>JAWWEE010000030.1:16039406-16146250 GCA_035221455.1 Xenops minutus | reverse complement strand
GAGCCCGCTGGCACTGAGGGCCGGGCACCGCCGTTCGCAGCAAAGCGGAGCGGGCGAGGCTCGGGGAGGGTCCCGTCCCCTGCCCCGGCGTTCACCCGGGCCGGGGGAGGCCGTGGCTGCCCCCGCTCCGGGAGCAGCGGGTGGGTGCCCTTCCCTGCTGGCCCCTCGGGCTGGGAGCAATCCCCGCGTGTGCTCGAGGGGCCCAGCGGGGCCCAGCGCCACCCGAGCCCGCCGGTTCGGGTGCTCCGTGCGAGGCCGCGTGGAACATGCACCGACCTGGGCACGGCACCGGCCAGCCACAGCTCGCTTTGACAGCGTGCCCTGCACGTGTCCTCAGGTCTTAATACTTGACTGCAGGTACAAAAAGTATTTCACTTAAAATTCAGCGACTGAGGAATGTCTTAACATGGTGAACCAAAGGCTAAACCAACATAACAACAAATGAGGGATTTGTAACTCGTGGCAAAGTATTACTTGGACAGGGTTGATCCTCAGATTTGATGCAAAATCGTACATTTACAGAAAAAGTTAAAATCTTCACTTTTTGTACTGAGGCAATCACTCTTCTTTGCCCCATGCTCAGTCACTAGTACTTCCAAAAAAAAATAAAATGGTGTGAGTCCTCCTATGGCTGCTGCTGGTGACTTCCCCCCACTCCCCAGCTGCCCCCTCGAAAGGATCACTCCTGCTCTCACACTGCAGACTTGTGCATTGCATATCGTACTGGCCCATCTATTCCGTCTTCTGACTGCCTTTCTCTTGGCACCTTACGTTCCTCCTGTGACAGTGCGATTTTAGCACCTTCATTCAGAATTTTCTCCTCCTTGACTGCTAAATGTTAACATATGCTGCTGTAGGAGAAAGTATTTAACTGGCAAGGAGAATTTGTTAGACCTTGTGTTCATTATTTGTAACTTACAGTGCTAGCAAGTGTTGCTAGTCTTATGCGTATGGACTGTCCAGCTTTTATTGCAATTTATATTAACTTTTATTCGTATTTAAGTGGGTTAATACAATTCTCATTAAATAATAGTATTCCTGGTTTCAATATTAGTAACGTTTTCACAAATTGCTCTTTGAAGATTAGGGTTTTCTTCCTGGTATTTAAAATAACAGCAAGTTCTGAACACATAATCTCCTGTACAGTGGTGATGCATTGAGGCCATTATGAGCTTTATCAGTTTTACGGTAGGTGAAGAACCAATTGGGAGTAGATTTTAGTTTTTGGGTATTCAGGGAGGCTTGGTGTTCCTCTTTGAACATACACTGGAAGACAATTATTTCTAGTCAGTCAGATTTTGGTACAATGGTTTGAATGCTGATACAGCATCAATAGTCTTGAAAAGGCTGTATGTCTGCTGAGCTAATAAAGACTGGTCTTAAGGTGTGTATTGAGCCTTGTAGTGTGTTTGACCTTTAGTCTAGGAGGAAAATCTTCTAAAAGCTCATATTATCATGCTGCATCTTAGCAACTTGGTTGAAATTATCTTTATTGGGAAAAAACAAATTTGCAAAGGCTGAATCAGGAAGTTTTGCTCTCAGAGCAGTTAACCTTGCAGTAATACATGCTGGTTTTGAAATGCCTGTAAACTACTGCAGATATTTCGTGTCAGGTGTCTGACCAACAAAGTAGATGATTTCAGTGCTAAACTTTTCCATTTTACGTCAACAAGAAGGAATTTAATTCCTGCTGCCAAGGAACAAAGATTATTGTCATCTCTCTAACCTGCAGGAATTGACATAAAAGAGTTCTGTGGACTATGGCACCATCACTGAAACTTGTGCTGTTTTCACCAGAGGTAACTTTTTAAAGATTGTGGAAAGCAAACTGCCTTACCTTGCAAAAAGATGTCCCTTTTAAAATACAGAAGAAAAGCTGGTGCCAAGATTTTCTCTGCTGCTTACGGGGTTATAGTCAACAGAGCACTTTTTGTTCTCTTTTATATTCTGTGTATTTTTTAAATATGCTCTAGGCAGCTCACTTTCTCCTAGCACTGACATTCAGAAAGAAATTACCTATTTAAAAAACCCCAAACAAACAGGCACACAATTAAGGGAGATAATAAAGTCTGATAAACCATCTGTATCCTCTGTTTACAGTCATAGAGTCCAGGACCACAGTTGATATTACCTGGTTTGCCTCTGGTGGAAAAGTGATTAGTTACACCAAATCTTAAAAAAAACCCCCAAAACTCTGTGTCTTATCTTACCTTTGTCTTCATTGGAAAGAATAGGTGTTTGGCCTGTTCAGAATTTAATTTTGTATTTGTAGCAATATTGTCCTTTATAGCACTCTTTTCTCCTTTACTAATTTGAACTAATGAACGAAGTCCTGTGATTGGTTTTGGATTTTATTAAAATGACATCAAGACACATGCTCAGTGATTCACCACTTGAGTCCAAAGTAGGGAGTTTTTACTAGGTGGATTAGTTTTTAAAATGACAGCATCTGCTTGCTTGTACACATTTATTTATGATTCTTCCCCAGGTGAGTATAGCAGGAGTATGGTGAGTAATAACCAGCTGTTGGAATTAGCAAATAGAGAAAGCAAGTTATTTGATCTGTGAAGGAGTGTGAGAGGTGAGGCCAGGAGTAATAAAAACTAAAGAGATGCCCCAATGTATAAACCCAAGTCAGGACGTGTAAATTGCTTGCACTGGTGATGGGCAAAATCGCATCAGATGGGTGGCCTTGTCTGGAGTTTTTATTGAAGATGAAACTGTCTCCAGTGCCACATCACGTCCAGCAATCCAGAGCACCGTGGGTCTGGTTCTAGCATCTCTGCTTGCTCAGCCAGCGTCAGCAATGCGCAGACACAGTGGCTCTCTGGGGGCTTCTTCAGTGGCCTTTCTGATAGATGATCAGAGTGGTCAAAAAGGGATCTGAGTAGGAGGAAATTGCTGTTGGGCCACCTTGTCTCTTATCCCAGGTGTGCTTTGACCAGGTTCTCTCTGCTGCCCTTGTGAGGTCTGTTCTTACACTGAGTCATTTCTTGAACAATCACTGCAAGAGCACAGCAGTAACACTGAAGGTGTTCCTTCTCCTCAGGGCTTCAGACTGCTTCTCACTCTCCCTAAAGGGAGGATGACAGGAAGATGGAGCCAGGCTCTTTTCGGTGGTGCCCAACAGTAGGACAAGAGGCAGTGGGCACAACCTGATGCACAGGAAGTCCCACTTGAACATGAGGAAGAACTTCTTTCCTGCATGGTGACCGTGCACTGAACAGGCTGCACAGAGACACTGTGGAGTGTCCCTCACAGGAGATATTCCAGAACCATCTGGACACAGTCTTGTGCCATGTGCTCTAGGACTACTTTGTCTGAGCAGGGAGGTTGCACTGAGGACCCACTTGTGCTCCCTTCCAAGCTGAACCATTCTGTGATTCAGCAACAGGGGAGGTGGTGTGTTTCCTTGTTTCCCGGGCTTTCTGGATGCCTGGGCATATGGCTTCACTGGTCATCGCAGCAGCAGGGAAGTGCCTGTCAGTGTTGGCAGTGGCCAGGGGCAGGGATGGAGGGAGAACAGGCTGGTACTGCCACCTGTGCCTTCGGCTGTTTCTGCTTCCAGGAGTGGTTGGCTGGTACCTTCCATGAGTAATATATAAGATCTTCTCTACCCTCCACCCCCGACAAAAAGAAAGTAAAAAAATTGAAAATGGGAGCTAACATGTCCTCTGGCCCTTATATAGGAATAATAATTGATGACTGCCATGAAAGCCATGGTTGGCTCTGATTTTCCTTGACAGGGGATGAATGGTTGTCTCCCCTTCTGTAAGAACAAAAGTACAAACATGTAGGACTTTAAAAACTTTGGATGTCTTTTCTGGCTGCCTTTTTTCTGCTTCTCTGAATAGGAAATTAATTACTCTGATTAATAATATATACAGAATTAATTGTTATACATCATTTTCCTCAGATAAGCAAGATCTTTCTGCTTGAGTGTAACACAGCCATGCATTTTGATGGTATCTTGGAGCTGAGTGTAATTGTGCAGTGACAGTGTAATGACGGATATGTCTTCAACAACCTGTTCCCTGCATTGTGTTTTTATCAGTGCCATCTGCTCGGCCAAAAGTGGCAGCTGCCAGGTCTCACAGATAGTGCTGTCATGTACTTTCATGTAGAACAACATATTGTTGTAATTTCTCTGATATTACTAGATGAAATAACTTTAAGTAAGATAAGGTGACATTTTGCATGGCACTTTGGAATTCATCTCATTGCAGTGGGTATAGGACACACAGTGTTCTTTCTGCAGCAAGCTACATCAGCACACCCCGTTCTACTTTCAGATATCACTGGAAAATGCCTATTTTACAAAAACATTATGTAACATCCATCTGGGACATACATGTCAGCACTTAGGTGCAACTGAGACAGTCAGTATTGCTTACATATGTAGCCTTAGTTACCTTTGTGGGACGGAAATTATGTAAGCCAATTTTAAAAATACAGGTTTGTTTCTTTTTGCTGTTATCAACTTGAATCTCCTTCATATTTGCAAACATATTCAGACAGCTCCTTCAACATTAAAGAAAGCACAAAATCTTTGCAACTGTCATGACTGTTTTAAGGTTGCTTAAAGAATCACTGGCAAAGATATCAGCAAAAGCAACTTTAGTATAAAAGTGGAAGCACGATAAAGCTTGTAGGCAAGGTTAACTCTACTACTTGGTTAAAGCACACAGAGAAAAAGCAAACTAAAATCTGAAATCAATCAATCTAAAACCAGGATGAACCCACAAATTATCTATGTGGAGGCTGGAGCGGGATGGCTGGGGAGAAAAGGGTAAGGGTAGGAAAGGATTAGGATAAAAAGGAATAAGGAAGACCCTCCTATTGAGTCACAGGGTTCAGAATGGGCCCCATTGCTAAACTGAACCTGGATTTGACTAACAATTTAGGCCTGAAGTTTTAACAGCACTTAACAACGCTAAGTTATCAGCTCAAGTTCAAGAATGTAACAAAAGATTCATATAAAATTTACTATAACACAACAATAACTCACAGGCCTAATTTACTTATAATCTAAAGTACTTAAGAATCTAAGAGAGCAACATTCATAGTGCATAGTCTCAGGGATTCCTAGACTGGCTAATCTCTTCTTTGCATAATGGTCTCTCTTGTGCTTGCAAGGGACAACAGAGAGGCAGGTGGGAAGGAAGGACAGAAGGAAGGGAGGGAGGGAAATGGTGTGCCACTTGGAGACTATACCTGTCTCGTACACATGTGCTGTAAAACTGTAACATCAGTTCTATCTGCCTACTGGAAAGATTTGCAAGGTAAGCTGATTTCGGATATTCTTGCTAATGAACATTGATGAAAACCAGGCTTTCTTATATGACAGAAAGCCCAGCTGTGATGAAGAAGGTGGAATATGTATTCCTGCTTCTTGCATAATTTCCTTATTTGAGTGCCATAGGATGTAAAATGCTGAACAGCTCTTTGGCAACCGAAAGGTCCAAGTCTCAGAGACAGCTGGCTCATACCTGGCCTGTTTGGAACAGTGCTGCAGGTAGAAAGCTTCCTGACAGGACTGTGGAAGGAAGCCAGGGCATGGGTCCTTTCTGTTTCTCTGCTTCATTCGGGCAGATGTGTAGCTTTGGCACTTCATTGTCAGCCAGGCAGAGGCCATTGGAATTGTGAACAGTGTTCTCCCAATGGCAGAGAGCCAGGCCAGAGAAAAGTCTCTTGGCATTTAGCTGATGCTGTATGCTCTGGAAATGTAAGCCTTGCCTGTTGTTCCAGTAGTGCATTTCAAGAACTGATGCAGGCTTCTGGCATTGTATTGATCTTGAGCACACACCAGATCCACTTTTTTTCCTAAGGGTAGGGATGTGCCATTTTCATTAACCACCCTTTATGTACATGTATGTACCTTAAGAGGAAGATCACATATATATGTGTATATATATAAACATTTTTTTCTTCCTCCCAAGATTTCAAAATCTCATTTGAAACTTCTATTTGATTTATCCCCTGAACTAGGGCTGTAAATACTGCATGAATTTGGTTTTTGCTCTGTTTTAAGTATATTTAGAAGTATACATAGTTATTTTTGTTCATACAGCATATTCTTATTAATGAGCACAGCATAATTGTTGGTTGTATTGCCTTTTTTTTCTGTGCATGTTTTTAAAAGATATTTAAAGTCTTTGTTGGAGTTTGCATGTGCTTCAAAAATTAAATTTAGTCTGTGGTTTTATTACCCTTTTTATTTAATTTATCTTAACTGTTGCTTTCAAGCTGTGAACCAGCTGTTGACTTTGAAAAAACATTGTTCAATTTGAAAGGAGCATTTTAAAGCTTAATGTAATGGCTGTAAGTAATCACTACAGCAATTATATTCTCTGGTATTGTGTGTCACTATAATATTGGAGATTGTAAGAAAATGCAGGAGAGAAACACATCAAGCTCAGGTGTCTCAGTTTTGTCTGTGATGCTCAGCATCTCTCTGTGCTATGTAGCTTGGTGTCCCTGCTTGCATTGTGGCAGAAAATCGGAAGCTGCACTCGGTTGCACTGTGTGTGCCCAGCAGGAACGAGCCTTGCACTCTGCCTTCCTTGGAGTGGAGAGGGATTTTGCTTTCCCATGCAGGTGGATGGTAGGTGTACACTTGCTACAGTGGCAGAAGCCCCTACTGTGCTGCTGGCTCCTTCTGACTTGTTCCAGGATTTTGCACTTGATGTAGAGTGGAATTTTGGGTTTGACTTTTCTTGAGCAGCTGCATACCCACCTTGCCTGATGCCAGTGGTGGCAAAGCTCCTCACAGAGCATGCAGAGAGTTTGGCTAGGATGGGAGGTCTTGGCATCCTGCAACGTCAGGCCATGCTCTCACTGTGCTCTGGAAAGGAGCAGTGACTTGCCATGGTGAGGAGAATTAATAGAAATGGGTGTATTTTCATCCACATTCTGAGAAGAAACATACCCCCTTTGTGAGCAGCTCTCCAGTTCAAGCAGGCTGGAGCTCTGGGGAAGAGAACTTTCTGGGTCATTGCAGTAAGGATAGGGGAAGCAGCATGCACTGTGCATCCCTTCACGTTGCAACAGTCCATGAAAATGCTGTGCAGCTTCCTCTGCCCTGGAAATTCTCTCTATAATGGTTTTAAAATGAATGTAATACACATCACTGTGGGAGTGGACTACATTTCTCAACAAGTCACCCAACCATGCTGTTACAGATTGTGTTTGGGAACTGTGGACAACACTGCTGCTCCAAAAAGGTGTGCAGGACCTAGACCCTCTGTCTGCTTTTCACAGAATCCCAGGATGGCTGAGGTTGGAAGGGGCCTCTGCAGGTCATCTAGTTCAATCCCCTGCTAAAGCAGGTTCGCCTAGAGCAGGTATTTTTGCCAGTGTGTTGCACAGCAGGTTCAAGTTACCTGCCAAGCTACCATCAGTTCCTGTTAACAGCTTTATGAAGCAACAGTGCTGCTGGGAAAGACCCAGGAGGAAGCTTAGATTCAGCAATATACTAAACCTTTCCCAAGCTTAATTTGTAGCAAGATGCTTCAGAATACATATGGAATTGCAGCAAGATCTGAGCTGATGCAGAATAGGGACAATAACAGAAAGGGCAAGTGTGCAGGGAGCTGGGGGCAATGAGACTTTGGGACAAATTGAAGACCAAGCTTACTATTGAGGCAAAGTTGCAGATGTTTGGTTACCATGGCTTGTAAGGAAGGATAGAAGATAGATTTGCAAGTGAGTTTTGTGATGGCACTTGTAGTAGATGGTAGTTGTGGTGATACAATCGGGGTGATCCTCTGCCAAGAGGTAGGGAGTCATGCCTTGGCATGGAAACATCCAGCTGGAATGGCCCATACGTTACCACAACATGAAACGGTGAGTCTCTAATGAGTGAAAGCACTTGTGTAGTGTGCATCATGGGACATTCGCAGTAAAAGGAGCTGTTGTGCAGTTTCCGATTTCTCTACCTGTATATACTGCCGAGGAAAGCAAAAGCTGCAGATCTGAGTGCTTCAGGGATCAGACATGCCCCTTTTAGACATGTGCTTTTCAGACACAGGTGGCAGAAGCTGGGCTGGTGACCATGGATTTGGTACAAAGGGACAGAGACAGAATCCTCATTGTGACAAAGGCAATATGACATGAATTAGATTATTTTTTATGTATGTACATATATATAAATTATACATTCAAAGAAGGTAACTGCTGGGATGGAGATAGACATGGAATGGCATGTTGAGGAAAGTTAAAAGCTTAGCCAGTGTAGCAAGATATTTTTTAATGTAGCAGAATGAAATTCCTTTGGGTGCAGCAAATGAGACACATAAAGAGTAATGCCCTGTGAAATCACAAAGAGCCACTTTCAACAGATGGAAAAAACAAATTTAATACAAAAACAAAACCTGATAGACTCTGCCTTTGATAATCCAAGTATGAGGTTACACTTTAACAGTATCCATTACTGGATGTGAAGTGTATTTTGGTTGTTAAATGCACTTGCTAGTTTGTTACTATACAGAATTTAAAGTGATGAATCCTATATTCTGCCGTTATCTTCACTCTGAGAAGCTAAAGAAACTCTGACAAACGGCTCTCACATCACATGTGCTTTTTCACTCTGATGTCTGCTGTGCCTGTGCCACTGTTCTCAGTGTGGAACTGAAGCCTTGGGTTTGAAGCCGGTTTTAGGAATCCCTGCGGCAGGGATAGCAGGGGGTGTCAGTGGACACAGGTGAAGAGCCCATTGCCAGTGCAGAGCTGAAGTTGGCCCCCTGAACAGCCCCCAGGCAGCAGCACCGTCATGCGAATGGGATGCAAGTGCTCAGCTTCCCTCATCGCACCACCTCTGACCTTCCTGCTGCCTCTGCAGAGAGGAGTGGGGCACCTCTCCAAACTGTCCTGTGCTATGACTGACTGACCTGATGGGATCCACTGTAGAGAACTAGAAAGTAATGAGCAGAAAGAGGAATAATCCTAATTTTGTGTAGACAGTCATGAGTACAGAGGTGTTTGTTAAGTATTGAATGACATCTGGGATTAAAATACATACTTAAATGGAAAAGCTTGCATAGCACTGAGTCATAAAGGTAAATAATGTTTTAGGAGTTCTTAGAGAAGGTATAAAACAGGTAACAGGATTATGTCCTTACCTAAATTCCTGATGTTGTGCACCTTGAATACTCTATGCAGTGCAGTTCCCCCATTTCAGAAAGCAGAAAATTGAACTAGAAAATGTTAGCCAAGACAGACAAAGATGATAAAAGATCTGGAATGGCTTCTTTATGGGGGGAGCTTTGCCTTTGAAAAGAGACAGTTAAATGGAATTTATGTGTATAAAATGATGTGGAATAGGAAGGATGAGAAAGGAATGACTGTTGATGAAGGAGCTGATGGTGGAAAGAAGGACATGACAATACATATGTCAAATTCAAAGCAAAAAAAAAAAAAGGGAGATGCTTATTCACACTGTGCATACTGGAGCTGTGGAACTCCTTGTGTCAGGATGTTATAGGTGCTAAAAGTTTCAAAAAACTAAAGCAAAAATTGTAGAAGTGAAATCCATCTATGAATGTTAAACACCAAAGACCTGCCCCATTCTGACTCATATTCTATACAATTGGATAGAATTGTAGAAAAATATTTTATCTGTAATTTTGTAATTTTCTAAAAACAGTTTAAGTAGACTTCTCCACCAGCTAAGTTGCAAAATTTTTCAAGAATTTTCCAAACTGTATGTGCATCACTGGAGGTTGGTGACATGCTGCTATGTGCTTTTCTATTTCTTATCTAATTTCCTAGACATACTTCTCCCATCTGTTGCCAGAAGCAGTATATTGAGCTGAATGGCCTTTAGATTTGAAGTTATGTGGCTGCTCTTACATGTGTATGTTATCCTAAATTTGACACATTTTAGGGAAGAAGCTATGTATGATGCAGGTTTACATTTAGGCCCAGTATTCTTTACTTGCTTGATTTAGCTCTAAAATTTGCCTTTGGCTCAACAGAGATAACTGCACCCCTAGGCTGTGGTATGTTTAATTCTTGCAGTGAAAGTTGTATTGCCAGCAGTGGAAGTCAGGTCTGAAGTTGGGAAACAAGTGCCATGTTGTGTGGATGTCACAGATATGCAGGTGAGGCCCTCATGCGGTGAAGTTTTGTTGATTAATTGGGGTGGAGGAAGAAAGGGGAAGAAGAGTTTCAGTCAGCATCTAGGATCCCTTCTGAGTTCTCTGTAAGATGAGAATGTTTATGGAGACTTTTGTGCAGTGAATGGTGATTTAAGACTGTGCATTTAATGCCTGTGCAAGAGGCTGGCAGTCTCTAGTATGGAGAAACCCAGATGGTTGGGATGTTGTGGCTTTCCTAGAAGGAAATTTGGATTGGGTTAAGCAGACTCACTCCAGTCTCCACCTTTCCCACTGCTTTGCACGCTCGGTTGCTCACTGTGTAGTACAAAAGTCATGGGGGTGAGTTCAGGGCTTCCTCTTGCTGCATGGCTATGCTGCTGTCAGGATGGAGCCAGCTTCCCAGCTTTTCCTCTGCAGGAATTTTCCCATTTACATGCAGCAGAAATAACTCATGTGAATTTAATTAATCACAGTTTACATGGTAATAACCCTTGGAATATTTTTTATGGGTAAATAATGTGTATCCTCTGCTGGAGTGGGGGTTCTACCGTTTCCAACATTCAATTATTTCATAATCTACTTCCGATTACATGGTCAGAGAGTGAGATCAGAGGAAACTAACAGCAGTGGGAATAAGATCAGCTGCCTTGTGTTTGAGGCATGAATGTACCCTCTTAATACTCATTCAAAAGCCCTTACAGTTAAGGAGAATGCAGGGCGTTTTTGGTGCTGCCAAGCAAGTACCACAGAGTCTCTGGTTGGCAATGTGGTGCTATTCATAGGGAGCTGGCTAGTTCTTACTCACGAGGAGCCTTGTTTCCAGAGGAGTTCCATACAAACGTGGTTGCTCAGCATCTGGTACCTGCCTGAGCCCAGCCCCTCTCCTCAGTGTATGTCTGCTGCGTGCTGCATGGGAGGGGGCTGAGGATGGCAAGGCTTTGTTCAGTCACTTCTCCTATCAGGGAGGCTCAGAGCAGCTCCAGGCAGTCCGAAATATATCAGTTTCTTGTGAGATACTGAGGACTGTCATTGTCATCCAGTGCCTTTGACAGAAGAGAAGGTGAACAGGCTTGCCCAGGGCTGAACAGTGTCTCTGCAGCAGAGTGGAGTCGGGCAGAATGAAGACCTGGAGTCTGCTGCTGAGAGGGACCAGTGTCATGCTCTGCTGCAGCTGGGCAGGCCCTTCTGCTAAGCAGTGGTACAGGAACCATCCCACTCACACAGCAGGCCTGGCTGATGGCCTCTGAGGAGGTGACATGCCAGTCTGGTTGGCAGCCACATACAGGATCACAGCACATGGGGAGAAAGCTACTCTCAAGTGAATGGTGTCTGGCTGGGAAGTGCTCACTCAGGAGCCCACTCCAGTTCCTGCACTGTGATTATCCTAAGTAACAGTGTATTTTTTCAGTTTATGCTTTCTCTTTCTTCCTTGTCTTTGCTACTCTTGCTTTTACTTAATGTTGTATTCCTTGTAGTATTTACTACTTTAATCTGTAATGTTGCTGCCTGCCTGCCTCCCCCAGCTTCTGGCCACCTTCGGAGTCCAGTGCTGGTAACACATTGAGGTGCCTCTCAACATCAAGGTTCCTGCTGAAATAAATAAATAAAAGGCAAATTGAATATTGGAAAAGAACTTCAAATAACCTCTGAATTCCTAGGGAACTACATCTTATTTCTCTGTTAGGGACAAATAGGTTCAACATGAGTAATGATCCTCTGAAATGTAAAATAAAGAAACACCATTCACCAGCCTCTGTGGGCTGGAATGAGAATAGACTTTGGTGATAAATAAAAGCAAAATGCAAAGATGTCCCTGGGTGGCAGATGAGAGCAGAAGAATTAAATATCATTGGACTATAAACATACAATCTCTGAAATGTGCCACAGCTTGCCTCCAGGTGGCTGCTTTAGATATGATGGGTCTAACTTTTTCCTCTCACGCCATGGGAAGGAGCTAAAGGCCCTTTACTGCAACAGCACTCCTGACAGACCATGACCTTTCCAAATGAAGTAGAACCTTTCAAATACAGCCTCGTTGTGCTGAATTCTAGCTCTATAAAACATAACTTGTTGAAATTCTCTCAATGACTTTCTGTTTTTTCTCCCATGCTGATGTAGTGCTAAAATCCTCCTTGTTCCCACTTCAGGTGATCGATTGATGTTTGTATTTTGATTGCTATCACCCTGTTGTTTGATACTCATCCCTTTTCCACATCTGCTTCAGGAGTTTATGACAGGACAAGCCCCTTTTGGTTCTGGGAAACATATTCCTGTCACTGGGTGGACCAACTGCTTTGTTTCTGGATGCTTTGCTTCCTGAGCTGCAAAATTCTCTGCCTCAATAAGATGATGCCAGTGTTTTGAGTCTGTGACTGTAATCAAGCCAGGAGCTCAGTGTAGTGTGGGTGTGATGGGTGTGCCATCAGGGAGTTCCCATGTGTGTCCTGTCCACTGCATTAGGATGTGAAACAGGGGGTATGAGTTTGGTACCCTTAATCTCCATCCAGCTGTTTGCTCCCCCAGATGCATAGCTGCTGCCACTGCTGCCCTGCTCGTCCATCTCCCTTTGCATCTCCTGAGTGCCTGTTTGTCCTGAACAAAGGCTGATTCTTGCTCCTTGAACCTCAGCTGATGATGAGTGTGTTTGTGCCGTAGAAAAGGTTCTTCCTTTTGAGAAGCATTTTATCTTTGCTAAAATGAAGTTGTCGATGCACCTGTTTATGCAAAGCAGCCTGTCATTCCCCGCGCAGGCTGTGCTCAGCTCCTGAGGAGGGCAGCATGGGTTAGCTGATGCTCCTCGCCCGGAGTTCTGCTTTACATTCCAGCCATATCTAAGGCAGAGCCAGTGAAATCTAAAAGAGCACTGAAGGAATTGGTAGTAAAACTCTCGGCTCTGTGATGAGATGCCTGAGCTGAGCAGAGTAATCCCCATTCCTATTCCTACAGGAGAATTTGCCTCTCAGCAAGGGTTGTGCTGCCTGCTGCAGGCTGACACCAGTGCCTGGTGCTGGAGGACCTGCCACTGCCCAGGGGAGAGAGCAGACACAGAAGAGCAGGTGCAGGAAACCCCAGCACCTCCCTCCCTTTAAAAGACTGACCCTACATATCAGACGGATTTTGTGACGCCAGCATTGTGAATAGGTTGTTGTTACCTCTTGAGCACTGATGCTGAACTCAACTCTGTGGAATGTGTGCAAAAAACCAAAATGAAAACACAGATCTCTAACAGCAAGGAGCTTCCACAGTGGTGGGGCATGAAGTATGTTTTTCACCAAGAGGAAGACACTGGGAAACCTAAGGAAAGGATTCTTTAGGTTCAGATCCTGGGACTTCAGAGTCTGACTGTCTTACAGGTGATGAATAAACAGCTTTTTCTTTGAAGCAGAAAATGGGATGGTCTTAAGCACACAAGAAACCTGAAAAATCATGTGGAAATACTTGTGACATCCAAATTAATACCAGATGAACTAATCAGGACTAATGTTAGTAGGAGTAATGCCACTGGATATTATAATGATTAGACTATTATAATAATGAGTTTTCTGGGAAGGATGATGACAGGTGATTTATATACTGTACAGGTATTTCTTCTGTGTATCGAGATGATAAGCAACTCTAATACTTTGCTGCAAGAAGTTTGGACTGCTCCTTATTCCTGAAGTTGCCCAGAATGTGGCTCTCTTCTAAGTAGTTGGTTGGCCAAAAAGAACGTGGACAGGAAAGGAGGGAGGGCTGAGTAGACAAAAAGGGTTTTTGTGTTTCATTCCTTACCTGCCTGGGGACAGCTGTTGTGAACCTAGCCCTGAGGTGTTTTCTGGCCTCTCTGGGAAAAATGAGGAGAAGTCTGTCAGGAGATTTACAAGACGCAGTAAGGTGATGAAAGTCTGTCTCACTGCTGCTCTATCACAAGCTCTACCTTTCTGCTCTACAGGAATCAGCTGCTGTGTTCTGCTCTTGATTTTCAGAAGAAATGTATCAGTGGGATATCTGGTGGTACAGACAGTTTCACACAATGTGTATGTGCACAGTGTTTGGCTACAGAAAGCTGTGGTGTAATAGTGCTAAGAGTCACTGCTTGTGTATTAGTGATTGTGCAGCAAAATGAGAAACCTCAGGTAGTAAGGAAAGGTAGCTGCAATTTTCCATGCATGGCATTTCGTCCTACATTTTCTCTGTGACTCTGCTGAGCACTGGCTGTAGTTGTTGCTGTCTAGGATGCGCAGTCACTTCTCCATAGATTTTCCACCATCTCCGTAGGGTGACAGGAAATAAGGACTTGTGGTGATCTTGTGCAGAGCCTATTCTACCAATGTGTTGTCAAAGTGTTTGAAAGAAGTTTCTTTTTCTCTGAAACTGAAATCAAGGGCAGGGAAGCTGCCTAGTAACTTGTTGAGGATGATGAAATGATGTGGCATTTGAAGCTCTCATGGTAGATTATTGAGCTCTTTTAGTGATTTGTTGACAGAGTGACCAGGGCAACAACAGCTGAAATATTTTTTCTTCTCTCTCCTTGGGAGTTCAAGGTTCCTGGGATAATTTCCAGAGTCCCATTTTTGACTTCAAAAGCTACGTGGGTACCTACGTCCCATTTGTAGCCTCATGAGTTAAATACACAACTTTCTACCTTTGATGCCCACCTTGGGGAAGGTAACACGATATCAACGTTATTCTCTGTTTTATAGTCACTTAAAAATTAAGTGAAGTGTTTAGTAGTAAAAATAATGATACTCAATGTAAGCCTGAAAAGAATGAAAATAATTTCAGAGCATTTTCAACACTGAATTTTCTTTATGGGTATTTCAGCTGCTTCCATCTTGGCAAGGCTTGTTCATTTGTTCTTCCTGCTGTGTGCTTTAAACAGTGAGACCTGGGCAGCTGCTAAGTGGGAGAGTGCCACAGGTGCTGAACGAGCCTTGTTCATCCCACTTCCTGCAGAGATTATGTCTGAATAGGGAGTTAGAAAGCCAAGACTGATGCTAGAAATGTCAGGCACATACAGCCAGGGTTAATGTGTTACCAGTCTTAGGCCAGAGAACGTGATTGCACACCATTGTGTTGGGTTTGCATGGCCAGGTTTTGGTAGCGGAGAGTGGCTACAGGGGCAACTTCTGTGACAAGTGCCAGAAACTTCCCCCATCTCTGGCAGAGCCAATGCCAGCTGGCTCCAGGACAGACCAGCCACTGGCCAAGGCTGAGCTCAGCAGTGGTGGCTCCCATACCTCTGAGATCACGTATTTAAGAAAGAAAACAGTTGCTGCTCAGAGAGAATTGCAGGCAGAGAAGAGCAGAGTGAGATTATGTGAGAGGAACAACTCTGCAGACACTCAGGGCAGTTCAGAAGGAGGGGCAGGAAGTGCTCTAAGTGAGGAGTGGAGATTCCCCTGGGTTTCTGTGGTGAAGTCCATGGTAACTGCCCCTGCAACCAGTGGAGGGCAAGGGGGTGCAGAGATCCACCTGCAGCCCCAGGAGGAAGCCCACTCTGGAGCAGGGGGATGCCCAAAGGAGGCTGTGACCCCATGGGAAGCCTGTGCTGGAACATTTTGCCACCAGAACCCTGTTAACTGGAAAGGTGATAAAGTGATCTGTAAAGCAAGCTCTTGTCATGTCTGTCTTCTCTGCTGGCAGTTTGTCAGGCATGGACATTAGACAGTGTTCATCGTGAAATCAGTTATATTTATCTTTCCCTGGTTTGTGCCCCTGGGATGAGATGACAGTACAGCACAGCTGGACCAGCTGTGACACTGACAGTCTTTTTAGTTTGGTAGATTACAGAAGAGGAAAGGAAGGGCATGTACAGTGATCATTTTAAATGCAGTTGAGAAGGGGGTGATGGATACTGGGAGCACGAGGGTGCCCACTCAGGTCTCCAGGCCCTGTGCTGAGTTCTGTCTTTGGAGGCAAACAAAGGAATTTCTGCCTGTCAGAGAAGAGGTTTTCCTTGGTAAGGGCCTGGATAGAGTTGTGCTTTCACTCCTCTGCATGGATTCACGTTTACTTCCAGGTAGTCAACTACATCCAATGTCTTTGGGAGCAGTTTTGGCAGCCTGTGTGCATAGCAGGGGCCAGCTTCTGAATTGCCAGCAGCTGCCTGGGACTCTGGGGAGAAGAGGTTCTGCAGCCATCAGAGCAGGTCAGGGCCACATGAGCAGGATAACCACTGCAGCTCTGAAGACACAGAAGCAGTAAAGGCCCCGGCTCTGATTGCAATTGGGGCATAAGGCTGGGAGGCACAATAAGACTGTCCAGACAGTGGACAGTGAGTGTCTTTGCTCTATGTAGTTTGCTTGTGACCCCCAAAGAGTCTCTTCACTTCCCTAACTGCTGATGCTCTCACGTGCCCTTGATCCCTGATCCTGGCATCTACCCTTGCTGGCCTTTTGCTCTGATTCTTTTTTTCAGCTCATCACTCTTTGTCTTCTGTCTCTTGATCTTGGCATATAAAACACTCTCCATACATAATAAAGTCAGTGAAATTTCTACTCAGACATGACATGTCAGACCAACCAATGGAGCCTGAGCAAGGGAGAGGTGGCCTGTAATTAGCATTTCTTCTGGAAGCACAGAGAGTGCAGTGGTCTCACTGCACAGCAGCACAAGGGCAGACCCTGGCCAGACAGGCTGATCCCTTGGCTTACAGGAGCCACAGCTTTGTGGGTAGCACATCTAGCTCTGGAGGGAGTGGCAGGGTGGCAGCGTTAGCTCAGTGTCAGCTGCTGGCTAAGCTGGACTGTGCTGCGGGATGCTCCCAGGTGTCCCTGGGAACAGGCTGAGTTTAGCAGCTTAAGCCTTTCACCTTTCAGAATCAAACTAATCTTGTCTTATATGCTCCATGCAGACCATTCCCAGTGCCTTCAGGCCCATGCGACTTTTTAGGCTGAAGACCTTAGGCTGTTACCTGTTGTTATTTTCTATTAAGGTTTTCCATAGTTACATCATTAAGCTGATTAAAGGAAATACTGATTTTATTCTGATAGAGAAGCTTTGGAAATTTATTAACTGTTAACATTCATGTGCAATTGAAACCTTTTTTCCTACTAGTCAGATGGTCAGAGTTGTTAATTTTACTATCCAAAAACAGTAGCCAGTAGCATAAATGAACAGTTAACTGAATACATTTATGTAGTTTGCTTCAGTGTAATTAGAGATATACTGTAAAGTATATTTTAGCATGCTGAAAGTGTTAATACAGGCCCACATATTTGCAGCCGTTATTGAAAACATTCATGACAATGTCCCAGTTAACAATCCATCCAGACTCAGATTTCATCACAAGGCAGAAGAGGGTTCTGAGATACTTCCAGGTGTTTTGCTTAGTCAATGGTTTGAATGAATCCTGGGCTCCAGAATGCCAGTGACACAGGGCACAGATGAAATTACTCAGAGCCCTAGAGGCAAGAGTTGCCTGAAACATGCCATATGGCTGAGTTCAGGGTCAAACTTCAAGAGCAGATTGTCAGAATGTGGCATCTGGAGAGCCCAGTGCTCAATTCCCCAGAGCCATTCTCAGGGCAGAAACCAGCACACACATCACATCACCCTCCTGCTCTCGGAGCCCTTGCCCATAGCACAGTCAATGCCTCACTGTGGAATGTCATCTTACCCTCTTTCAGGCATTTACTAACAGGGAATTTCCACTTTTGGTGTGGACTGGTTGCCTTCCTCTTCTGTTAGCTGTAGACTTACGAGACATCCACATTTTAAATATGGTGCAATGACATCAATAGTAATAATTATTGCATGCATCAAAGCTTTGGAGATTAGCCACAGATTATGCACCTAAATGGCAAATGGTTATAATAGCTCCATATGTGAAACATCAAAGTCTGAGAAAACATTGCCCTGCTATAAAAAATACATCAGAATGATCATTCCACTCCAAGCAAAGTGCAGAACTGTAGACGTGCGTGGAACAAATGCAACACATTTCATACTCATTTGGGTGTTTCCAGTACAGGAAAAATTGATTCCACAGCTCCAATTACCACTCCACATCAAGTGAAGACTGTATTGAAATTATGAGATTTTGGACAATATTAGGCTTAAGTTGACTCCTCCTTGTGAAAATCTATTTGTAATTAGGACCTAGGAAAGCAAGAAGCAGTATTTTAATTTTTTAATGCTCCCTGACAGAAAGAGAAGTGGCTGAGATTGCATAAAATTCTTAAACCTATGGTGTTTCAAGTATCCTTTTGCTGAATCAAAATGGCTCTCTCATAGATTAAAGGAACTGCACTGTTGTTTTCTTTGCTAGGAGAAAAGTATTCCAAGCAGAATGAAGCACAAGATCTCTCTGCTGAGTCTGGGGACAGCTACTGAAATAAAAAAATGCAGAATAGTCACTAGAACAACAGAACCTCTGAACTCAGCAACTGAAATTCCCAATTACAGACGTGCTGTTGTTTCTCCTGCCTCTTCACAGCTGTTTTGCTTGATCACTCCCCCAGCCCCAGTGGGACAAGCAGTGTGAGGATGCAGTGTCATGTGTGCTCTCACAGCCAAATCAAAGGCCCCGCCAAACCTGTGTCTCAGCCATGAATCTGGAGGAAATCAGAGATCCTCATTAAAGTTTCAGAAGAACCTAACTGGTATGAGGACAGCATTCAAAAATATATTTTGGGGAAAACAAATATTGTTTTAACTCTATTAATAATTGATATGTTGCTAGCAGACATCCTTCTAGCATTAAGGGAATTGAAAATTAAAGGCACAGAGACACTACTTTATGAAAACATCTTGATAAATAATTAATATGGCATAGGCCTAGTGGAATCTGAAGAGTGTAGATTTTAGCTCGTCTTGTCAAACCTATGCTTTCTAATACCACAGTTTCTTTCAGAATGAGAGGATGGTCATTTTTGGTTTATATCAGCAAAAGCTTGAGTTGTTTATGTTGCTTAGCTGGAATAATTCACTGACTTCTGTCAGTAGGTTGTGCTGAGCCCCTGGGATCCCAAGCAGCACATACCCAAAGAGCATGGCTTTCTTAAATCAAGATGAACAACAGATTGCTCATTATTTAGAAAACAGAAGAGACTATGCCTGTTTCAGGGAAACTAATGTTTGTCAGGGTCAAACTAGATCAAAGTAAGAAACCTTACTGAAAGAAGAAACTCTGGCAATACCTGTTTAGCAATACCATTTATAAAGAGCTAGGAGAGATGCCTTGGGATGTGTAACCCCCAGAAACAGCTATTGCTTTAGTTTGTGTGTTTCTAGAGAGATGAATTTTCAGTGGTGAGGCCAATCTTGGGGACCACACTGAAAGATCCCGTGGCTGGCACTTCCCCTGTGCATTCTACCTGGTGGGGATCTTAAGGACATGAAATTTTGCAGCCCAGCATTCCACAGAATTTTTTACAAGCCTATGGGTATGACCAAAGAAAGGCTGGACACAAACTGTGCTAAGGGAAGGAAATATGGAATTTCTGCATTTCCTTCCAAAGCAGCAATAGCACTGCTGTGAGCAGAGCCTGTGGGAGCAGCGTTTGGGGACGGCTGATGCACAGAACCTGACACGGAGAGACGCCGGCATTGCAAAGCAGAACAGTGAGCACTGTGTTAACTAACAGAGCTGCTGCTGCTTCTGAAAGCCTCTGTCTTGCTGAAGGGCCTGCAGGCTCTTTAAACTTTCAATTTATTCCTGTCCACTCCTATCCTTTAGGTTGTTATAATGAAGCAGCTCGTAAGTCAGGCATAATTTCTGGCAGGCTTTCAAATTTAAGAAACTGCACAAGAGCATCCAGAGAACTATATTTATCATTTAATTCCTTTAAGTAAAGCAAAAGTGAATGCTGCTTCTTTAGTTCAGTACTTTAATGCAAAATGTGTGTTGAGATTGATGGAATTCATAAACACCCTTTATTTACTACAGCAAAGTTAATAATTAAGGAGAAGAGAGAATATACATAAATGCCATTGTAAAAATAATTCCTGCCTTAGTTCCAAGGAAAAAGCCCATGTAAATTGGTGATGGAGAACATAAGGGTGTTCCACTAGAACTATAAAGGGGAGTTCTTTCCATTCTTGATGAAGTAAATGTGGCGTTGGGGCACTGAGGAGAGCAAACTACCCACACTGCAGCCGAGTGTGTTCTGGCTTGGCTGGGTGTCCCTTTTGCCATCGCTGGTGCACCGATGGCACCCACAGCACCTGCCCCGTACCCAGCGGGAGCTCACTGCTCACCTTCCTGCCCACTGCCACGGCTGCCGAGCACACCCAGGCCCTTGCTGAAACTGGAGTGTAGAGCTTGTGGACTGGCAGTGCTCGGGAGGTTGGGCCTGACATGCCCGAGGAATGGCTGTAGAAAATTGCCTCTTGCCCACAGCGATTCCCCCGAAGGAGAATCCATTGGTGTAAGGTTGGTCAGTTCTCTGAGTGCAGCTGGCAGGCAGGGTGGGTGTGAGTGCTGGGCAGCCCCCGGAGCCCTCCGTGTGAGTGCCATGAAGGCCAGAGCTCCTGTCCCTCCGGCAATGGGCGCTTGCAAGGCTGCATCTTCACGCAGCTGTCCTCCCATTCTGCTGCTGCTGCTGCTGCTGCAGCCACTCCTCACTTTTGTGACAAGGCCTTGCCTATGGCTCTCCGTCTCTCTGCTGCCACAGCTGCCCTGCCTGCTGCTGGCTGGGGGGATGAGTGTCCCTGCCTGCCAGACAGCCCTATTGTTAGTTAAAGATGCTGACTCTGGGAACCCCATCCCCAACAGGCAAAGCTGAAAGTCTGTCTGATTTAACAAGGCAGGGAAACAAGCCAGTCAGAGTTATCTCAATATGAAGCATATTCTAGAAGTGATTAGCTGCCTAAACTTACTCTGTAATTATCTGTGCTGAGTGGTTTCTGCACATCATTGCCCATTTTTCTGAGTGTTTTTATTTAAGTTGATAATGGAAAATGAATAAAGCCTTATTTCCACTCTGATTTTGACACTTGTGCCAGAAAATATCTGAAGATGAATATTTTTGTGTTCACAATAGTTAGAGTAATATTTAATTTGTTGGCATCCAGTAAGCTGATTAGTTTTCCTCTGATATGGCTCCACTTTGTAATTACAGGAACCGGCTCCTCCTGGGGAGGAGGTTGGCTGGGATAAGAAGCTCAGAAACTGTCTCGACATCTCTACAACCGTGATTTCACCAGGCTGATGCACTGCAAGATTATTGTGATCTGAAATCTCTGCTCCTGGAAAGAGGTACAGGTACATGGGACCTGCTCCATATCTTCTGATTACAGGCACGATCTGCCCTTGATTGCATTTAAACTTAAGGGAACAGAGTGGAAACAAAGTGCAGCCATGTCAAGTCTCAAGGAAAGCGTGATCCTTGCCTGCACCTGCAGGCCAAGCCTTCCTTGATGGACACAGTCCACCTGGTGCTGCAGATGTAGGGGACATACCACAGCACTGCAGAGGGACAGGCAGAGCTAACAGAGATCCAGGGATCCTCGTGGCCCAGGATCCTCTGCTGAGCCTGGGGAGGGTCACTGGTGGGTGCTGACAGTGACAAGCCCTGGAAGGACTCCCAGCACCACCATGGAAGCAATCTGAGAGAAAGCTTGGTGAGGCATGGGAGGCCGGCTGACTTGGGGCCTCTCTTTGGCTACAGCCATTAGCAGGTGCTTGTGAAAAGCCTGTAGCAGACAGGGTGAGGATTACTTAAGATTATGATTGCAGTCCTTCTGGAGCAGTGGTTGTGTCTGTCCACAGCACTGAACTGGCAGGTGGGGTTGTACTCAAGGGGTGTCTCTGAAGCCTGTTGAAATCCCTGAGTACATCTAGGCTCCACAGCATTCCTGGTAAAAAGTCACATGTGATTCAGGGGTCACACTACCCTTCTTCTGTCAGTCTGATAGCTGATTTCCCTGGCACCTTGAGATTCCTATGCAATGAAAATGAGCTAGTGCACATCTGCTGTGTGCTGGGGATGCCTCTGGCTGCAGACAGTTGCGCTTTCCTGACTGTGTTAGGCAAGTTGTCCACCCACATTTGGCTTGACCCTCTGAGAGTGGACAGGGGGGTCAGCCAGCTCTTGGGGATGCAGAGGCAACAGGCAAACTCACATTGTTTCTAGGACCACCCCATGCTTCCTTCACAAATGGGACTACCACCTGCAGCTCAGTCCTCCCAGAGATTGAGCCTTCCCTATTTGCTCAGAGAGCACCTGTGGCTCAGAATCAAATGCAGCCTTTGGAGTTAACCCATCTGTAAAGGCCAGTAAGTCTGGATTACCCTGACCAGCCATGCACAGTAACATCTCATCTCAGTGCCATATTTATTTTGCACTGTCCGTTTTACCTAGCTCCTAAACACTCAGGAACGGCAGTACTGTCAGGGTGGTGTTAATCATTTGTTTTCACCCACTTGAAGTATATATCATTGTCATAATCTGGCATTTTGCACTGGGAACAAACTCCCTATGTGGACAGGGATCAGGGCCATTTTTCAAATTCTGCTGACTGTTAATTTATACACTGTTTGAAGGGAAAAGATCTAGTTAGAGCTTCACTGTGAACATTACTTTGTCAGAGCATAGTAGGCAGTTGTCTGTGATAGCCAGGGAACAAATGGGTGCTGGTGACAGGGCTGCAGAGCGTAACCTCTGTGGCAGCATGTGCCCACCTCTGCATGCACAGTTCTCATTTGTGCACCCAAAGCTGATCAGGTGAATCTCATCCAAATCCACTTGTTCAGCAGCTGAGTGTCTAATAGCTGCTGGCTGCTCAGCCTCCATCCCACATCGCTGTTCTCCAGAACTGTGCCAAAACCTGATCACTGGGAAGTTCAGGTGTTTTATTTCACTGCAGTACGCTCCTGGCTGGGTGAGAAAAGGGATGGCAGATACTGCAGAGCTCACAGTTTAGCTACTAGCTCCCACAAGCCGAGTGTCCTGTTTGCTTCCAGACCAAAGCAGCAAGTGGAACAGCTGCTGCTGTGGGCTGTCCTAAGCTGTGATGGGTACCTGGACTTCCTTCACAAAAGGCAGGAAAGTAAAGAGGAAAATTAATCTCCCAGGGGCAAACAAACCAAACCAGTAACTTCTGCTAGAGCTTGTGGCCTACTTAAACACAAGTCTGGACTAGAACATTTGTTGCAGCCATTTAGTGACCCGTGCTCTTCCCAGATTCACCTTATAAACTGGAAAAAACAATTCGTTTGTCTATGTGCCCTGAAATACTGATATTTGTTAAATACACTGCTTTGAAAGCCCTATATTTGAACTACTGGATATGCAGAGAGGAAAGCAAATAATACTGGCTGTGATATGTGCATTTCATCTGGATAATATTCTGGTAAGGCCCGATTTATTACCTTTATGTCTTAAGGCCAGGCAAACCTCATGAGTCAGTCATAAAGTATGAGGCAGGAGAAGGAGAGTTTGAGAAAGTAGGCAGAGAGATCCTCTTTGCCTGTGGAGGTCTCTGAATGCTTCCTTTCCAGGGTTTCTAGTTCAGGCTGTGCTGTCTGGTCCACCATCTGTCTGGTACTTCCCCTGCCTCTCTGTCTTGGTGCCAGGCTCCTGCCCACTGCCCTCAGCATGGCTGGAGGAGCCCTGCTGCCTTCGCTCAGGGGTGTCAGTGTGGTGCCCACAGCTGCTTGGGGTGCCCACAGCACTTGCCCTTGTGCTCTGTTCTCCTTTGCAGAATCTGACCTTCCTTATCTGAAAAACGATTACAGTAAGAAAGCACAGGCTGAAAGTAAGTTATTGATGACATGAGAGGGCAAGTATCATCAGGAGTTAATAGTAAAAGAAGACAAACACAAGGAGCATGGAAGGAATTTAAAAGCACAATACCTTGGGATATTTCTAAAAGAAAAAAGAAAATCACAATGAAATTGGAAAATTACACATCTCAGTTTGTTAACCATGCCCAAAGCAGCAGTACCTAAAGAAGTGTAACATTATTTGCCAGCTTCAGGGAGCCTGAGAGGTGAGCACGGCAGCAGAGCTGTGGTGTCCTCACTCAGCGTGGGACGGCGGGTGGGGAGGGGGCCAGCACTTCTGCTCGGTGCCCTCCGCTGAGCCCCCTGCGCCGGGCAGGCAGAGGAGCTCCCAGCACAGCTGTGTGGACCAGCAGCTGTCCTGTCACGTCATTCCTTCATGTTCTGAACTGGGGGAAGAAACTGGAGCACGAGCAACAAAATCTTTGTGGTGTCCAGCACCTTTCATGGGGAACTTGGAACGAGATCACAGAAATCTTCCAGCAGATTAGTTCATTTTTAATGATCTAGGTTTATAGTTTGTCGTTTAATTCAACCTGAGTGACATAATAGCTTTCATTTGGACTTATTCCCAGCAGAGCAGTTACTCAGTTGGAAGCAGACCTAGGGCAGGGCATTTTGTCATTATTTTAAGTTTTCTCTATGTGACAAAATTGAAGGTCTTGAAAAGACTGGAGCCATTGTAAAGGATAGAGCATCAGAGAACAGGTCACACAGTGTGTTAAAGAATGAAAATTGATTTATTCTTTCCTCTGTTGAATAAGCAGCTGTACTTTGGTCCCTGTGATCCATGAAATAAGCTGTCAGAGAAACAGGAAATGTGCCACATTTGAACTTCACTCATTGATTCCGTTCTGATCTGAGGTGCAATATTAAAATGCATTATGATGGGTGCAGAAACTGCAGCAGTGACAGCTTCTAGGCCCAGCTTGCTCACCAGTTGTCTGGGATATTTGTAATTAAATTAATCAGTGCTTTACAATGTTGGGACTCATTTACTTAGGTCATGTGGTCAGAGCCAGCTGACAGGAAGAATTTCACAAAAGTAACATTTGTTAGTTTTAAAAAAATCAAAGGCTGCAGAGGAGGTTCATGGTTTTATTATTTTACTCCCTTTTATCTGGAGAAACAATTTGCAGGCAATTGAGAAATTCTGACAGCAATCAATTTAAGAATGGGTAGCAGAAAATTCTAGAATTCGGAATTACTAGCTGAAGCATATTAAGCCAATTAATGCCTGCAACTCTAGTAGATGCCCTACCTGCAAAATTAAATTGAGGACATTCCCACTGTTCCGTAAAAACAGTTAATTTGCATACCTGGTTTCATTTTTTATAACAGAACACACCTTCCTTTGCACACCTATTCCTCAGTTAAAAAATAACCTCGTTGTGCTGTCTTTAAGCAGCATCCAGAGGACTGCCCACAACTATGATTTCCTATGTTAAGTCTGTTTTATTCATGCTGAAGTGTCTTTTGCTTCTTTGGTGAGTTCTTAAAAGTTTTATTAACTAAAACATCATTTTTGCTGCCTTTGCTTTATTTGCCTCAAAATTGTGATTCATAAAGATGGATTTTTATAATTAAGGTAGAAATGAGAAATAACCTCCTATATATAATTTAAAAATGTTGAAATTACAGACACTATCTAACTTCTGCTTTAAATCACAGGAACAAACTGTTCTCCATTAGCAGCCCTAATTAAATCCATTTTTCTGTAAGTCTTTGGCAAATTCCATTTTAGTAAAGCTGTATTAAACTCTCTTTTATTTCCTCTTGCTTTGCAGAATTCTCTGTTTGAGATGAATAATGAGTTGAATATGGTATGTGATGGTTCTGTAGACTCCAAAGATATAACATGAACAAATACATTGTTCTGGAGAGCTGGCATGAGAACACTGCTGAGGATTTAGACACATTCCAACTACCGGGCAGGCAGGAGCAGGACCATCCTGGCCTGGGGAGTTTATATGTGGTACAAGAATGGACAAACATTGTGTAGCACAGAGGCTGTGGAAAGGTGGGGGAGGCTTGGAGAAGGGAAGGAGAGGGAGCATGTTAAAGCAGGGAGTGTTCTGTTCACCGTGGGCAGGGCACATTAGGGCATTGCACTCCTGAGCTCTGGGGTACCACCAGCTGTGCCCTGCTGGTGTTGTCCCTGGCCTTGGGTGAGGAATGAGCAGTTGCAGAGGAGTGGAGAGAACTTGTAGAGGTTAGCCAGCTCTGCTTTTCCTCAGCACATGCTGTTACATGGAGATGTGCTTTCTGCAAGACTGTGCACGTGGCCTGTAGCATCTGTCTGGGTTGTTGTTTTGGACCTGTCTAGCAGGAGCCATGCTCCCTCTGAACTCAGACCTGTCTCTGTGCATACATCAAAACCTGGCCTGGGCCACTGGTCACTGGGTCACTGGCTCCCTGGTGACATGACTGAGGAAGCAGTGCACAGACCTGAAACAGCCGCTCATTTTGCAGTCCCTGTGCACAAAGATTACCATACTCCCAAAAACCTGCTGCAGTCCCTCCCGGAGCAACGGGCTCTGTCCTATCCTCCGGCATCTCCATCACTCATTTCCTGCAACAATTGGCTTCAGCCTTCGATTTCCTCTGTAGAGCATATTGGAAAGAGAGAGGCTGAGCTTGAACATTAATAACAATGAATAATAACAGTGCGAGTTCCACAAGCTTTAACAATCAAATGAATCAACAATCAGGGGGGTTTCATTAATAAATACTTGCTGGAGTTAGATGACAAGAGAGCTAGTGCCAGAGGTGTGTGTATCAGTTAAAGGCATTTATTGTGTGTGATCCACTTCTCAGCCCCTTTGCTTACTTGGTGGGTCCCCATGTTCTCCTCCATGACCTGCTGTGGAGGGGACAGGGGCCAGCAGGAGCAGAGGAGCAGGCAGAGTGGACTGTTTTGTCCTGTAGGTATCTGTGTTGGGGGTTACATGGAAAGGCTTTGGCAGTGGGGGGGCAGTGAGAGTGGCTTCTGTGAGAAGACTCCAGAAGCTGCCCCCATGTTGGACAGAGACAGTTCTGATACTATCCTTACAGATAGGAGTAGATTCTTCGTGACTCAGGGTAAAAATATGCTCCTTCCAAAGCCACCAAAGCAAAAGCTGGGAAAGACCTCTTAGGTTACAGTATGTTCTTCTCAGGACCAAGTGAGGGTTGCAGGGTAGGGCTGTCTGGCTTGTCTTATGCAGCTTTATCGTTGGGTGAGCTGAACCTGGGCTGTTTTATGACCTTTTAGGGTGTGCTCTTCCTGTGCCAAGAGGAGCAACCCTTCATCATTAGGCTTTTACTACAGCAACAGCAAAAGGAAACACAGGCTTTGTTCAGTCTGGTTTGAAGTTCAGTATAGAGCAATTTTAATTCAGCTAAGGAGGGTTTGAGGGCCACCTACCAATGTGTTCATTCGTTTCAGGAAAAGAGATGGGCAACTGCTGTAATTATGATTAAAGGAGCTATTAATATCTTGTTCAGGTTTTCCTGTTACCATAAAGCGAGGGATGTAGTTTTCTCTCTTAGGAATTCACAGCAAATACATAATCTGCCTGTGTTGTCTGTGCTGCTTGAAGTCAATTTTGTGAACCTCCATATTTTCAATAAAAAATTTTCTGCACATGATGTTAATGGAAAGGAGAATTGGTTTCAAGAGAAATTACAGAGTGCAAGGGTAAAACAGAATTCACTACAGTTACAAGGAGTAAAATTGGGAGCTGTTGTGCTGAGATCTGTGCAAGAATTAGGCTACCTGCCAGGAAAAAACACTTGTCATATAAAGGCATGGGGTTTCACCTCAAAGACAGGGACTGTAGAGCTCATTCCAGTCTGTTGTCTCATTGTTTCCTGCTGCTTTTATGCATTCAGGTGCCCCTGCTCAAGTCTCTGACCTTGCTCCATGCTGCCATGTCTGGCATGGAGGAGTTTTCATCATGCTCAGCAGCACAGGCTAATTGCACAGCACACTGCAGGTGCTTGTGCTGGTGCATGGCTGGTTTGGCCAGGGCAAGTGTGTTCCACTGCTGGGATACCCCATGTGAGTGTGGAGGATATTCCACAGTCCTCGTAACAGACCTAAGCCCCTTGCATACCTGTTTCCATGATGAATTGTGAGCATATCTGGCACTTGCATGGCAGTAATGGAAGTGGTGCTGGCTCAGATGAATCTTCACAGTACAGAAAGAGTGCAGATTTGCACTTGATTTCTGACAGACTATTTTCTCTTAGTGGTTGTTGCCTTTTGTCTTGAATCTGTGTTTTGGTATTCCTTTTGCCAAATTCCACTGAATATTCTACTTGGCATCAGGAATCTCTTTGTCAAGAGGACAGGGTGCTTAGCAGCATCAGAGCTCTCCATCTTGTTCCTCTGTAACTGTTGAGTCTCTTTGCCTTTCCAGGTTGCAGAGATTAGGGAGAGGTGCTGAAGTAAAACTTGTAAAATCCCATGTGATGGTTTGTCTTTATAGAAGTGCTATTCCTGAGGTGCAAAGAACACCCAGTTCTTTCATTTTTGTCCTTGCTCATATATGGGTGTCCTTATTTCTTGAGGACCACTGAGACCCTTTGAATTTCTCCTTGAAGTCAAGTCCACCTAACAGTTGATATTCAAAAGGCTCATGGAAGATGAGAGCGTTTCTCCTTGTATGGTAAAGCACTGGCTATTGCCATTTGAGTGCCATGGTGACATGTGGTCTCAGCATGTGCCCAAGCACTGACAGCTTGGGCTTCCTTGTGTTAACTCTGCAGTTGCTCTGACCTCACGGGCTGGACAGCTGGGTGCACTTACTGAGGTGGATCTGTGATCAGAAAACCTTGAAGCAGTTCTGGTGTGTGCCCTTCAGCAGCAGAAGCTCCAGGCTCTGGATGAAGCTGATTTGCAGAGTGCTGCCTAGTCACTGCCATTAAGCCTCTTCAGTCCACTTCCTGGACAGGTCAGGCTGGGAGCTGCATGTCCAGGCTGGGTGCCACAATGGTCCCCTGCGTTGTGCCTGAGGCCCTGCTGTAGGTTGGATGGAGATGATATCCCTGCTCTGTGCCTCCCTCATCGAGCAGCTGCATACAGCTGTTTCTTCCTGTTTCAGATGTGAGTGACATGATCCCACACCAGGAGTAGTGCTGTAAAGGTCATCAGACTGCCAAGAATGTTTTGTAAATTAAATTATAGTAATAATTTATGAACTCAGCCAGAATACAACCTGTTCAGTCTGTTCTGGAACTTGCCTTTGCTCTTCTTCTGTGATGAGCGAGTACCAGGATTACCATTACCACTGGCCCTGTGTTGTGCCATGATGGATGGTTCTAAGGGCTCTAAGGACAAGTCAAGCCCTGCTGCTCTAGCACAGCACAGGCTGAGTTCCTGACATGTCTGTGTGCTTATTGCTGAATTGCATTGATGGGTCTGTAACATCTTGCTTTAGCAGCAGTCTGTTGTGTTTCACTCTTCACTTACAGTCTATTTTGTAATGATCTCAAGATCAGTGTAAGGACATCTTCATTCACTCTTTTTCTAGGTCATAGTTGGAGTCTGGAGAGATGTGGTCCCTGTATGTTGGTAATGCAACAGGAAATCACTGGGAAAGGCCAAAGCTGGTCCTGGCTCACAAGACTATAGAGTCATGAAGCAGCCCCGGGATGTGTAATATCCGTTAAAAGTGACCAATGCAGATATGAATTATTAAATCTATTAGCATGGGGCTGCCATAATGAAGTGCCAAATTCTTCATGAAATGAATTCCTATTAAAAAAATGAGGATTAAAAGCAGAGTAGATTCTAAAGTGATGGCAACTGAGAGGAATGAGTATTGATCATCCACACCAATCATGTCTATTTCTATTTAGAAATATAAAAAACATAAATGAATTAATGATTCAGTGTCAAAAAAGGGCTCAGAGGGAGCTAATTAAGTCAGATGACTGTTAAAAGCCTCAGAACCACTAGGAGCTGGTAAAAAAATGGCAGCAGGAGAGGGGCAAGAAGATGATAGTGGGAGAGGAGCAGATTGGCAGTGGTTACAAAACCACAGCACAGGTAGGACAGGGAAGGGATGGATCAGGTTTTAGTTCATTCACTATTCATCCAGGCACATGCAAATATAATTCTGGCAGTAGCTTTTCTTGGAATTGTTGCTTAGGGGCATGTGCTTCAAGGCAGGGAGCTTGGGTTTGATTCCTGATGCTTATTGAATGCATGACATTGGGAAAGTTATTTGACCTCTTTGTGGATCATTTTATCAAAACTGAAAATGGGCACAGGAAGGATTGTCCCTACCCACTAGAAATCTAAATTGAAGTAGAAAGGCAGTCAAGAGATTCTGAGAGGAAATGTAGGAAATATTTGAAAATTCACTATCTAAACCACAGGAGACAGTGGGAAAAATCTTGTTGAAAATCTCCCATATGGCATAGAACTACAGGATGTTTGCTACTGGCATTAATGTATCAGGTGTGTAAAAGGACATTCTCTATTACCTGTGCATATTGCTGTCACCTGACGACTGGACCAGGCTCCATGTTGCCCAAGTTATGGGGTGATAAAACCATCTCGTAAGTTCTACTTGATTTACCACGATAATGCTTTCTTTTGTGTATGCACACACATAGTGCTCTAATTGCTGCTCAGTCTTGTACATAAAGCTCCTTGAAATAGTTTCAGTGACATGAAGTAACTTGTAAAAGCATGATTTACTCAAGCAGGATACTTGTCTCCGTGTAGATGTTCACTTTCCAGCTTCTGCTAGGCTGGTGTAATCTGTGTAAACTGTTCTGCACCCCCAGCCTCTTGCTTGTGCCTGAGCTCATGGCCCTGCTGTTCACACCTCCATGTGCCTGTTCACACCTCCCCATGCCTGTGTAACACCTTCCCACACAGAAAATTAAAAGGCAAAATTTAAATTTGCAGAAATTAATTGTGTTAGCACACTGGTTTTTAAAACACTCCAAAGAATGTTCTGTCAGCTTGACAGATGAAGGTTATGCTATAAAATGAATTTTGTTGACAAAATAATTTCAGGGTGTTGATAAAATGTGTTTTGTCTTCAGAGTGAAAAATACTGGACTGACAAATACTGTTGTCCTTTTTTTCAGCTGTCAGTCAATTATTCCCTTTTTGAGTCAACCAATAATAGTTCTTCATATGTGAAAAAGCTTTCATAAAAGACAGCATAAAGCTCTGAAGGACAAAATAATTAAACTTTGATTTCTTGCTTTCCAACTGAAAACAGCTTTGTTACTTGGATGAGCAAGGATTGGTTCCTGTGAAGCACAAACAGGTGAAAAGTGTGTGGTGAGGGTTTGACGCACTGTGGAGCAGAGAGGGTGGGTGGGAGCTGGGCTTCTGGAAACAGCTCTTTGTTTGAACACATATCCTTAAACTACTTGGATGCACTGCAAGCTTTTCAGTGTGTTTCCTGCCTTTTTTAGGAGCCATTTGCATGCACTAAGAAATCTTGTTTTTTCCTTCCATTATGTTACACTTCTTGAGCATGAGAGAAGGGATGTGTGGCATTTTCTGTGGGGTGGCAGGGGCAGCCAGTGGGGCCCTCCAGGTGGGCAGGGGCTGGCATGGCTCAGGGCCTGGGGCTCTGCTGCCCTGTGCCTCCCTGCTGCTGCGGGGCAGAGCCCAGGGGCTCTCCCAGTGCAGGGCTGGCAGCAGCAGGGGGGTGGTGGCTGGTGGCCCTGGGCACAGGGCCCTGCTCCTGGGTGGCCCCACACCTTCCCAGTGGCTCTGCTCCCTTCATCAGGGACTTCCGTGGGTGCAGCCTGTGAGGCTGGGCCACCTTACCCCCATTGAGTACCCCTGTATTTAGGGAGGAACTGCTGGCCTCTTGACTGCTGTGGGACGTGGCTGACTCTTCCCACTGCAGCCAGAGGACCCTGGGCTTTCGTCTCACCCCTTTTTAGGACAGAGCAGCCCAGAGGCCACTGGCCCTATCAGAGCAGGGCAGGATGAGCAGACACTTCGAGTTCTCTGCTGCCTGAGGTGCTACAGCAAGGCAAAGGCTGAGGAGTGCAGAGAGCTGTGGAGCTGCAGCTGCACCATCTGCAGTTGTCGAGACATTGCATCTGTATTTGCTGTGGTGAGCTGGTGACATCAGCAACAATGTGCCCCTGGAGCACAGGCATCTGGCATGACATGCAGACTGAGGCCATCAGCAGGCTTCTCGTTCAGCCTTAAAAATATGTACGTAGAAAAAAAATCTATGTCCTTTCAGCAGCTCCCAGGAACACTGGCCCCTTATCATGACATCTGTATCAGGCCAAGTTCAGAAAACCAGTATTGAATCGGATGAGGTTTTATTTTTTCAGTTGCTAGACCAAAGTCCAGCCTAGTGCAGCCCAAGGAAAAGTTATCTAAGTTATAGTCAGGGCAGTTGGAGTCAGTATCATTTCAGTTACTAAATGCATAGAGCTGTTTCTCCTAGATGCTGTTTTGTTTCAGGATCTCTTGGTATCTCCAGCCATTCTGCTACTTCCCAGGAGGATGGAATGCCAGCTTATTTTTCTGAAACCTTGTAGTTTCTTTTTGGGATCTGGGGTTCAACAGTCATATCCCCTTTTGCCCTGCATCACAGAAAAGGAAGGAACAAAATCTTGTGTTATGTATGAACTGGAGTCTTCTGGGATTTTTGAGGAAGCTTGAATTCAAGGAGATAGTCTTGTGAGGAGGAACTGATGCTTCATTGCCAGGTGGTATTTCTTTTTCATCTTTATCAATACTGGCATAACTAATTACATTAAAGCAGAAGTGACCTTGTTGGAACAGCTAATCCTAGTAATTTGTATGTGCCACTCCCACAAGTCACTGGAATGACACTTAGCATAATAGGTCCTTAATATATGGAACATCTGTTCTTCATTTTTGCAATCACCAACAACTCTTCCTCATTACCTTCACTTACCCATGCCAACGTGAACCAGCCATCCCTGGCAGAACATTTAAACTATTTCACATCTGGCTGGCTGGGATTTTTTAACAGCTGACATGAAAAAAAGCAATCAAATCTATAAATCACCTGAAATCCCAGTTAGAATTGATGTGTGAGAATTAACTAGTGGTAGTTAATGGCACTGGCTAATGAATTAAACAAATTACACTCTCTCCTTTGGAATTAGAGGAGCAGGGGCGCTAGTATCATCAATTATGCCTTAAGTTTTGCTTTTAAGGGGGATTGTCTTTTGCTTTACAAACAGTTGGATAGAAACCCCTCCAAGCTGCACACAGTAAAATCTTTTAAACATGCTGATAAATAGAAGAGGCCTCAGTGGCTGTCCCGTGAAGCTCTTCATGAGCAAAGCTTGCTGTTTGCAAGAGCAGCTGCTCACTGTGCAGCCCATGGGCTCCTCAGACACTGTTTTATGAGAGCCAGCGGCAGGGATGGCCTTCCTGAGGCTGCAGAGGGCCACAATCCCTGTGTGCTGCTGAAGGGCAGCCCCAGCACTGTTTGCCTGGGCACTTCTGCAGCTTGTGCCAGGGACATTTTCATGGGCAGAATGTGCCTTGGGTGACAGAAGAGCCACATTTGGCTCCTTAGGCTCAAACCAATCTTTCCAACTTGGTATAGGATGGCAGGAAAATATGATATGGCTGATCCTCAGGAGAGCTGGGATGTCTGAATATAATTTGTTGATTGAACTTCAGTAGAGCTGTTCTTTACTCTTCCATGCTGTCTGCTTTCACAGACAGATACCAGTCTGGCTTCTCCTTGCTGGGCGTGGAAGACAGGGAGGGTCAGTGCTTACCGATCTGCCCTCAGATCACATCTGCCTTTTAGGCTGCTTGATCCTGTGGTACAATCACAACAATGCTAGAATAACCTTAAATCCAATCACTTTTATGGGAGCACATGTAGTATAAAAGGTCTTGCTGTCTGTGCACACCTACACTGTCAGTGGCTATTAATAAAGCTGTCAGAGAGAAACATCACAGCACATCCTTGAACAGTATCTCATCAAGTTTAAACAGAAAAAAAACTTCCTTATAATTATATTCTCATAAAAATAGCAAAAATAGGATCAACACCAGTTTAATGAATGAATCAGGGTTGCTTCCTATGGACAAGGAGAGGAACAGGGTTTGTGGCCACAGGTTCTGGCTCTGGGAGGGCAGTCACTGGCTGTGCATGTCACTTCAGCAGACCTGGTGAGACCCCTCAGCTGCTAAATGTCAGTGCTGACCACATGCATTGCCTTCTCCCAGAATTTGACTTTGTTCTGGAGAAGAGCAAGAGCCCAGGTTCCTTTCTGAATGCTGACAGGCCAGGGACTGCCAGGTATCCCTGTTCTCTGCTGCCTGCACAGTGGGAACAGTGTTGGCACAGTGACAAGCCTGGAATACTGAGCAGGGTGTACTGTGCTGTGCTGGTGTTCTCCTGTCTGTAATGGCTGTCAGCATCTTCCTCCGCTCAGCACAGAGGCACCCAGAAATTCTAGCCTTCAGCATTTTCACAGCAGTTCTTGGCCCCAAAAGGAGCTGTAGAAAGTGCTTTAATTTCTCTGTAGTGATTAGGAACACAGTGCTTCCATCATGACATACTTTCTTCATGTGCTTCCGAGGCTCTTCCACACTGAGCCCTTGGTATTTTTCTCCTCATGGTGTGAGTCCCAAGATGCTCCATTTAATGGATGTTATTTGGGTTGAAAGGTAAGCAGCTTAAATGTTTTGCCTTCTATCATCCATGTTCTGTTAGAGCCACCTCTCACTCACTCTCAATTGCACATTTTGTTACATGAACATGTTTAGATAGAACAAGGGTCTTTCTCTCCTTCAAATATTTATAGTGATGACTTGTGTTAGGGATAGCAGAATCTCACCCTGCGCCATCACATCTTTATTCTTCAGAATGCTGTTTGTGGCAGTGTTATAGCTGGGGACTGGCAAGATAAAGCTGAACTAAAACAACTTGCACATTATCTGCTTCCATTCTGTTGCTGCGGTTGCAAAAGAGAACAAATGAAATTCTATCAAAGAGGAGCTCTTCTCCTTCCACCCAGTGGAGGAGTGGTGGCCTCTGAGGCAGACTGAGAGTAGTTCCACAGAAGCAGTGTTGAGACACATGCATGCTCCCCTTCCCTCCCCTACAGTGCTCTGTGCCAGGCTTCCAGGTCCACATCCATCTCACCTCCGTGCTAGATCCAGAGCACATCTTTCCCAATCCCTCTTCATTCTTGGCTTGACCAGCTCCTGGGAGATCTCAGCTTTCTGCCATCACCACAGGCTGTGCAGCAGCATAGACTGAGTTCTGCTCCTGCAGCAAGCCCAAGGAGGAGCAGCCATAGCTCATACCCACTGTTGCCCATTTCCTTGTCTCCTTTTTCAGAGAGAGACACTTTCAGGGAACTGAGTTCATAAGAGAGTTTTTTTCTCCCTGTCACAACCAGCTGCGAGCCAGTTTTCATGGGCCCAAGGAATGCTGGTATCCCATGCAGTCCCAGCAGGAGATGCTGACAGGATTCATTTTTAGTCAGTCTGAATGCTGGCTGTCTGCTCCACCTGTATCAAGTGTTTGGTGCTGCAGCCTGCTGCGACCCTGCCACTTGCCAGCAAATACTGGATTTTTTGTAAGAATCAGGAAAGTAGGCAGCATTTGAGCAAAGTGCTGTTCAATATGGATATGTGTACGCTGAACTAAGAGATAATAGGAACTCTTCATGTAGTGAGGTATGAAATGTATCCTCTTCAGGAAGCCACGTGCTCCTGTCATTGATGAGGAGTGAGAGCATTTAGACAGAGCTGCCTGACTAGGGGGCTCAGCACAAAATCTTTAGGCAGTGTATAATAATATCTACATGGTTCCTTTGTGCTGTGGAAGTATCTGACGCTGTCTCAGTCACAGCAGGATGTTCTTTTGGGCATAGAAACTGCATTAAAGAACAATATGCTCTGGATAAATCTGCCAGGAGTTGCTGTTTCTTGCTTTTTGCTGAAAGGTGGTTTCACTTTTTTTTGTTGTGTAAGTTAGGTATATTTAAGTTCACTTGACAGGAAGCCTCTTGACTTCAGCAAGAAGGCATTGCAGGTAACTGGCTTTAGATGCCAAAGAACTTAACAGTCTTGTTGCTGCTCCTATGAAAGAGAAGAAAAAGATTTCTCAAAAATAAATCACGTTTGACCTGTAAGTGGAGAGCATATCTTGGCAGATGGTAAGGGAGGAAATGAGGGATCAGTACTGGGAAAGATATAGGCAAAATACCACCTGATTTCTGTTTACTTAAAAGGCAGCTCTTTGCTGGGACTCTGCCTCTGCACAGCTCCTGCCTCAGTCTGTGAGTGCGGAACTGGGGACTCCTCCAGCCTGAGATTGTGTGAGCTGTGACTGCTCTTGCACAAGGAATGGTGGCTGATCTGAACTAACTGTCATGCCCCTGGGAAGCTTTTTGGGACCAAAGATATTTAGCTATCCATTAGCAAAGAATAATAGAATTTCAAACACCCTAGGAAATAAAATTCTTCAGATTTTGAAGATACCAAAAGTGATGGATCATTATTACCTGGTATTAGGAATTATTTTTCCCATTTCTGTGTAGAAAAGTCAGGCTCATGCTGGTAGGTAGAAGGAGCTGCAGTCCTACCTTAGTGCCTCGGTTCAGAATGTCCTGGGCATAGTGGAGTCAGGGAAGACTCTTCCTCCTTTTCAGGGACACAGGGATGATCTCCAAGCCCACCATACCTGAAATGCCTTTTAATTGCTGAAGGGTCAGTCTGTCTGGGGCAAGTCACCTAGCAGTGTCCTCCTGGGCAGGGGACTGTGGTGAGATCTGCCAGCACGCAGGCCCTGACCAGTCCCAGGCTTGACCTGGGACAGAGGTCCACAGCAGTGAAACCAGGTGTTCACCCCTCTCCTGGCCTCCTTCAGAGGCACACAGAACCTCAGCAAGGGAAGGAGCTGCTAGCCCTCTCATTGGTGTACCTGCAGTATTATTCCATTCCAGTAAGGCTGCTGGGAATTAATGTAGGGCTTGAAAGTGCTAGTAAGGACCCAAATAATAATGAAATGTCATAAATGCAGCAGCAAAGCAGATGCTGTTCCTGTTAAACAACACAGCTGTATATCCCTTTCATAGAGCTCTGAGGAGGCACTGCAGATTCCCTCCCCCATCCCAGTCAAAGGAGCCTGATCTGCTTTGAAAGCCTGCTTTTTTTTTTTTTTCTGAATATCAAAAGTTTGGTTCCTTTGGGCCTGACTGCAAATCCAGGAGCCTTTGCCTGTATTCCACAGGGCTCTGTCCCTGCAAACAGACTCCTTTGGTTTGCAAGTGAGTCAGGCCCAAGACCTGCTCTCTGTTCTCTCCCTTTATATTTGTATCACTGTTCTAGGGTGCTGGAGATGAAAAGAAGCTTGGAAGTCTGCTTCTATTAAAGTGTGAATTTATTTTTAAACCTCTTACATTATTTACTTTGCTTCTTTTTAATGATAGATGAATATGTTTATGACTTATTCTCTTTCCCAAGGTATCACTTGGTATGAAGGGAATTACTTGTAGAGTAAATGCAGTTGATGTTAATTTTCAAGTAAAGTTTCAGCTTTGCTGAAATTTCAGAAAGGAAGTAGCATTTTATAAATTAAATGCTGCTTTGTGTGCTTTCTTTTTAAAGAAGTCTTGGCATTTGGAAAGACAGCAGGAACAGAAAACAAACATAGTAGATGAGGGAAACTTGTCTTTGAGGATATACTCTGTTAGCTATCAGTAAACAGCTGTGAGATCTGTGTGGCAGCCCATCAACTGTATATAGAGTGAAACAGGCTCCAGCAGCACCCCAACACCTTTGGCAGGAATTGGTTTCAGTGGCAAATTGCTGGTCTGTAGCAGAAGCTGCTGCTTTGAACTGACGGGGTGATTAAACTGGTTGCTCCTCTCTCTGAGAGCACATGCCCTGTGCTCTGCCAGGAAAACATCCTTCTGCTTCAGAGGGGTGCAGATTCTGATGGCATCAGAGCTGAACTAAAAGGATCCTGTGCTGCTGGGCACTGCCAACAGGACAGGCAAGCTCTAGTTCCCCTTTGCTGTTCCACCTGAGGCTATAGTGAGCTTTTCAGATCCTCCTCCAGAAGGTTGGGATGATCTTAGATTAACTCCTGTAGTATGAGATGTCTCAGGAGCATAGGTCTGAGCTGGGTAGGTGCAGTGTGCTGGGGCAGTGGTGCTGGGTTCAGCATCCCAGCAGACAGGCTGGGTGTGAGAGTCGTGACTCTGGCAGCTGCTTGCCAGCCCCCAGGCAGCTGATGTGGAAAGGGTCATCATTAATTTAACTCTGCATACGTCAAGCACAGTTTCTGTCCCTGGAATGACAACTCATACATGATGCTTTAGAAGAGAGCAGTTCTGGCCAGCCTCCAGTGCTGCAGACAGGCAGTGGTGCCCCTTGCAGCTTGGCAAAGAGCATATCTGTTTTAAATGTGCTCTTCTGACTTTTTTTGAATTGTAGTATTTACTGTCCACATTCTTAGGTTCCAGATTCCCAGATGTGTTTAAATCTGATGCAGATGACCCTGGGAACAGGGGAAAAAGCTCTGCTGGCATGGAACTGCTTTGGCTGGGCACTGGCAGTGAAACACACTGAGCTGAGCTGGGTCAATTGCAGTGGAATCCATGTCTCATCTGCATTATTTCGTCCTCTTTGAACAAGCAGACAGTACTGTGTCTGAGTGAATTGATCTCTCTGGCTCTTGTTCTGAGGAGCAATGACCACTGTGTGCCCCATTATTTTTTAGCTCATGTATGTATGAAACAGTCATCTCATATTTCCTATAGGTTATGCCCCATATCTGATAGTGGAATGTAAAATTAGTCAATGATTTAGAAGCAGGAAAGGTTAACTCTACATAATAATAAAAAGTTAAAATACAGGATAGAAATATTACTGTAATTATGGGTTCAACATAATTTTGGCTCCTTCCCTGAAGGATTTAGGAAAGCTCAATGAGGAAATTGCATTCAAAACTTGTGGGCTGCTTTGCCATGACTGAACTGAAAATAGGGGGAGATGTACAAAGTAGTTTTATAGGAACTGTTTGGAGGGATGACTGGAGGAGGAAGCAATTGGTGCTGGGGCTGTACTGTCTCTTGAACAGGACAGAGATGGGAGGGAGCAGGAAGGACACAGCCATGTGCTCCCAAGGCCACAGTGTCACACTGATGGTCCTGGGGTCCTGAGTGAGCAGTGGCCTCTCAGAGCAACTGGGAGGGAGCAGCAGATCAGGCAGCTTCTTGCTCAGAATGTGGGTCTCATTTTAAGTGTATTGTTGGTTTGTTGATGGCAACGTTACCTGCCCAGGGCTGCTCAGCATCCCGTACTGTGGTCTGAGACCTCCTAGTGAGACACTTTGCCATCTAGCCCAGAGCCATGGGCATTGCTTCTGTCCCCCTCCTTAGCCTTGCTTGAGGTGTTTGCTGAGCTCCAGAACTTCTCAGAGCTTACACAAGTACCTTTGCAACAAAGTTGTGGCTTTGCTTGTCCCACACATGGTTCAGAGCACCATAGAAGGCTGCTCCTGTACAAAGAAATGATGTTCTAACTCCTACCTCCTCCTCCTGCAGCACGCAGCTGGAAAAAAGTCTTCCTGAAACCTGGGACAGTCTTAGCTCCTGTTTCTTTGGGAACAGAGAGATTAAAGCGACAGTGTAACGTGTCACTGCCCATGCAGGGCCCTTGGAAGGGCTTCCAGGTGAGAAGGACCCCTGGGACACTGAGCACAAGCGGTGCTTGCAGTGTGTGCAGCAGAGCACAGGACTCTGCAGGCTTGTCTAGTGCTGCAGCAGGAGGTCTTGAGGCTGTGAGCACCAAGGGACCAGGGCTGTTAGTGCTGACACTCCAGACAAGACTAAGCCATTTTGATGAAAGAGATGGAATCTGACAGTTTTACTATTTAATTGTTTCTCATAGGTTTCAAACAAAAAATAAATTGGCTTCTTTTAAAATAGCAAACTGTGGAAGAGCTTTGGTGAGCCAGTGTGTGGCCTTTGAAGCATGGCAGGCATCTTCATGTTCACAGGCAGCTAACGAGCCTTCAAGGCGCAGTGCAGAGGACACTGGACTGAAAAGCAAATGCCTCCACAGCTCTAGTTTTGCCTTGAGGCACTTGGGAATAGAAATGTGCCAGAGGAGGTTTTGGGATCTGAGCACACGACAGCACTGAGCTGGGCTGCCCTGGTGCAAGTGTTGGCTGGAACAGGACTGTGGCATCTGTGGCTGAGCTCTTAGATCCTGGGGCTTTCCTCAGCGCCTTTGTTCAGGTGGAGGCTGCGGAGTCTGGTGGTTCTTCTCAGGCTCTTTGCACCCTTAACTTTGTGCCTGAAGGCTGATATGTGCTCGGCTATCTGTAACAGCTGCAGTTTGCCAGTGAAGGTATTCTTTGGAGGACTTTATTTGCAAAGACCCTGGGATCCATCAGCAAATGGCTGTAAGGAAAATGCCTTTCATCATTCAAGATAAAGAATATCACAAAGCCTTGGAGACATCACTTCACTCTGGAATTAAATTGCAGGAGTCATCTGGTGTCAAATAAGTTTCATTTAATAGGTTACTCAAATAAAGTTTCTGTAGAAATCAATAACACTTTCTCCTGCAATTGACAGCTCAAGACACTGAAAATGGCATTTTTCACATAACATTTATTTCATTTTAGAAGGAAGAATCTCTCCCATACCTTCTGTTTGGCCTAGGCAGCTCTGGTACAAGGTTAACAGCCTGCCGAGCTTGAAACCTGCCCTTACCCAGGGGGACAATGTGAGGTCACTTTAGCACAGACTTGCCAGCCTCAGGTGCAGTGATGATGCTGTTGTCACAGTGCTGTATTGAAAGTGTGTCCACAGCTCACTGAAGCAAACAGGGACAAGTCACTGTGTTTGCTCTTCCACTGTGTTCCTGTCCCATCTTGGCAGGACACAATGCCTCATTGTATATCCTAGCAGAACTAGGGTTTCTGTAGAGGCAGGAGTCTGTGTGCTGTGAAGACTGGAGATTACAACAGGGGTGCTTCTGGCTCCAGGGTAGGTGAATCCTGCAATTTCCACCTCTCTTAAGAATATAGAATACCTTTGCTCTGTGTTTTTTATTTCAGTCTGATGGTATCCCATGCAGAAGGGAGGGGACTCTAGCAACATTCTGCACCATCACTCTGGAGAACTATGTGTAGGACATGAGAGCTGTTATTATCTCTACTGTAGGGAAATAATAGTTTCTGAACACTTGCTGTTTCTGAACACTTGCTTTTCAGTCTTAAGTAATTTCTGAGGTTGACACGCCATCCCCAGTCACATTTGTCTTGTGTGGCATGACTGATGCAATTACAGTTGACATTGTCACAGCATTTGCACAAATGCCTTTAATTGCAGGCTAGCAGATGATCTCTGAAATAAGCAGCAGAAGACAACAATGCCCTAAACTTCCTTCACAGAAGGAGTTGCTGGCTCTTGGGGTAACGTGTCAAGTTTTTAAAGCAAATGCTTTCTTGCTGGTTGTGTGCAAGAAGCAGTGTTACTCTGTCACTCTGGCACAACCTGCATATGGGTTTCCCTGTCAGCATTTCTGGTCATGAGACTCCACCTGCAACTGAGAGTAACTGCACTGGCTGGGACATCAGTCTGAGATGCCCTAGGGGTGCATGAATTACTTTGCCCCCTCTCAGCCCCTTGATACAAGTGCAGCCACTGTGAGGGCAGAGGATGAGAAAGGAGGGACTGGCTCCACAGCCAGAGCCAGGCTCTGCAGAGTTGCATGTCCTTGTGGAAAATGAAAACTGCCACTCTCTGCCGATTTGCTGCAGGAGAGTGGCAGGGTATCAGGGCTCTTGCAAATGTGTCTCCAGAAAGACAGATGACAGCACTATCTCTCTTCATGGGTGGATGGGTGTTGGGCAAGGAGAGGAGACCCCTTGAAGGTGAGTTAAGCATGGGAAGAGCAGTGGAGGTGCTGGGGATTCCTGCGTTTGCACAGGCACATGGAACATTGACTGGACCTGAAATGGGGAACAAGTGTGGAAATTGCTTCTCCTTGGAACATACAGCTCCAGGAGGCAAATGCCCAGGGACAGCAGATATGGGTGGTGGTGTTGGGCAGTGGGCAGTAGCTAGCTGGGATGCTCAGCTGAGCACCAGCCCTGGAGCTGCTGACCGGCTTTTGGGGGGCTGGTGCTGAGCATGCCATGCTTCCCCACGTGGTGATGGCTACTGAAATGTCAGGGGTGGCTACTGGCATGTCAGGGGCAGCTCCTGCTTTCTGACAGCTCCTTGCTGTGGATGGGAGAGGCTGGTTGTGCTGTGGGAGGGCCTGGAGTGGCCCTGTGCCCCTGTGCAAGCTGGCTGTGCTCACTCTCAATGCTCTGAGGGTTGGGAAGGCCCTTTCTGGACATTGTTGGAGCAACTCACAGAAGCTAATCCAAGGCTGATGGCAGCTCCCTGCTCCACCTGCCTGACAGAATCAGGAGCTGTGTAAAACCATCTGAGCTTTTAATGACCTCTTTCAGACACAAACTGACCATCTAACTTTGCACAATTCACTGAGATTCCATTTTACTCAAGGAAATAAAAATAATAGTTTAAACCATTTCAAATATAGCTGTAAATCCCTAACAACATTAACCTTTCCTAAAGCATTAAACCAATCCCTGGTGGATTCTCAAAATTGCTATTAGGAGGAGGCATGAGATACTCTCTCTTGAACTTTATGTTCCCAAAGTAAATAACAAGCCATGCTGAGTGGGGTTTATTAGCTTTCTGTCTGTGCCTGTCTGTCTCCTCCCTCTGTTCTGAGTCATCAAACATAGGCACTTGTACTTGGTGAAGGCAGAAGTTTGTGGACAGATGTGGGGAGGGGGTTACAGGATACCAAGGTCCAGCGGAGGTGCAGCAGCTGCTGAGGGCGTGTGAGAAGCACGGGGCTGTCTGGCAAACAGCTCCCTTTGAAGGGATCTGAGGCTCTGGTGTTCAGTTGTCAGGAGGGCTTGGCTGGAGACAGCGATAGAGGGAAGAGTTTTATGAGGCTTCTGGCTTCATTATACAAGACCAGGTATGCCAGTTTGGTACACTGACTGAGGGAAGGGGATGGGCACCATTGGCCTCTCCAGGGACACTGAGGATTGTTCCTAAAAGGGTAAAGTGGCCTAAAGGAAGCACTTTTTTGATAATAACACCACAGTCCTGCCCAGGCAGGAAAAAACAGATCAGGGCCTTTTTAATGAGAATATACTCCTGATATGGCATGTGTATCAAGGACAGTTTAACAAGATGAATACCGTGATAAGAAAACTGTGAAAAGGGAAGAATGTAAATATAAACATGGGAGCACTGGGATTTAAGGTTTAAGGTACATTTGCAAATACCCCAAATGTTCATAATCTCACAGTCATGAAGAAGATTTCTCCAGTGTTAAAAAGCCTCTTGATCAAGAGAGAGCTCATGAAAGTAGCTGTTCTGTGGAGCAATATTTCCTAAACATTATTGCCTACCACAGGGCAAGACAGCAGGAGCAGAACTTCTAAGAATAAGGGAATAGACAGTAGCAGGGACTAGTCTGAGACTGGGAAAGGAGGGTGGGTAAGGAGGGCCTGAGCACTGGAGCTGCAGATGGAAGAGGTTTGCAGGGGGCCTTGCTCTGACCCTCTGAAGCCTGCAGCAGGGATTTGTGTGCTGTCAGGAACAGGAAGCAGTCAGGGCTCAGGTCTAGGCAGAGCTGAGCCCTTGAGATGCCTTTCTCTTCCTTGTTGAAAGAATCTGTACTGGGTACGCAGTCCACTGGGATGGAAATCTTGTCTGGGTAGCCCAGCTGCAGCCTAACTGTGCTGGCAGAGGTAAGAGCTGTCATAGCTCATCTCTGCCTGGTCCTGCCATAAAGGTGCATGTTGTCCCTGCCAGCAGCAGTCCCCAGACAAGGTGCAGGTGCTGCTCATGCTGATGGAACGAACTGCTCCACCTCTGGCATGGCTCAGCACTGTCCCTCCTGGCTGTGTCCCTGTGGAGCCTGCCTCTCAGGCTCCAGGAGAAGGAGCTCCTTTTCTCAGGCTTCTGTTGGTCACATTGGCACCTGCCCTGCTGCCATGCCACCCTCTGGAGCACTAGTTCTGCTCTACACATCTCCTCATAGCGCTGGCAGAGCCTCTGCTATTGTGCAGCTATTGTAATCTGCAAGGGCACATTACTGCTAGGCTGCTCGAATGCCATGAAGAGACATTTAGCTCTGAGAAAGGACAAATTCACATTCTGTCTAACACCCTTAATGCTTGTAATTCTTACAAGCAGTAATATTGATTCTTGGGGCTGTGCTGACTATAGCACAAATGGACAGCAACTGGTAGAGGAATTTTCCAGCCTTGTGATCCTGAGTGATTTGTATGTTCCCAGCAGCTTCAACCCAGTAATGACAGAGGCTTGTGACCTGCATGTGATCAGGTATGTCCCAGCTGCAGGTTCTGTGGCAGAAGCTGGGCAGGTGAGCGACTTTGTACCATCAGTGCTCTCCAGTGCTCTCCAGTTTCCTGCTGTTGTAGTCCTATGCTGGGGACCCTTGGGCTATAAGAAGGCTTCATAATTCACATCTTTTCATAGCTACAGGTCTTTCAGTAGTATAAAGTTGATTTTTATTTGAACATATTTGTGATGTTAACCTAAGCCACAGGCCTGCACTGCAGTTTGCCCCTCTGATAAACAAGGATGAACATAACCAGTACTAGCTGAGAAAGGAGATCTGGCAGTAAACAGAGTGTTATTGAATAATGTTATTTTCAGAGGTGAAGCTGCTTGTCCCTGACAAATTAAAAAGGGAAACATCTACAAGGCACACTGGGAAGAAAATACTTCAGGAGAGGTTTTATCAGGAGTCAGAGGTAATAGTCCTGTGAAGACAGTCTTCTGGTGCTCTGCAAAGTATTGTGATGCTCGATGATAGTGATAGTACCAAAGTAGGCATTTGTATGCATTGTGCAAGGAATGGTGTGTTCTTTAACAATGGTGTGTTACCTAAGAGTCTGTATTCTCTAATTCTCCGTCAGTAAATATGTAGAGTTTCTTCCAAACGAGGAGGGAATTCAGCATTCAGTGCTTCTGGTAGGAGAGAGGTTATATGGACCATCTCCCTTTGCCTTCTCCAGGCTGACACTAGCCCCTCTGACTCTGTGGTTTTATGCGGACATTTTAATAATGGTGCAAATACAAGCACAGAAAAGCTCCTAGCAAACAGCACACACAATGCTTTTGGTCCCTGTAACACACCTAGGAAACACCTCCTGGGCTTGCTGCCCTGAACAGACACAGCTGATGTCGGGGAACAGGTGACTGCAAAGGAAGGACTCTTGTCTCCTGCTGTCAGGAATGTAGTGGACAGACATCTGTTACTGAAAGGAGTATTCATGCTTTGTAATGCAGATGTATCTCTCCTGGAGATGATCTGTAATGCATCAGAGGGGAACACACTTGGGGAGGTGTGGAAGAGGTACAGTACTCCTGCCATCTCACACCTTTCCTTAACAAGATGAGCTTCAGAGATTTACAGTCAAACAAAAGGTAAATATGAACCTTTCCTAAATGCTAGCACTTAAAATTCCTGCTGCTTTGAAGCTGCAGGCTGAGCAGATGCTGCATGCACAGCCACTGCCCTCTTGAGATGGGGATTTTAATTCACCTCTGTTTCTGTCATCTGTTCCCCATGTGCTTGTGTGACACTGTAAAATGTGCTCATCTTCCAAGGTGCCTGTGGCCAAAATGAGCTTCTGTTCCACCTTGTGCTGCTCAGGTCTCTCTCATTCTGTCACAGGGTGTTGGGCAGCACCAGCTGCAGCCAGGCTGAGTCAGACATTCCAAATCAGGCCCACGAAGCTGTCATCTGAGGAAACTCCTGGTCATCTTGGTTCTTACACCTCCTGCAGCATATGGTGTGGGGGTCATTGGGGATGTTATCAACAAGTTTTCAGAGGGAAGGAGGATTTCTAGGGGGCTCAGCCTACCTTCCTGTGTAAGGGGAGCACTGACTGCAGTGATGCCTCTTCATGGAAACCCACTTGCATGGGAAGCAGATGGCATGCTCTGAGGACTTTGGTGTGCCTGTGCTGGAGCTGGCATTGGGGGTGATCCAGGTAGGTCCTTAAGTCAAGTTAGGCTTGAGTCTGTCACTTTGCTGAGTGCCAGCCAGCTTCTTGGATGGAGAAGGAAAATCATGGGGAAAATCAGGCAGGAAGGCAAGCTCCCTGATGGCTCTTGCAGAGTTCCTGTCGTCTGAAGACCAGAGCAGTGTGCTGTAGAAAGAAGTTGTCCAACTCTAGAGTAAATGTTAAGCCTGGAAACAGATGTTGTTGTGGGTACTCAAGGAGCTTCTCCTCCGGAACTGCAATAAGTATCTGCTGTGGGACTCCAAAGAGCATGCAGAGGGGAGCTGGAGTGCCTCATGGACTCACTATAGCTAATTCTTGGCATGATTTGAAATTACTATTGTAATTGTAGGGCTCTTGAGTCTTCTTATTGCCCCAGGGGAGTGTCTTGCACCTCTTGCTTTGGAAGACTGTTGCTCCTGAGCACAGGGCTCCATCTACAGTACCAGGCTTAAAGGTTCTGAGCAAAAGAAAGCCATATGCTCTCAGTTGTGTACTTGTGGTGAACAGAGAAAGACTATTTTGTAGAATTAATTCTAATAGTATTTGGATGCATTCTTCAGTGTCCATGACTCACTCAAAGAGCCAGTGAAAGGACGGCACAAGCCCATATTCCAGGGAAATGCTGCCAAGTGTCTCAGGCTGGCTGGGCTACATATCTGACCCTTGTCTGCAGGACGTCAGTCCTCTACATTAGTTATGTTTCCCTAGACAAAAACAGCAAGATGTAGATGAGCCTGAGATAAATATGGTTTCTATGGTCATTGGCACTTATTTAGCAGAAGGAAGTTAACCAATGTAGTTTATTAAATGTCTTACACCTCTTTTTCGGTCATGTTTATCCATAGGTGACCATCTATTTCCAACATGATTATACTGGAGAGAAGTGGCAGGGTTTGCTGCAGCAAATTCTTTTGGATGCCAAAGCCAGGTCTAGGGCTTGGTGCTTAACATGCTTCTGCAGTACAGGTACATCCTTTAAGCATCAAGAAAGAGACGTGGATTGGCTTTTCTTTTTCTTCAAAAAATGACATTTTGAAGTAGGTTAAATCTACCACTTTTCCACATTTTCTCAGAGAGAGATTTTGTCTGGCTGGTGTACGTGCCTTCCATGAGAAATTATTTATGAGCTCCTCCATCCCTCATCTACTCTTCTTGATGTAACAATAGTAGATCTGGAGGAATGACCAAGGTTAGTTTTATAGTCTTGCTTCAGATGTAGTGCCAAGTTATTCAGTGCTCCGTTTTGTTAGTGCCTGAACCAAAGGGCAATTTATCTCAGCAGTGTCCTTCAGATTATACCTATATACCATTTTACCAATAAGGCATGCACCTGCTGCTCCAGTCCCAGAAGAAATCAATGTTTCATTTCAGAGATGGCAGTTTTTTAGCTCTCTCTCTTTTTGCCATTCTTATGAAGACAAACTTTTTTAGGAGGCATAGGAAGAAATACAGAAGGATTGTGGAGAAACCTCCCTGCTTCGGCTACCACATCCGAATTACGAATCATATTGAAATTCACTGAGGGCAAGGTCACCAGGGCTTAAGGGGCGAATATACATGAACAGGATGGGATATAGCCTTTGCTGGGGTTTGTATGGATGGGATGGGGCACACCGTTCCTTGGGGTCCCCTCAAGAGGAAGGGCCTGGACTGCTGCAGTTGTGGAAGGAAGTGCACGGTGTGACCATGGCATTGCTGCCTTTGCTGGGCTAATGCAAAGCAGTAGCTCAGTTCCTTGCTGACAGCCAGTTATCTGCCCTGGCACTAGTGTAATTATAATATATACTTTATTGCTTGTCAATATTTTAACCTTTCTGGCACATTATCCCCTAGGGCAACCAAGCAGCCTTCATAAAATAGCTAATAATTATTGTCCTGGTGAATAAAGTTATCACTAGGGTCCTGTATAAATCACATGGAAAAGATGACAGATTTCACTGGGTGATCATCACAAAAATGGGAAGAAGTGACAGCTTAATGGGGAAGGTAATAAAACCAACAATAAAGTAATTTATAATATAGGCAGTGATTCTCAGGCTTTTCTATTTGTTTTCATGCTAATAGAAGATAAATGTCATATTAGGAATAAGACCTGAAATTTCTATTAAAAATATTTGGAAAATGTCATTAAATATCAGTAATTCTCAGCTCAAGAAATGGCAGCATTGGTGTTAATTATCTGTCTTAATTACCTCTATGAGGCCCTGGGAACCAAAGTGGGGAATAATAGTATTTGCTTTGCTTTCTTAGGGTGTTGCAAGGGGTGATGGTTTCTAAACGCTGAGGGCATCAGGACCTGGCCCTGTCCTTGTGGTCAGCAACTGCCCCTCACTTCTGTAAGGAATGAGTTGTGTGGTAGCTCCGTGGGAGGAAGGCTCCCAGCTGCTGGTGGAAAGCAGGACAGCAGTCCTGGCAGGGATCCCGAATCGGGTACATCGCGGCTATTTTGGTAGGCTGCAGGTTTCAAAAGAAATCCCAGCTGTCATAAGCAAAGAACAAGACTTCAGCACAGGTGTGAGAAAGCCCTGCAGCAGAGCTGGAGTGCTGAGAAAGGCAGGGTGTGTTACAGAGTGGACGAAGGTCTAAGACACATTCACTAGAAATACATGAAGGATGGGTGTCTGCACCTGTAAATTACCTGTTGGTATTGCTGGCTGGTCCTCTGGCCTGCATGCTATGAAAGCGCACGTGTACAGCCTTCAACATTTATACTCCATGCTAACAAAAAGTTTGGGAGCATGAATGAGCTGTGGTGGGACTGCAGAGTGAGCAGGAGTGTCCTGGGGAAGGGCCACAGCTCCCGGGGTGAGACCAAGGTAACAATCGGCTGAGAGAGTGGCGGAGTGGGAGGCTGCCAGCCCAGCTCTTGGCAGGAGCGTGGCTGGTCTGGAGACGGTGCAGTGCTGGGGCCGAAGGTGCCGTGGGCACTGCCCTGTGCTGAGCGGGTGCTGGGGCTGAGCAGGGGTAGGCTGGCGTGGTGCTCCCCAGCAAAGCGTGGGTGCTGCCCAGGCATCAGTCTGTGCACCACAGAGCTGTGGAGCCAGTGCTGCCACGGCTGAGACAGCAGGAACAGTGAGCAGCCTGGCTTGGGCTGGCCTGGCTCCAGATGGTCTCCTCAGCAGTGATTAATGTGAGGATGTCTCTGGGATGTCGGCTCTGGAAGGGGCGGGGAAGGGAGAGCAGTGGAAAACATATTTGTGTCTGTGCTTAACATTCATAGAGCATTCTCTCACATTTCTTGTAAACAAGCACTATGAGGTCTGAGGTCCAGTACCTCTAATCTAGTGAGGGCCTTATTGATCAAGTCTTGCCATTTGGTCCCCTGAGCTGCCTTGTGTTGCACAAAAGGGATAAATTGCTCCTTATACTTTCAAGAGTCAGAATGTTTTTAGTACATGTAGACCCATATGATAAATACAGAGGCACAGCTGGGATGAGAATAGCAAAAAGCAGAGGCATAATTAACAGCTGGAACAGCACAAACCAGTTCCCAAGCCCAAGCCCTAAAGCAACACGATACATTCATCATGCTGCTCTCTGGGCTGATACTACAGCTCTGGGGTGAGAAGTATTGAATTACAGTCTCTAGAAAATACTGCTTGGGGAATGCTGAGGAGAGCCGGTAAACAGTGTGCTGGAAGGTGACAGATATGTTTGCAGCTTCATATAGGGCTTTCACAATAAAAAGAGCCATGTGGGGTTTTCCCCTCTCTGTCTGCTTGTCAGAGCCGGCAGCAGGCAGGCTGCCAGGCTTTGGTGGGGGACAGCAGGGCCAGCAACTAGTAGGCTTGCTTCCTTCTGATGACTATTTTCTTTAAAATATTTTCTTATTACTGTGTGAAGCACTAACAACGGCTGATGAATCTCAGGCTTAATGAAGCACCATTCCTGACTCAGCTGCTGTAGAAAACAACATATAGAAGGCTCTTAACACTGCATTTGGACTCAGTCTAGCCTGGACACCCCTTCTGGGCTCTTCTGTCCTCGGTGTGGTGTTAAAGAGGATCGCGCAGAGGCTCCCAGCTCAGACCTGCTGCCCACATGATCTGGGCACAGCCAGTGATCAGGAGCTGCACCTCAGCCACACAGAGGTGTGGAAGGTGAAGGCAGCCAGGATCTACTTTGTAAGTTGTTTTTCTTTCTATCCTCTTCTTCACAGGAAATTATTCACAAGACTTCAATCTAGGATGAGATTTCACTCCTACAAACCTGCCAGTGAGTGATGGCAGTGTCCCCCTGAGTCAAGCTGACGGTGTGCTCAGGTGCTGCCTGCTGCTGGAGCATCCTGCATCATCTCCCCTGAGTGCAAGGCATACCTGTGAACCAGCAGCAAAGCACACACCACGGTAAGGAAGGGGGTGTGTTCTCTCTCAAATGCCACATCCTTCTAGCAGCACAAACGAGGTACTTTCTTGCTTCATTGATTAAATGGGGGACTCCCACAGCCGTGGTAACCGGTGGTGTCTATGCACACGGGGTGAAGAGGGGATGAATGGTCAGGTTATCTCTGTGTCATGATGAAAGGCGAAGTTTTAAGGTGGTTTGCTCTCTGTTAAAAAATGCCATGAGAATCTCGAAGAGAGAAAAAGACACACCAGAGCTGATTACATGGGAAAATCTGCAACAGCAGTATGTTGCTTCTAGACGGATTTTCCTGCACATGGAGTGAGTGCTCCCAGCAGCACTGGAGCACGTGATGCTCACCTAGATTTCTGGTAAGGAAGCATCTGCATCAGATGCTTTCTGCAGATGATGTGGGATTTAAGGTTATTCCATCCTTGCTTATTTATATGCCACCCCCATGGGGCATGGGTGGTAACTGGTATGGCACTAGAAATACTGCTTAAGAAATCCTGACTGCATGGGAGGTCCCGAGCCAGAGAACTCTGAGTCACTGGCTCTGTGAACTTCTGCTCAGCTTACAGCTCCTGGGTCCTCATGGCATCAGAATGGCAGAGTGTGGGTCCACCTGCCCAGACTGGGCAGCTGCCAGATGAGAGCTGTTGTGGTGGAGAGCCAGGAACCCAGGCACCTGCAGTACCCCAGCAGTGGCCAACCAGGGTCATTCTGGGAGGCTGTGTTGGGGCAGCTTCTTCCCCTTCAGCCAACTAAGGCAACAGCTGTTATGGGCTCTGCTCCTGCTCCAGAGCAATACTGTGATTACAGGACAAATATAAAGTCACAGAATCACCATAAAAACCTAAAATAAAGAATTCAGCTCATAAAAACTGTGTCACTAGAACAAACAGAAGAGTTACAGCTTTCCATTCTCCCTCTCGTAGCCAATGGGAGAGTGTGCCACTATAGCAGAAACCTAAGGAGCCAGCAGTGGCCAAAGCAGAGGATTTCACTGCCCCTCGAGAAGCCCTTTCACATTTATTAGTCAAATTATATGTTTGTATTTAATGCACTGATTAGGGCCAGGACTTGTAGACAGCCACTGACTATGCATGTGAATTGGCGTAAGCGTTACTGTGTATGACCATCATCTGCTCTGCTCCCCAGGAAGATTGATACACAGAATGAGTCTTCTCAAGCTGCTTCTGAAAAGATTCATGACACTGCAGTGAAAGTCACTTCCAATGGCAACCTCTGTGTACTGATGTCAGCATATATTTTATTCCCCTTGACTACAAGGGCTGGTTAGGTTATGAGCCTCCCACTGAAATGGACCTCATACAATTGCCAGATAATTGGTTCTTTTCCTTGTAGGCTGATGAAATTATGGTTCACCTCTGACTCCCCCAAGAGCAGCAGGCACAGCACTATTGATTGCTTGTCTCTCATCCAGGTGCTCAGTCTTGCTTTCCTTCCACCCAGCATGGCTGGAGGGAAATCCCCAAGAGCACAGGGCAGGGAGCAGCTCCTGAGCATGGGTTTGCCTCTGGGCTTGCCTGAGCAGGCAGTGGGGCTGCCAAACTGCACAGGTTCGTAGGGTGCTGGTCCAGGCAGGCTGGGGGTGGATTCAGCTGCAGAGTGAAATCCAGCCACAGTGAGCATTGGCCCTTGGCAGGTGCTGCAATCCAGCTGTCTTGCCTTTGTCCCTGGGACCATGTAGCCATCTTCTGCTGTGGCATGTCACAGCTGCTGCTGCTGCTGCTGCTGCTGCTGCTGCTGCTGCTGCTGCTGTGGCAGAGGACATGTGGAACCCTACAAATCTTGTGCTGATTGTATCTGGCTTCAATTGAAGGGTCAGGAGACCTTGGGAAAGAGCATGTCTCTTTGCCCCTTGCTCGCCTCCCTGTCTGATTTGATCTTATGAAAGGGCTGTGACTGATCTTGAAAATCTCCCTGCTCCCAACTGAGCAGTCACAGAGAAGCATTGGATGTTCATCTTCCCCCTTTGTTCTTGTCCTCCTTTGAATGCTGAGCCTCTCCCCCAACGCAGCTCCTCTCTCTTCTGCTGGATCTCCTTGGTGTGCAAACACATGGCTTCTCTGTCCTGGCGTTTTAGAGTGGGACTGAGCAGTGTTGCTGCTTGGAGCCTTCTTGCTGCTTGCTCCTCTTCTCCTCCTTGCAGGTCTGTACATCTTCACCCAGCACAAGAGGAATCACCGGGTGAAGTGGTGTAGGGTGGTGGAAATGCTGCCACTGGGAAGGCCATGCATGCCAGAAATAGCTTTCCATCAGAAAGATCCTAAAAGAACCAAGTCTGCCAATCAAACACTCTCCAAACAAGGATTAATGTGCACCCCTCATGCTGAGCCACAGCTCTCTGTTTATTGCATTTTAACATTGTCAACAGCACTTGCTGAGGTGCTCGCCATGTTCTGCTGACCTCCACTATTTGGGATGGCATATGAATTGATTGTGGTTGAAAGAACTTTACTGGAATAAAATGAGCGTCTCAATTATTGCCACACAAATAAATGTCTGTGTTCCAGTAATCCCCCCCAGGGTACACTTCCAAAACCTCGAGTTCTTTTAGTATCTTTATGATGGAAAATTCTTCTTATTTCTGTAGTTTGGCTTTTGGGATGGCTCATCTACTTTCCTGGGCACTCTGTGGCAGCAGGGCTGTCCAGGTCTGCTGGCACTTTCTAGAGACATGTCCCCAAAAGGTGTCAGGCACCTAAAAGCTGAGCATGCTTGGGACTATCCCTGCTAAGGCTTCTTTCTTGCCAGTTGCAGTGTTCTGGAATATAAAACATGGAAATAATTAAGTAGATTAATTAGCTAATGTTTGCACAGGACCTGGAAAATACAAAGAACTATATAATTGCTAGGTACAGTAGATTAATTAATGTTTACCCACTGCTTTGTAAATGTAAAGGCAGCATGGCAGTGCTAAGTGTTATAATTAATTAAGTTTTCACTATTTGTAAGATTTGTTTTGGGCAGCAACAACACTAAGGGTTCAGTTTTCCAGTTTGGATGCACAGGAGGGAATTACAAGGGCTGTGATGTGACCTCCAGGGATGCCACTGAAGGCAAGACAGGTTACAGAGTGTGAATGACACGGTCACAGCCACAGAGAAGGTCAGCAGTGGGGCTGGCGAGAGAGCTGGAGTCTGGCCTTGCTTTCTGCTGCCAGCAATGTGGCTGAGAGCCAGTGCTGTGCCAGCAGGAGCAAACTACAGCAAACTGGTGATCTCCGTGGGAGATCCCTGAACAATCTTACCTGGAAATTCCAGGGACACAAACGTCTTTGCATTTTGTTGGTGCCTATTACTGCTTCTGTGTTTCCTCCAAACTCCTCTGGACACTGTGGGGGCTGCTTCTCAGCACAGAGATGCACTGGGTGACTGTGTCCTGCTGCAGACACCCAGAGGGGGCATATGAGGGCTGAGAGGAACAGAGCAGGGGATGGGGTGTAGCAAACTCTTTGTCTTGCTGCACAGCAGTCCCACTGTTGCTCCCATGCTTGTTGCCTGGATGAGCATGTGAACTTTTCCCTTGGGGCTCCAGGAAACCCTGCATTTGGCATGCGTCCAAGCATGGCTTGTGTGTGCACTGTGGCTGTTTGGGCATGGGAGAATGAGGATTATTGCCTGCTGCAGTCAGCTATACGTAAAAACACATTGTGCTGTCAGAGGGCCCTACCTAACAACAGCAGTTGCAGCTCGTTTGTCTCTTTTAGCTGTCTGTGGCAGCTGCTGAGGGCACATGTGGGTTCCACACTTGAGTGCCACTGAGATGCAGTTGTTCCTGTGCAGATCTGCAGTATGTGAAACCCTTGAGTGCCAGCATTTCCTGGAGACCAATATGAATAGCTGGAAAAGGCTGAAGGAGCTCCTAGAAACTGATGACCTCTATGTACATGCAGGTCCAAGCAATAAGAAATACTACCGCCTGTCACCAACAAATGCTGCAAAGAATTAATAACTGCCTTTCATATTTCTAATTTTCTTTACCCTGTTTTGTCTGTGAAGCTCAGAACCAATTTAGCAATTCCTGTATTATTCTTAGAACAACTTCTGATTCTTACTGTTTAAACAGCAAAGGAAGCAAAGTACTATCATTCATTCATTAACAAGTTGCTCTTTTACTGCTCCTCTGTTTTCTACATATTCTTGAACATTGCAGCCTCAGTGTGCTCCTGCCCTGGAGCAGGGAGATGTGAAACTTACCTTGTATTTATTAGCAGATAGAAACTACTCTGTCTGTGCATTTATTTGGGTAAATAGTAACAGCAGGATTTCCCATGCTTGTTCAACAAGTTAATTCATTTGGAATTCTGTCTCCCAGGCATATGTTCCTGCACTGTTCCTAATGCTCAGGTCAGTAAGCAGAAGGCACTCCTCTTCCCATGCCCATGAACTTTGGGGGGAGGTGACGAGACAGTACTGGGCACTTTTGGAGACCTCCTCACAAACACTGCGAACCCTGATGCTTTTCTGGGCAGTAACTGGGAGTGTGTGTTAATCACCCCCAGTCTTCAAGGGGCTGAAGTGGCAGGCAAACCAGAAGATGCAGGGGAGGAGGAGTATCAAGCCAGTGGCCACATGAGGGAACAGCTTCAGAGGGAGAACACCAGGGCTGCATCACACCACCGACTGCCATGTGGGTGCAGAAGCACAAAGACAAGAAAGTCGAATCTGGTCCTAAATGAACAAGAAATCTGGAGCCTGCCAAGGTTCACTGCCCATCCTGCTCCATTCTCTGTCTGCTCTGATCATCTCTTGCTTTTCTCACTAGGCATTGTGCTGGTCCTCATGTGTGGAACTGAAGCTCTCTGCAGAGCAGGGCAGACAAAGCCTCTGGAATGCCCTGCTTGGTTCTGGGGTAGGACTGTGGTCTTCTGTCCACTGGCAGCTGTGTGCTCCCTCACAGTGCTGCATGCCCAGACATCAGGCTCTACGTGGAGGTGTATCAAAAGTCATGCTTGGCGTTGAGTCAGTGAAGCTCTAGGTGATAAACGGCAGGGGGAACAACATTTCTTTGCTGAGCATGTGAGGAACATTTCACACCCAGATAATACTAAGCAAATCTGTGCTGCAGGGCCATGGTCTGACCCTGCACTACTGCATCCTTCCCGAGGGGTTCAGGAGCTGCCTCGCAGGCTGTGCCAGTGCCTGCGCCTGCAGCTTTGTGGGAGAAAGCTCAAGGATGTGCTGTGTCCCCAGAAAATCCAAGTCCAATGGGTTGTGGCAGCTGGGAGCTAAGGCAGCCAGGCAGGCTGGTGCAAATGGCTTTGTCTTTAACACGTTCTTCATCTGTCATAGAGCAGCGCCTCTGCCATCTGCTGTCACTTCACACTTGGAGATGGGCTTCCCGGTGCCTTCCCCCACTTCTGTTCATCTCTCTTTTTGCATTTTGATCTTTCCAGAAAGAAGAAATGTGTGAAGAGCAGGAAGCAGACAGCACTTCACAGCTGGCATTGGGGGGCTGTTGTCTGCAGGCTTTGCCCTGCCTGCACAGGGAGCTGTGCCGACCTCTCTGCAGGCTCAAAACTGACAGGGTGCAGGGGAGAGAGCTGAGAGGAGCTCACTCTGTCTGCTGAGGAAACAGGTCTTTCTTCAGCTGCTCATGCAGGTGCTTGGAGGACTGCCACTGGTTCTGAGTTTGGGCAGCTGTCCCTGCCACGTGCTAGGCTGTGCTTTTTCAGAGACTCTGTGCTTGCAGGACCACAAAGTTTTCTGTCATCAACACCTTGGTGAAAACAGGCCTTGTGAAATAGCCAGAAGGTGAAAGCACAGAACTTGCCTCTAGTTATTGTCTTGCATTTATTCCATCAGTTTCTTCCTGAGGTTCAGAGGCACAGAGCATGCAGGCAGTCCCAGTCCTGCTGCACTGGGAATGCTCTGTAACGCCTGCATACCAGGCAAGAGGGAATTACTTCAAAGAACGTCTTTATTAGGGTACACTACTTAGCATCAAAGAAATGTCAGGGCTGCTTTATGCTGAGTCCCTGCCTACAGCACTAAACTAGCTGTCATTCAGCAGTCTGAGTACAAACCACAACCACTGGCAGACTCCTGGAAAAATTTATTTTTCCACATCTAATTGCCCTTTTTGCTTTGTAAACATAAAGGTTGAAGCTTAAAGCCTGACAGGTCCAGTAGCCTTTTTCTTATCTCCTTAAAAAAAACCCTGACATGCAGCTTGTTAGACTTTTCTTTTACTGCAGCCTGAAATCTCAAAAAATCTGCAGAACTCTTTTTTAAAGATCATTGAACCATTTCAGTACACACTTTGGGAAAAACCCTTCAGCTCACAGAAAGACAAAAGCTGGTGCCTGAAGAGCCAAGATCCTTCCCCATAGCAATACAGGATAAAAACGCTTGTCCAAAAGAGGCAGAGCAAGCAATCAGCATTCCACCTTTCCCTGGGAGCAGATTAAAGCATGCTTATCTACTCTGGTTATTGTTCCAGAAAGAAATGAAATACCAAAGACCAGAGAAAAAGAAAAGTGAATGTTAAAAACAAAAACTGGATGTATCATAGTAGCCTGAAAACTTCCTGAGTTCAGTTTCTTCAGTGAAGTGGGCTCCCTGCCCTGGAGGAGACTCTTCCGAGGTGGGGGGCTGCACTGCCCCCCGGGCTGTGCTCTGCCTCCTCTGAGAGCATTGTGCCTGCAGAAGCCTCCTCTGGATCAGGCTTTGGGCTGCTCCTGCTGCAGCCATTCACTATTAGAGATGCAGATCCTGGATCGCTTCAACCACAGAGAAGTGGGTTTGGAGCTACAGCTCTTGAAGAACTGTGCCTCTGTTTTGGGGGCAGATGCTGCCTGTTCCCTCCATCTGACATGAAAACAGGGCTGTTACCTCACCACTGCTGTCTCTGCCTAGACCCTCCTGACCTGGGCTCGGCTTCGACAGGCCCACAGAAGATGGGGACCAGAGACTGGCCCTGCTCCCAGCCCCAGGAGCACAGCCCTGCTGCCTGCATGGCACAGACACTGTCCCTGTCCCTGTCCCTGCAACCAGCCTGGCCTGTGCCCAGCTACACCCGCTGCACAGAGCTGTGCCCATTAATGAGTGCTAGGGTGGTCAATGCTGTCCCTCAGCACACACAGTCTGCTAGAGCGGTGGCTCTAATGAGCTATGGGGCTGGGCTGGAGAAAGAGGGATTTTTCCTTCCTGTCCTCCCTCATACTCTCTCCCTTTTGCTGTGATCCATGAGGGTGTTCTGTGATCCTGAAGTTGGCACTTCATCTTACTCCAATGCAACCTGCTTTCTGTTTCTGTAAGTGCTGGCTGTGTTGACTGTGTCTTGGGACAAGATCAGCACAGGAGACTCATGTTTGCTGGTGAGAGGCTGTAGTAGGATCCAGCACTGGGTATTTTATGGTGCCTGTGCTGCTGCACTTCCCTGAGTGCTGAAGCTGGCTGAAACAAGGCTGTTTCAGAAACAACTAAAGCTTCTTATATACAGAAGAGAAATGCAGAAAAATCCTCGAAACACCCTTTGAGCAAATCCTTTGATTCAAACTGCAAGCTTGAAATGACAAATGGAAGAGAAGTTTCAGGACAATCTATCTCTTTTACAGATCCTTCATCTCCCCATTGTCATCAGTAAGGAAACAACAATGACCAGCAAACTCTTATTACTATTTCCTGTGCAGAGCTGAGCACAGGCAGGGCTGTGCTCTGTGTTCTCAAGGAACAGCTGTCACGCCATTACAGCAAATATGTGTCTATTAAGTTTTTCACCTTTTTTGTCTTCTAATTTGCCCAAAATTAAATTGGATGTTATTTAGGTGGGGCTTTCAACAAGGTGTTGAAAGAAGACAGTTCTGCAGCGGGCCAGGTCCAGAGAAGAGAATGGAGCTGGGGAAGGCACTGGAGCACAGATCTGATGAGGAGCAGCTCAGGGGGCTGGGGAGGCTCAGCCTGGAGAAAAGGAGGGTCAGGGGAGAACTCCTCGCTCTCGACAGCTCCCTGACAGGAGGGTAGATCCAGGTGGGGACTGGGCTCTACTCCCAGGGAACAAGGGACAGGACAAGAGGAAAAGGCCTCAAGTTGCACCAGGGGAGGGTTTAGAGCAGAGTAGGAAATTAGGAAAAATTTCTTCATGGAAAGTGTTGTTCAGCCCTGGCACAGACTGCCCAGGGCAGTGGTGCAGTTACTGTCCCTGGAAGGATTTAAAAGATGTGTGGATGTGGTACTTGGGGTCAGGGGTTAGTGGTGGTCTGGGCAGTGCTGGGGGAATGGTTTGACTCGATGGTCTTAGAGGGCTTTTCCAACCTCAGCCATTCTGTGATTCTGTGACCCCAAGAGGGATGTCACAGTAAGCAGCAGATATGTGTTGTTCCTTGGCATTCACTGTTCAGCCCAATAACAAAGTGACAAATGAATCTTTGCACAGAGAACTGTCCTGGGGTCAGTCCCCAATATGTGTGGAGCATCTACATCACTAATGCCTGTGGGTGATCGGATGCTCCTGGGATAACAAGGTTCGGAAAGGAGATAAACACAGCAGTTTGAACAGGAGCTGCTGTCATGGCTTAGTCCCAGCCAACAACTCAGTCCCACATGGCTATTTGCTCACTCCCCCACCTCACTGAGACAGGGAGAAGAATCAGAAAAAGGTGATTTTTTCTGTGGGTTGAAATAAGAACAGTTTAATAATTAACATACAGTAAGATCTACTACTACTACCCTGAAGTTCAGTAGGGCAGACTTTAGCCTCTTCAGGGATCGGCTGTCATTGTCCTTTCCACAGAACGTCTTCTGTACTTTCCCAGAGATTAAACTTTTCTATCCAGTGCATGTTTTAGTTCCTGTACTCCAGAGCTCACACACAGCACTCGGTTCCCATCTCTGCTGGCGGCTTTAGTTTTGTTCCTGCAAATGTATTTGACTGCTTCCTGGCCTACACATTTTCCTTGTGGTTTCATAGTGGATGTGAATTTATCCAGATGTGTATAGGTGCAAGTGGAGGAACCTTGTGTAGGTGCTCCCTAGTTTTCATTGGACCACAACACTTGCCTCTTTTGTTAGCCTTGTTTTAGCTGCCCGCTCTTGTTGCGCTTCTCCCTCAGTGCATCAGACACTTAATTTCTCTCTTGCAGTGCTCAGCTGATAAGCATTTTCACTCTTCACCAGACAGCATGTGTGCTTGTCAGCTGCCATCCAGCTGATCATGATTAGATTGTAGTTGTGAGAGTGGCTTCCTGTCTCTCAGGCCTGAACAGATGGTGTGCTGCTCCCAGCACGAGCTTTGACTTGCACTTCATGGCTTGGCCAAATGGCAGTTGTGGAATCTGTCCATGTGAAGCTTCTCAAGGGGACCCTTGCAAGGGAAAGGTGCAACTGTGTCCTCTGAGGACCCTGAAAACTTGTACCCACTTCAGAGGAGTGCTGGGATGCTTTTGTTTGTTAAATGCAGTCCCCCAAACTACACTTCTGTTCCCCACTTCATAAGTCTGTTCCTGATATACTCTCAGTATCATACTTAGGCTTGGTATTTTAGAGAACAACTACTCTGGTTATGTCTGGTAAGATATGCTACTTTCAAATTTTATGTTATAGGACCAATAAGGGGCAAAGGTGTGGGGCCTACAGAGGCCTGATAATGGATTTGCTCCCAGGATTTCCAGATCTCCTTTTTCCTGGGATCATTTTCCTTTCTAACATGTCAGGTTTTCCTATCTAGCTGCTGTACAGGGTAACCTGATGTGGCTCCTGTCCGTCCCGTACTGGGGCTTGCATCAGTGACGGGAGCTCCCTGTGCCTGAGGTGCTGGGGAGGTGGGAGGGTCTGATGGTGATGGAGGTGTCAGGAAGGGGCTCTCCCGCACAGTTCAGCAGCCTTGGCAGCATCCTGACTGCCGTGTGAAGATCCGTGAAATGAATGATCATCAAACATGGCCACTGCCTGCCAAAAAGTATCATCTCTCGTGCACCTCATCCTTTAACAAAACAGCTCCTTCTCATGAAATAATCAGCTTTCATCTCTTCATTTATTGCATTGCATGAGAACAACTGGCAGCCTGCTCACATGTGGCAATTTATTAACTGCATCTCATTTACTAACTGGGAACAAATTCTTTTTACTTGTAGCTGCCAAATACAAATGAGGTTGGGCTTCAGAGCTGCCCAGGTGCCAGGCAGTTTCCTTGGCCTATCTGTCCTTGTGTCAATGGCAGTGTCACTCTGCCAGTAATAAACCTCTCTTCTGATGGGCCCTGCTAGACATCAGCGGGTTGCTGAGCCCCCCTTAAGGAATACAGGGGGAAAACCAGGCTCACAGAGACCCATCTCTGTGCTGAGCTGGAAGGGGTCTGTTCCAGCATGGGGGAACATATCACCAGCACTGGCAATTGTTTTTTTCAAACGGTGTGCGCTACCCAAGTGATAGAGAGAGAGGGGACAGCCTTGGAGCAGGCCACTTCTACAGGGCAGCCATCAGCCATGGTCTGTGCCCTGTCCTGACACACATCTCTGGTGACACAGCAACAGAAAGAGCAATGCTCTGTGAGCTGCGAGCGAGGCACAGCAAGGCTTGCCCCCATTACACACACTTCAGATGAGGGCCACCCTGTCCACTGCCTGCTGCCCACGGGACAGGCAGACCCCAGGCAGAGGCTGAGGGGGAGACAGCGTCTATTGGCAGGTCTCCATCCTTGCAGGGCTTGACAGGGTGCCCAGGCTGCTCGCTTTCCTGGCCCTTCTAGCTCTTGCATTGATAATTTTTCCTGGGCATACCCTGTTGGCTCAACATTTCCAGCTGCTTCCTGGGGCAGTGGCTTGGGCACTCTCTGCTCCCTTAGTTCCTGTACCTACGTACAGTTCCCTGCCAGTGAGTAAAGTGACTTTCCTAAAACAGCATGGTGCTTGTTCTTCCAGACAGGATCACTGTGCCAGCACTTGCTCTCTGCCAGGAGACCACCCCTGTCCAGAACACAGTGGTGCCTCTTAGCAGAGGCTTTGGCACCAGGCAAACAGGCAAGCTGAGTTTTGAAATCTTCAGGCAGTGCCAGTCTGCAGAGAGTGTTGGCTTCTTTTTCATACCTGTCTCCAGGTTTAATGGTTTCTCCCAAGGAGGAAAAATAACAATAAAGATAATTCTTTTAAAACTGATTATCTGAGAGTACAGATTGTCAAGCTTTATGCTGCTGGATAAATCAAACTAACTACTGAGAGTTAATTTGTCTGACCATAAAGTGGATTCAATAAGTGTAAAACAAAACTAATTGGTTCTCTTCCATACAAATTTAATCATACTATAAAATGTGATCAATGCAAATAAAAAGCATTGAGTAGGTTAAGTGTCAAGAATCTATAAAGGAAAAAATTTGCTTTCTTGCAGGAGTTGAAAACTAGGTAGGTTTCTGTCTCTGTACTGACCATTCCATGATGCAGACCCAGTCCGAATGTGCTGACTTCTGTGTCATGTGCTCTGTGTGTCACAAATAATTTGTCCCTTGGTGTTTGTAGTTTCTGTACTTATGCAGGTTGAAGCTGTTGGTGAGATGATATGTGACTCTTAGAATGCTGTGCTTAGGCATCAACCAGGTGAAACACACTGAGCACAACGCCAGCCAGCAGCCCTCACCTGTGCAGGGTCTGCCATGGCAAAAAGGCACCTGGCACCTCCCAAAGACCCAAAAACAGACTCTGTGCCACAGCTGATGCCAATCTTGGGGTGCACACAGAACACCAGGACTTCTGTTGCTTGGGCTCTGCTGCACCCCTGCCTCCTTCCCTTCCCACTGGGGAGCGGTGGCACGGCTGGCACCCCATGTCCTTACCCACGGGAGCCCCTTTCTCTGAGCTCTCCAAAATCACCTTGGATCCCAAACAGCCACCTGGTGATGATTTCTGCAGAAGATCTGACTTCATGGCCCTGCCAGGTCTTGTCAGAGGGCTGAGGCACTGCCTGGGGCTCCACGAATCCCTCCATACACACCAGCTTCAGCTGGGGAGGGAAGGAGCACCACGCCAATACATGGGCCTGTCTGGGGCACTCTGTGCCCAGAGCCTCTTCAGCTGAGGGCAATTGCCAAGGCAGCCATCTGGTGAAGTAAGGAGGCTGCCAGGAACGAGCTACAGCTCTGCTACAGCATCCTAACAGGGGTTCAAGGCAAACAGGATGCAATCAGCATACTGAAACCTTTTATATGAATCCATCGCAAGGCCTGCTGTGAGAGGCTGACATGGGCTGTAGTTATGGTGATGGCTGGAGCGTGGTTGGGGTTGCTGCAGTTGCTGCTCATGTGAGAACTCTTGCCTCCCTCCAATCTGCAGTTTGCCAAGAGCTGACAGCTTTTCTGAACAGCATCTCTTCAGTTTCCCCATGTAGATGTCCAGCTTGGACAAGATGTGGAGGAAAGCACCTGCATCTTGGCAGAGCAGAGAGATTGGGAGGGAGGGAAAGGAAAGGAGCAGTCTGAGACTTCTGGGAAACTAGAGGATGATATTCCAACACACAGAGTTCCTCCTGTGGAAATTGTGAGAGCTGGGGTGGGAGAGAGAAATACCTCATCTGGAGGTGAGGGAGAGGAGCTGTTATAACACTTCTCCCAGCCTGCAACTCCTCACTGGCAGTGCTGGGGCTTCAGCCACTGCCCACAGCTTCCTCCCCATTGCAGCTCCCAAGTCAGAAGTGCTGGAGCACCCTACAGGAATGTGAAGCCCCAGGGGTGCTGGGGCCCTCAGGGTGGGCATGCACTTGCTGCCCTGCATGGGGCTGGAGACAGCCCTGCCCAGGGCAGGCTGGGGCTCTGGGACATCTCTCCTGCTGTGCAGGCAGGGGCTGCAGGCAGAATCCCCAGATGAAGCACTCGGCTTTCAGTGAGCTTTGTGTTGACTACTACAGCTCTGTTGTGAAGGCCTCTGAGATCCCAGGAGAGATGCAGGACAGGAGGGCTGGGGTCAGTCCCACGTCAGTCCCTGAGCCAGGGGCAGTCCCTCTCCTGCACAGGAGGGAGAAGCAGAGGAGTCCTGTGGAGCCACAGTGGGTACCTGTGACCTGGGGTCACAGTTGTGCTGGTTTGTCTCCTGCTGCCCCACGATCAGCTGCTGCCCCTGAGCTTCTAGGAGAAGAACAACTACGAGTCTCTTGCTGTGTCAGGGGCCCTGGAGAGCCTGCTTCCCGTCACCCCCTTCTCCCTTCTCTCCAGATTTTGAGGTTAAGTTCTAGTATCTCATAAAACATACTCATGTCATAATTTCAGCCTGCAGAAAGCCCTTTCCATGCAAGGGCCAGGATCCATACAAATTGCTGCTCTAAATCTCCAGCTACAATAAGGAAACTTCAGATGCTGACAGTTTTCTTGATAAATACCTAATGTAGCTTAAATAATTATTTAATGCAGACAAATGGAAAAGAGAGCATCCATATGCTGCATTATAATAAGTTACACTTGCAACTTGCTGGACAGCAGCAGCAGAACAAATCAAGGGCTCCACCATAGCCCGGGGAAGGATGGTCCACCCGAGGAGTCACTGAAGGAAGGCCCTGCCAAGGTGCTCATGGTGTTGAGGGGCAGGCTAAGGAGGAATGAGAACCCTCCTCAAGCCCAATTAATACAGTGCTGTTGAACAAGGTGGAGTAAATGATCCCTTTATTCTGCTGCCTGTCCCCCATGGAGCTGGTGCTGTGGGTAGCTGGTGGGGGCTGTGAGCTGAGGGGCAGCACTGCCCAGAAGGAGTGGTGGGGAGCAGAAGAGGAAGAGGTGGCCCACACGGGCTCTCTGGGCACCTCTCAGAGGTGTGCATTACCTGCCCACACTGCCTGTGCCCCCCAGAAGGGTGTGGGGGCTCTGAGCATGCTGCCAGAGCCTGGGTTCACATGCGGCTCCATCCTGCAGGCTGGCAGAGGGGTTGGGTTGTTGCTGCAGCCTGGAAAGAAGCGTAAAAGAGCATAGGGAGGAAAATGGCTCCCTGTGAGTGGAACAGGCTCCCAACACCAAGGACATTGCTCTGCCGTGAGCAAAGCCTGTTCTCTTCTGGAGCTGCTCTTGCACCACATTCCCAGCCTGATGTCGTAGGTTTTGTAAGCTTAGCTCTCACTCTTTACTTTCTTTGAGCTCCATGGTCAGTGATCGCTTACGAGCTTTTGCTTTGCTTTATATGCTCAGTGGTATTTGGGAAAATGTGCAGATCTCCTCCATGAGCTCTGACAGATTACAAGGGCTGCACTTGACTGAGCTCCTGGTGTTCGACCGTGTCAGCTGCACAGCAGCAGGGCTGCAGAGATGTGCTTTGGCATAGCAGAGGATAAACACGGTGGCAGAGATGGAAGTGGCAATAAAAAGTAAAATGTGGAGCGCCTGTCCTCTAAAATATATTAGTCAGTTTATAAATAAGCTCTGTATTTTTAGGATGTATGTAGAATTGTTCAGCCTGTAGCCCTTGAAGAGTCTGACCTTGAAGAGAAGAAATGCATTTTTGAAGAGCTTTCAAAATGTTCCAAGAATGGTCAGACAGGACAATTGCTCTTGCTTATCATTTTAGCAGTAGGTGATGTGTTAGGCTGGTGTGGTTTGGGAATCAACTCAAGCTCCAGCCTCCTCTTCCTCTCAGATAACCTGGGTGTCGTCAGAGGCAGAGAACTTGGGGCTAAAAATACCAAATGTCTGGTGAGATTTCCAGGGATCTGTCACTCCTGGCAGTTGGGACAGTCTTGGCTGGGTGACTCGTGTGCTGGTTCTGACAGCTAAGCTCTGAGGGTGTGAAGCTGAACCAGACAGGAGCGTGCAGCCTGGTTCCCACCACCTCTCTTGGCTGCCATGTGCTGCAAAACTGCCTGGAGAGCTGAGCTGTGCAGGTCTGCTGTGCCAGTGAGGCTCCTGCCTGCACCCTCCTCCTGGTAGTGCATCTTCCAGGATGTGGGGGCCTGGGCTGTGCTGTACTTGCTCTCCAAGTGTGGTTGGGACACGTACCTGCCACCTCTCGTGGGTGGAGAGGACTGCTGATACTGGAGCTGTTCCCCTTTGTGTTGGATACTCAGCTTTTTGGTGGGGAGAAGGGAAGAGCTCGTGAACAAGGGACTCTGGGGAGAGCAGGGAGAGTGGATTTTGGGTTTTGCTCTGTTGAATGCTGAGGAGTCAGATGCTTTCTCTGGACAGATAGAAGTTCTGGCCCAAACTAGCAAAGGCTGCTGCTGATTTAGGACACTTCTGTTTTCAGGCATCCTGGGGTGAGATCCAGGTCTTTTCTTCTGCAGCAATAGCTCTGTCTTTGTAGAGGATGAATGGCATCCTCCCAGTGTCTGTTTTCTGGACAATATGGAAAACAGTGGTTCTGCAAATTTCTTTAAGGGTACTGACCAAGCGGAACTGTGGGATGAGCTGTAGCTTTCCTATTTTAAATCTGTTCTTAGAGAAAACACAGGTGATTCCCTGTGTGGAGGAATAACCAGCAAATCGATCCCTGTGCATGCTGATGCAAGGAGCCAGAAGCTCCATGTGCTGTGGGCTCTGGCCGAGAAAATGTAAACAGACTCTAGTTTTATGTCTGACCAAGGAGACGTAAACCAAGCACTTGTTGAAGCCTTTTAAATATTTTGACATTTTACAATCCATCAAGGCCTTTAATTGTATTTTGAGGGAGTTGTTCTATATGTAAATACCAGTTAATGTTGAAATTGTTTATAGCCAAATTGTCTGTTTATGCAAATTGTGTTCCAAGATCACAGAGCTTCTATTGTAGAATACACATGTCTGTTTTATTGAATGCTGGAAATGTTTCCTTTGGCTGCTGTGGCTCTTGCTGACAGTGTGGCTCTGCAATGCTGCTGGCATGGGGACAAGTGCCAGCCTTCCCAGAGGGCAGGGAGGTGTGCTAGCTGCTGCTGCAAGTGCTCCTGCTGTGGAGGTGGCTCCCTGAAGAAGGTCCCCTGGGATGGTGCTCATGCTGTGTTTCTGCCTTCAGTGCTCATGGGCTCTGGTATCTCCTGGGAATCTTGGGGAGCTCCCTGCACTTGGCCCAGGCTGGGGTGCAGGCAGAGCCCCTCTGGGCATGAACCCTGCTGGGTGAGGTGGGAACCCATCATCTGCTGGATGCCCAGGACTCTCTGGGATTCTTTGGTCTGGCTCATGTGTTAATTTGAGGTTCTGGTGCAGAAGACAGCTGACATTAGAAACCAAACTGCTCCTGCTGGGTGCGAAGTGCAGAGAAATCAGCATGCTGCTCCTGCCTGCACTGCACCCAGGCAGTAATCGAGATCATCACCTGAAGATAAATGTCTTCCTGCCACCACACGGAAGAGAAGAGCAGTTACTGAGGGCTTTGCCTTCAGGTTTATAATCGTGGGGAAACACATGCAAATTAATGGCTCACCCTGATAGGAATCAGTGGTGCAGGAGCATTTGCAGGTTGCGAATCAGACACACAATGTCTCTGATCTGCAGGCAAGGAGCGATTTCAGTCATGCCAGTAGAGGCTCCCACTGAGTGCATCTGCCTCTGAGCTGGCCTCTGTGCCCACACCATGCTCCTTTCCTCCTGGGTTTTTCAGTCTAACACTGTTGATCTGGCCTTTGTGTTTACTTCACGTCAGCATTCCTGGGGGAATGCTGCAGAGCAATAGTATCTGCACAGCCTGAAGTTGGGCTCCCATATTATTTCTTCATTAATATTTGTTGTTCATAAATATATATTCACTCCTATTAATCACAGTCCATGGATTACCAACCCTAAATTCTAACTGTGGGGAATATTTCAATCCAGTTTTATTAAGAAGTGATTTTTAAAAATGTTGCTGAGGCTTTTAGCCAGTTATGTGCTACTAAATATTTAAATCTGTATCTCTTGCTGCATGCTGAATTACAGCAAGGGGATATTTAATGTTCCCATTGCTCCTGCATAAATCTGTGAAAGATTGACTGGAAGAAAAATGCAGTCCTGAGCAGCCCACGTACATGCTGAACACTCTCTTGTGCCATACGGCCTCTCATGCAGTCCAGCCTGGAGGGGGACGATGGCCCCCGCAGTCATCCTGAGGTCACCCCACTGCCCTGAGCGAGGCCAGGGCAGGGGACGAGGCAGAGACCTCTCAGCCACCAGCTGTCCTGGTCTGGGATGTGGCAGCTGCTGTCAGAGTCAGGAGCTACGAGCGCCGGGTGGCCTGTTACCCACGGGTTTATTGTTCAGCCGTGCGCCTGGTTTACGATAGGAAAAGCTTTCGACAGTTAAATGGTACTAATATTAACCACTCCCGTATGAGCTCTAACAGTCTCTCCCATTAAAAGTGTGATTAAGAAATTAATTCATCTGGAAGGGATTGGCATGTGGTGTTAAACAATGGAATAATGGGTTTTTTTTATGAAGGCTGAACTCTTTGCTGTGCAGAGACAGGAGGCCCCGTGGCTCTCGCATGATGGCTATGGCAGCAGCTAAATGTGGTGGGAGGACCGAGGCCTGGTGTGGTGCTGGTTGCAGGTTCCCAGAGCGAGGAGGAGGCTGATCAGGACAGTGGTGAGTGTGGCAAGGTGTCCAGTGTGCCTGGCCCTGCCCCAGGGCTGCATGGCTTCTTGAGGTCCACCCCTAGCCGAGCGCTGTCCTCACTGCAGGGGCACCAGCTGGGCACTGCTCCACTGTGTGGCTCTAGGGAGTGCTTGTAATGGTCAGATAGGCTTGGACAAAGTAGCTCTTGAGGAGGCCACAGGGCAGTGATGGCATGTCTGCTCTTAGCCAGGGAGGAGCACCTGGGTGCCCTCGTGCTGTGGCCAGCTCGGAGTGGGGCGTTCCTGGCACTGCTCTAACCCACTGGAGAGCTCAGCACACAACACATGACAATTCATTTCTGATAGAAGTGGGAAAGCTTTAAAGTCCATCAATGCCTGCTGGCAGGTGACCCTAAAAAGCTGTTATTTGCTTCTGCAAAGCAATCCTCGATTGCCCTTAAACAGCTCATTTGGGAAGAAGGGGGAGTGAGGAGGCTGGTTTCCTCTCTGCATCCCCTTCCCCTGCAGCTCCTCTCCCCATTTCTTTTGCTCCCATTTCCTGAACTCTTCATGGTTTGTGGTGGGTCTCAGAAGCTGAACCCCCACAAGGAGCAGCCCCTCTCCTGCCCTTGGCAACTGTGTCCCAGGCGTGTTCCCAGTCCTGGCTCTGCAGCAGGGCGCCAGGTACAGCACGGGGAGGCAAGGCGAGGATGATGCTGTGTGTGGCTGCCCCAGCGAGGCAGGGCTGGCTCTGGCCGCGGTGCCAGGGAATGCCCTGTGTGCCCTGGACAGCACACACTGCCCGGCTGCAGCAGCGCTCCCTGCCTGCCTCCCATCTCCCACCCTGGCAGAGTGAGCGAGGGAGGGCGGACACAGCCTCTGCAGTGGGGCTGCTCTGCTCTGAGACCTGCTGTTGTTGACACAATGGGGGGCTGGAGGCTCCTCCAGCCTTGGAGGAGTCAGTCTGAGTACCGGCACCAAGAATATTCATATTGTGATTTATCCTGTTCTATTTCTCCATTGATTTTAATTAAGTTCACTCTCTCCTGCCAAGCCTGGGGAACACAAACAAAAATTGAAAATGCTGAAAGTCAGGTTGCTTTGCACTTGAGTCTTCCCAGCCTTCCAGAGAACAGAGGGAAAGGGGCCTACACCACCATGAGGACATTTCCTGTGCTTTGCTGGTCCCCAAATAATAAACATAAAATTAAAATCCTATTAGGAGAATCACAAAAGCTATTATAGCTCAGCAGCTGATATTGACTGTGATCAAATCTTTTATGTGATTTCTCAGCATTCTGGGCTGCTCACGTGCACACCTTGATCGTGTTAGCTTTGGCTTGATGGGTTTTTTCTCCCCCACTGAAACAAAGCAAAAAGAATTACAAAAAACCCCCAGTCTAATCCTGCTATATCAGTTTATGTTGTACTTCTGCCATAAGCAGCAGTGTCTGTTGTGGCTGTGTGGCCTCCAGGAGCGTGTGCTAACTCCAGCAGTGGATGTGCCAGCCCCATCCTGCTCACCACAGGAGCTGCTGGCCTGGGAAATCCCATGGGGCCCCTGGACAGTGAGGGTGTCTTTGCTTGCATCATGTCCATCACTCGGGGCACACCGGTGACATTGCTGCTGTCCAGGGGAGTGGCAGGGATGTTCAGTAATGCCCCTTGCATGGGGTCATGGGCCATGTACTGCTGTAACCTACAACTTTTAAACAATCTTTGCACGTCTCTTTTAAATATTACGGGCGATCAGAAGTAGTCCCCAGAAATAACAACTCTTAAATAAGAAACTGGTTTAAAGAACCGGCATTATACAGTTAATCTATCTTTATGCTATTTTTCAAAAGTTAGACTCATTCTTCATACTAGATATGGTGATAAGAAGATAAAGGTACCTCTTATTCAGCTCTAATTTTAATTAATATGGTCATCAAATTGGATATGAAGAATTAGGAAACCTCAGCAAAATATCTGAAGAGATATAAACCAGGACAATTTACTGTTTGTCGACCTGTGCTCTCCTCTAGTCATCAGCAGTCATGGTGACTTGGTTTCTGATAGATGTCTGGAAACACCTGCAGGAATCTCTTTGCAAAGTTGAATGACCTTGGGTCATTCACTTTTCAAAATACTTTATCTACTAGGGAATAAAAATAGCAAGATTATTACAATTACACTTCAGAAGGTCACATCCATCTCCCTTTGGCTAAAGGTCTGTATTCCCTCCAAGCTGCACCCCTCCAGAGAAAGGTGAGCCTGGCTGGTTAAACCTGTTGTGCACCTTACCCAGGTGGTAACTGGTGAAATGCCAGGGAGGATGGTGTGTGCCATGGATCTGGCCACTGGCTGCTGGGTATCAGCTGCCCTGGGGGACACCACACTCCATGTTCTCACCACTGAACCCACTGGCTATTTCAACAGAGCAGGAATTTACTTGCTTCCAAGAACAGGGTTAAATACACAAGGAAAGAAGCCCATGGAAACAGGCCAGGACTGGAGCCATGGGCAGGGTGACAGGTGATGGGGTACATGGCAAGGGGCTGTCCTCTTCTGCCTGTGTGTCACCCTGTGGGCTTGGACACCTGGGTTCAGCACTGCAGGAATTAGAGAAAGCTGCTCAAGAAAAGCTCCCTGGGGCAGCTGCTGGGGCAGAGCTCAGGGACACCAGAGGGAAGCAGGAGGAGAACTGTGGGTGCTGCAGGCAGCCCAGTCTGTCCTTGGCCCGCTGAGATGTCCCCAGCCTCCCTGGTACAGCAGATGCAGGCAAAGAGCAGGGACTGGGTGACAGCCAGATCCCTTCCATGTGTGAGCTTGGCATTGGTGGGAGTGAAGTGTGGGCTGGAGACTGCTTCCATTTCCTCTTGGATGTGACTTCCCTGAGTGCCTGCCATCTGGCTCAGCACAGAGAGCAGGGACAAGGCAGGAGAGTGAAGGGCACCATCCGCCCCAGCTGGCAGCACTGGCAGGCACAGGCTGAGCCTGAGCTTGAGATAGAGGAAAAGGAGCACAGTAAGATGGTGCTGATGGGCCCGGCCAGGAGTTTTAATGTCATGTATCATGCATCAGTTACATTATTCTAAAAGGGTATAATGACATTGTCTCAAATAAGTCACTCCTGGAGGGAGGGAGGTGAACTCACTCCTTTTGGCTGCAGGTTCTGCTGTCAGAGCCATGTCCCTCATCACTCCAACCTTGTGCTGCTCCCCAGCTGGTCCCCAGTCTGGGTATCAGGGCTGGTTGGTGCTGCTCCAGATGTGGGGGCCTGGTCTGCCTTCCCCAGACTGTGGGATTCTGCATCAGGAAGTCCTGATTGGGGCCACTTCCATCCCCTCTCCCAGGGATGGCTGACTTGGCATTGGGGCAACAGTGGCGTGAGTGTCCCAGCCCCTCAGTGAGGCCAGAAGGGCTGGGCTGAAGGTCTGCACAAAGTTGTGTTGAGATGAGGCAAGGAGGGTTCAGAGCCTTCTTGCTCCTTCAGAGCACTTTGAGAGTGTTTGCTGAATGCAGATGCATGTGTGAAATGCAGACAAGTGTGCATTAAGCCTGTTCTCTCAGCAGTGCAGTGTCTGGAGTGTGTTTGCTTTGTGGCAGCTCCTTTGCTGATTGGTGAGCTCTGCTGGTCCAGAGGCAGCTGATGAGGGGTCAGTCAGAGCCCCTCTAACCAAGAGGGCTAATGGGAACCTCTTAGAGCTGCCATAAAAGAAAACATGCACCAAGGTTTGCTGTGTTTGATGCTTTTCTCTCTGTGGTGATGGTCTGATGGATGAATAACCCTCATGGGCTTGGCACAGGCTGTTCTGCTGCATTTCGTGTTTGAGTTGGCTGTAACGCAGCACTTCCAAAACAGGGCAAAGCCCATCCAGTGCGGCTTGTGCCAGCATGCTGTGGGCCTGTTGGTACTGTTGTCTGGTGCTAGTCTCTGGTACTGTTGGCACTGATGAGAGTGGCTCAAGAATAAGGGCGTCCCTGGACCATGACAGTCCCACCAAACTCTGAGTGGTTTTGGGGAGAATTGGCTGCTCTGCGTGGTACCCGACACCTTGGTGGGCACACCCACCACACCAGGCCATGGTGACCACATGAGCTCCTGCAGTGCTGAGATCATCCTGCCATCAAGGCAAACCCTTATTTATGCTTTCAGATCCTGCTAACTCACAGATAATTAATGTCAGGAAGCTGACATGGTGCTGTGGCTAATAGCTCAGCAGAAGGAGACACATGGTCAATTAGCAGCTATTTGATCTGACAGTACCAGCAAAGGGCAGATCAAGCTGCCAGCCCCTCCATCCCGTGCCCCCTGCCCCACCAACTTGTGTTGTTTAGGTAAGGGATGTGTCAGGGCTCAGGGCGGGAACGTGGAGACCACTGGAGGATGGGAAGGGCCCACAGGCAGAGCCTTTGCTCCGCACTTGCTGCAGCTTCATTGAGGCTGGTGTGGGCACGGAGAGCTGGCAAGGTGCAGAGGTGTGTGCTGGCATCCCAGCCATTGCCCCACCATCTGGACATGGGGGCAGGGTGGAAGAGCAGGGAATCCACAGCAGTGACAGGCTGCCCCTTCCTGGGAGATAAGCTGTGTTCCTCTGGAGAAGCCCATGTTATGAATTTTGCAATATTGGTAAAGTATTAAATTAGAAAGAGACCTCGGAGCAACAGAGAAGTAATATCTGCATATGTGAGGGCCTCCAGCTCCAGTCACAGCAATATTAGAGGATTTGTGAAGTTTAACGCTTTCTTTCATCTTGGGGCTGAGGCCATAAAATGAGACATCACGATTCACCTGAAAATAAAAACACATGGAGGATGGGTAGATCTGTTGTATCCCCTCTGGGGTGGCTGTCAGTGACCTGACCTGCTGTTTACTGCCACAGCTGTGACCCTTTCCCCAGGTAGCACCCAGCAGCTCCATGTACAGCGGGGCCCATTTCCTTTTAGCACCTGTGCTGCTGTGGCTGGTCAGCTCTCAGGGTGGTCTGGAATGCAGCTCCCTGTGCTGGGCCATCTGCAAGCAGAGCAGAACCCCAAGACCTGCCAGGGTCTTCTGTCTCCTCAGTCTGTTCTGGCCTCTGCAGCGGTGGGTGCTTCCATGGCTATGGTACTTTCCTCTGTCATTCTCTGAGGGACATTAGTGTCAGTAGCTGGGATTACTTTTGCTTTCTCATAGCAGGAGACTCTGATTAGAGCCAGTCTCTTTCAAAAATTTGGTGCTTTAATATTCAGTCTTGTCCAATGAGGGCTATTCCTACAATAACATTTAATTTAGTGCTCTGGCTCTCTGTCTGTAATGCACCACTGATCTACACAGGTGCACTTACCTTCATCAGCTCTTTTAAAACCAACTGGAACTGAAGTTAGAATAAACTGTAAAATTTATGGGCTGTTCCCTCCCTTTTTAATTAGCACCGTGAATGCGTGTTGAGATGCCTCAGGCCAGGGGAAGGAGCCATTGACTTGTTTACTGGTACCTGTCTTGCTCTGCAGCCTGATCCAGCAGCATCCCCCTAGATGGAGCTCTGCAAAAACATTTGGAAGCCAGAAAACAGAACTCTCCAGCTGCCCTGCAGCCCTGCTATACTGGTCATCAGAAAAATCTTGGGTTTGACCTTTGTGCTGGGATGAACAGAAGCTGATCCCATGGTCTGCAGGCAGGAGTGGAATGGGGCACCCTTGGTGAGGTGAGAGCAGATGGGTGCTGCAGGATGGCCACCCCATGGGTGATGGCTGAGTAGTGTCAGCAAAGAGACTCCAGTGTTGGCAGCGGTCAAGCTGGGCTGTGCTCTGCCAGCAGAGCAGCCCTGCAGCCAGTGTTGTGCTCTCTGCTCTGGCCCCAGAGACTCTGGGCCATTCCTCAATTCCAGGGCTGTTTTTCTGAAACCCCCAGTGTCACCCTCTTCCTCTCCTGGGTCTGCAGAAGGAGCAGGAGAATCAGCATTTGCTTTGTCCAGGGTCAGTTCCTTGGCACCAGAGCCCCCTGTGCTCTTTCTGTGCGTGTCCCCTGGTACACCAGGCTCTGGCATTGGAGGGCTTTGCTGCAGGGATGATGGAATGATGGCATCGGAAGCACAGTTGATTGCTGAAAGTGGTGTTGCCTTTGTGCCTGAGCAGTTTCTTCCTCGCTGTGTCCTGATCATCCCTTCTGCCCTCAGCCCCCAGCTTTGCCAGCCCCTCACCTTCCCCGGGGCTCTGGGTAGGCTCAGCCTGTACCTCTGGCTAATGGATGGTTGAGCACGAGATGGAAACTGAACTCATGCAAAATATGGCATTTACAGGTCCCAGATTAGAGGAGATGACTCTACTTATCCAACCTGAATTCCTGCAAAGATGTGCCAGAGCAGGAGGGGTGAGAGAAAGCACCTGCCCAGGAGGACCTGCAGGAGAAAGAGCTAGAAATGAAAGTTAGAATATCCAGGGCACCCTGGATATTTGAAAGCCCAGCAGGTGCAAGAGGCAGTCAATTGAGCAAAGTGATGGGGATGTCCCTGCTGATGAACCTTCCATTACCAGTCAGAAAATCCTAGACTGTAAAGTAGCAAAAAATTGTAAATGACTGGAAAAGAAGGCTGCCTGTGTCATTGCTTGAAAGGGAGATGAAGAGAAATGAAGCCCAAGCGTCAGCACAGCTGAAGCCAGAGGGGTGGGGGCACAGGAGGGCAAAGGACTGAGGCAGAGGAGAGCATGTGTGATGTCACAGTGGTCACTGCTGGCTCTAGAGACAGTGAGATACTGCCAAAGGCCTGGAAAGTATTGCAGACAGCTTGGCATTAATGCGTTCAGACAGGGGAGGCTGAGAATAGGGCTGGAAGCAGGAGCAATGCTGCAGGAAGGAGTGGTGTGCCCAAGATGCTTTCCAGGTCTCCCCAGTACTGGACCTCCCTGGAAATGAGGAGCATGGGAGAACAGAGACCACAGCAGGGAAGGTGCTCTGGAGTGCAGGTGAAGGAGAAGCTCAGTTCTTCTTATGCCCAGCTTGAAGGGATATTAAACAAGTCGCTCCTTTCTCTTTTGCTGCCTCTTAGGACATTTTGGGTAACCACTCTGGAGACAACTGGCATGAATCTCCATCAGGCAGAGCTGCATGAAGTTTCTTTGGCATCACTTGCACCACACAAAGACTGGTGCAACCAACTTTTGTTTTCATGAGTATCACACCGGGGCTGGTGGAGATTTTCCACCTGAGGTACTGAGCACTTGAGTCCCATCTGGTCTGGAGTGCTTGGAAGAGCAGGGCAGCTGCCTTCTTGGTGTGGTACAAGTGGTATGGCACACAGTGCTGTGCTGCCTCATGACCCCAGGATGCTGGCTGGTGTTTCTGTCTTATCTGTGGCCCATGCCAGTGCGATTACTCCTCTGGTTTCATGCGCACTAAATTCACTCACAGCTTTTATATATATATATAAAAAAGACATGCGGTCATAAAATCAGCTAGCTGAGCATTCCCTAGTGAAAATGAAATGCTGCTGTGCCTCAGAAGTGCTGGGTCTGGATCATTTGTCTATTAAATATTTGGCAAAGTCTGAAGTCCTTGCTGCTCAGCCCTTTCCAGGCCCCGGATGGCATCCTGTTCTTTCACCTACAAAGGCAAAGCATCCCATGCAAGCAGGTTCTAGTTTACCACTGGGATCTGGGCTGCAAGTCTGCAGAGCAGAGCTCCATCAGCAGCCCTGTCTCCTTGACTGGGGTCTGTCCTGTGATGATGCTACTCATAGAGGGCACGGATCTTCTGTGCCTGCACTCAGTGGCTTGGAGTTTTTATAAACCCAAGAAATACATGTTGAATTCTTCTGCCTTGACAGATAGTCAGGAAGATGTTGTATCATCTGCTGACCCTGGGGAAGTGGCAGAGCTCAGTACAGTGCTCAGAGACTCCCCAGAGGGCTGGAGCCAACACATTTGACTTGTACAGCAGGACCAAAATGTTCTGCTGCCTCAGAGCATCTCTGGGGGAGTGAGGGCCAGGGAACTGCATCTGCCCTGGTTAAAAGGCAGGAGCAGGAACGTGGATGTCACTCCAGACAGCTGCTCCTGCTGCTGTTTCTCTGCCTCACAGCTCTCGGCTGGTCCCTTTCCTGTCACTCTTGCCATGAGCTCCCAGTGCTGCCGATCAGCCTGATCTCCCTTTTGTGGGTGCCCTGCTCTGAAACGGGGCACGTGGTGCACTTATTCCTGAGCCTGCCTCAGCAGAGGCTCTTCTAGGGGAAGATGGAAGCTGAAGTTGCAGCTGGTGGGGCTCCAAGAGGTGGCTGGGTGCAGCTTCTGCCCCTGGATCCCATTCCCATGGAGACAAGGGTACATGGCAGCCTTGCAGGGGACTGATGCTATGACCCTCCTCATGGTCTGACTTTTGTATTGGTGTGTCTTCACAAATAATGCTTTGATTCTACCTAAGCTCACAGAAGGTTCTTGCACACAACTCAAATGGGGCAGCTTGGAGAAGAGGCTGAAGACGCAACCTGAAGTGAAATCAGGAGCCACATGGCAGCTCAGGGGTGAGGTGGGGGCATTCTGGAAATGCTTGACAGAACCTCCTGCTGCCTGAGCTGGCAGCAGGGGCTGTGCACAGTCCAGACCCCCAGAACGCCCTCCCAGCACTCCCTCATGGAATTTTGATGAGCACATAGCACAGTTCAAGGCTTACTACACTCCTAGAAAGAAGAAAACTTTGAAAGATCCCACCAAACCAAATCCCAACTGCAGAACAGTCAGCTCTTGTTGGTGTTAATGCCCCTGAGCAGCTGCTGGCAAGGACAGAGGGGACAGGGTTTGTAAGATCAGCTCTTGGCCTTTTTGGGGCACCTTTGCTGCTGTGCCAGAAGGAAGAGGAATGTTATAGCTGGAACATTTTGCAGAGGCATTTCTCTTGGCAGGTTTATGATCTTTTCTGCCTCAGCTGGAAAGCCAGCAGGACTGAATAAATCTCCAGGCCAACAAAAGCTCAGGATGTTTTTACAATTGCCAGGTTTTTATTAATTTACAAGTACATTATTGAATTTCTTCCTTTCTAACACAGCTTCCACTTAGGTGGGGAGTCCTTTGGTATGTTTGGGTGTGCAAAGCCACACATCAGTTTTACTTGCAAATATTTGTGCCATTAATGCCAGTAAACTGCAAAATGTGAGAAGGTGGATTTGGTGCTTTCATTTGTCAGGTCCTGCAGTGCTTTGCAGAAGGAAGGAACTGCCCCCATGCCACAAAAGGCCCTAGCTCTGGGAGCAGAGCTGGATGTGTCACCCAGCTGGTGGGGCACAAGGCTCTCGCACAGCCTGCAAGTTCAACCAGTGCTTGGTGCAAACAGAGGCTCTTCCTTCGTCCCATTCTCTTTAAGTTCTCAGTGTTTCTGGCATAAATACATACTGGCACCTCCTTTGAAAGGACCCAAGTGTTGCCAGAACCTGAGCAAGCTGATCTAGTCCCAAAGCTGGTGTGGCAGGCAGGATCCCTCCCAGCCAAGTAACAGCTAATGGGGATATATCTTCAAGTGATTAAAAAATTTAAGCAGGTTAATTATTTCCAAAAAGAGAAGAGAACAATGAAAGTGGATTCTGTGGGTACATTTAAAATACAATCAATAATTTATCAGAGAATTTTTGTTCAACAATGAGAAATTAGGAGGCCTGAAACCCTCCAAAATTTTTATCTGTCAGGGAAAATGTTTAAATTATTTATTTTCCTTCCTGTTATCGGTGGTGGGGGAGCAGCACCACCAGCCAGCCCCGGTCCTGCAAGAGCTCCAGAGACAGGTGGTCTTGACCCATCCATGCACCACTGAGGACCTCCTATCCCTCCCACTGTGCCCTGGCATGGGGCTGGGTTTGCGGTGGGGCTTGGGATGGGCACTCAGGGAGACATTGTCAAGGCAGGGAATGGGAGGAAGGAGCCATTCTTAGCACACTGGGGAGCTTTGGGTAAGCTGAGTGCCAGCAGCAGGGGCCCAGCCCTGGGATGTACTAGCCCCTAGGGAATAGGGCAAAGTTGGAAATTAAAGAGAAGCAGCTGGACTTCATCATCCATCCCATGAAAAACTCTGTGTTCCACTCATAAAGGAAGGGGCATCTGAGCTTCTCTGAGGAATCCTTTATCATCTGTGGAAATGTGCCTAGTTTTACAGAAAAAATAAATACAGTGAATTGAAAATAAATGGCATTATTAGCAGAAAGGGAGTCTCTAATTAACCAGATATAGTCCATTACTGTAGCCTTCAATTCATTAAATTGCATAATTACATAAAAACACTGTTGATGTGCTATTCAGTATATCTGGTATTGTCTTCCTAATAATTAGCTCCATAATTGTCAGATTGACAGGGTAATTAAAAATGTTTAAAGATGTTGTGTCAGCCTTTTCTCCTTTGCTGAGCTCAGCTGGATGTCTCTAGAAGATGATTTTCTGCCTGACTCGACCACGGTTTTGTTTTTGATTTATACCAATGTGTTACAGGAATGACCAGGCTCATGGATTACTTTGATGTTCCTGCTAGGCTGATTTTTAAGAGTAGGAGAAAAATAACTCCAGATGTCATTTTCATTTACTTTTCGGGAATCTGTGGTCCCATCCCCTGGTTCGTGCTACTGGTGACGTGACTTTCAGTTTTATGGGCAGAGCGTTGTGAAATCTGACATTTGTAGCCCTAAATCTCGGTTCTGTTTGCTGTGTAAAACCTTTCATCCCACATCCATTTTTTATGAAGGGATGGAAAACCACAGGCAATCAAGGCTGTAGCTCCATGGCTGTGTGCGGGGGAGGCTGGGAGCCAGGCTGTGCCCAGCTCTGACAGGGCTTCAGCCGCACTGGGCTCGGGGCAGGCATGATGTGATGGCAGGGAAATGCCCTGGAGAAGCTCAGGACCAGCGGGTCCATGTGCCACTGGAGGGGTGCAGGTGGCACGATGCCCTGGGCATGGTCCTGGGCAGCAGAACATGAGACCAGAACTGATCAACTAGCAAGGGAGACAGCCTTGGGATGGTGCAGATGAGCCTGGTGCTGGGAAAGCCTCTTAATGGAGGTGGTTTCTGGAGTCCTACATGGCAGTTGTCCTGGGTCCTGTTGTTTTGGGGCAGTGATTGCCACTGTCCAAACCCCTGACTGGTTTCTCTTTTCAACAAAATAAACTCTAATATTCATTGCTGAGAAGTGATAAATGAATCTATCCTCACACCCAGGAGTTTTGCCAGCTGGGTTTTGGCTGGATGAGAGTCTGTTTGTGAAAGCTTTCAAGGATTTTTGAAAATAACATGTTTTGAATCATTAAATGAATGAAGTGATCTGGTCTTCTGGAATAAACAGTAATCACATGGAAGTGAAGTTTGAACTTCTTTCTTGGCAAAAGAATTTCCAACACTACTTCTTATTTTTACATATGTATTTCTATTTGTGTTTATGTTTACTTTTGTTTTTGGACTGTCTCTTACACCACATGTTTTCTGTCCCAGCAGGCTCTGTGGAGACCACACATGTTCCCAAGTACCTATGGCATTTGGCTGAAGGAGTCCTCTCCTAGCTGCACGTGTGTCTCTGTGTCCAGATGGCCCTGTTCCACCCTCCTCCAGCTGTAGTTTGGATTAGCAGTGTTCATAATTGCTTCACTAACAGAGAAACTTTACAATCTGTTGCAGGTCATAATATGCAAACCCATGCCCAAATAATTGATCCCCTGCCATCCAAATTACAGAAGTGCTTGAGCGTTTTATAATCTTACAGAAAAGGTTTGTATTTGGAGTATTTCAGACCTATATGAAAATATAATTGACACGGAGATAACAAGGTGTAATTTTGCAGTGGCTGTCTGTATATGATCACTCAGCCATCCCATGACTGGCAGCAGGGTCCCTGATGTGCTGTCTGCAGGTAAACTGATGCCACTTACCCCTTGAATCTGCCACATTTGCCAGCCCCATCTCACCCCCTCTATGGTGTGCTCACCCACTCGCCATGAAGCTGGCAGAGTATCTAAGGCTGGGGCAGGAGAAGGGGATCAGCAGCTTCCCTCCCAGGGCCACTCCCTGCAGCCTCAGCACCAAAGGGCCCAGCCTGCCCGTGCCAACCCCGGCGTGCCCAGCAGGGTTGCAGGGGAAGAGCCTTGGTGACACTGAGTCTGCCTGCGACAGCCATGGCAGCAGGTCCCTGTGGGAGTGGTGCCAGCACAGCTGGTGCCAGTGGTGCTGCCATGCTGATGCCTGGTTTTGGAACACCTTGTTTATAATGAGCGATGCATATGGAATGAATCCTTAGGACAGGAAGGCAGAGAATGTGACATAAAGCCTTACAAAGGTTTCTAGAGAACCAGCAAGGCCTCCTGTAGGATGATAGATTTCTCCTTAAGTCATAGGAGGAAAGGCTCCTACAAAGAGTAATAAATTCATAAATTTCTCTAGTCACCAGGGTTATTTCCAACAAAAGAATTTATTGCCTGGCATACATTTCTCTGCTCACAATAATGAGATCTAGGCTTCAACACGTGACATTTATGACTGGCATTATTAAAAAAAAAAAAAGGAAAAGACATACAGTCTTTGAGGAAAATATGTGGAACCAGGGAACCAGACATATTTTTGTGGATGCTTTCCTGAGGAAATGTGCCACAGTAGGACCACTGACCCTGGACAGTCTCCAGTCTGCTGCAGTCCTGGCCACCACCTGAGGTTTTGGAGGTGTCCTGGGCTCAGCCATGCCACCAGCAAACATGCAGGATGTACGTGGGGATACTCAATTCCTTGTGTCAGATGCATGTCTTGGGGCTGCCTCAGACAAGGGACTCACGTCCTTCCTTCAGGGTGATGCAGCTGCCAGTGTGTTCTGTTGGGGATCAGCAGCAGAGCCAAAGGTTATCCCCTTCCTCCAGCACTCCTGTCCTGGTCCCTGCAGGCTGGCACTGCCCCAAGGCATGGACTTTCAGAGCCTCTGCAGAAGGACAGGGCAGGCTGGCAGCTCAGTGTGGACAAGCACGGGGCATCCCTGGCATCTTCCAGGCCAGTGGAACGGCTGACCTGCCAGGGAAGGCTTTAAATCTCTTGACATGCTGTGGCAGTGGCCCAGCACACATCTGGCACTGCAGGAGAAGCCCCTCATGCTCTGTGCTCCAGAGCTCCCCATGCTTCTCCCTGACATCACAGGGAAGGACACTGGGAGCTGCTCTTTGCCTAATGGGGTAGTTTGGATGTTGCAATCTGAATTTAAGGAGCTCATTAATTACTGTGCTGAAAGCCAGGCTCTCTTTAAGCCTCTTCTTTATCATGATTAATGAGGTAGCACCATCTTCCTCCCCCTTTCTGCAATCCTCCGTCCTGCCAGAGTGGTATTCAAAGTCCTGCCTCCTGCTGCCCCTCTCCTCCCTGCACCAGCAGCATTCAGGGCTCAGCATTGCCCCAAGCTCACACTGCTCATGCTTCCAGAGCTTGAGTTGCTCCTTGCTTGTGCCAGTGCCCTTCGATTTTCCTGCCTGGCATTTGCTTCCCAGTGGAAGACACTGCCGTGCCTGCCCACCGTGCTGCAGTGAGGGGCTGCCCCACAGCCCTGGGGGCACACCAGCTCCTGTGCCCAGCCAGGCTGCATTACAGCTGGTATGTATATATGGTATATATACCAGCCTGCTGGGGCTGGTGTGTTCTCTCAGCTCTGGCCCATCTGAGGCTCGAGTGCAGGTCATCCCGCTGTGGAATTGGGACACACAGACCGTGTCACCTGTGCAGGACTGTGATACCTGCCCCGCTTCTCCCGTGCCCAGCAAACCCCGTGGGGCTGGGCTGGGGGGCGTGGGGTGGGATGTGGTGTGCCCTGGGCTGGACCCCCTGCTGCAGGAGGGGCAGTGCCAGGGCAGGGCTGTGCCTGCCTGCAGGGCGGTCACTCACTGCCGGGCATTTCCCTTGGGTTCGCAGAGAGAAAGCGAAGGCATTACAGTTCAGAAGGGCTGATTGTGCAGCTTCACCCTCGCGCATTGTTTGCTCAGCAAAAGCAGCAAGTGAGGTGCAGCGCCCGGCCAGACTGTGCAGATGTGTGTGCTGGAGACGGAACTCAGCCTACCTTTGTGTCCTGTAATGAACCTTGCGCTGTGAATGTTAATTGCGTGCCCGTGCCCCTCCTGCCGGTGGAGCCCCGAGCGCTCCGCACGGCTCTGGCAGGCTCAGGGCTCTGCAGCGGCTGCACGGAATGAATGCTCGCAGAGCTGCGGGGACACCATCCCATTCCCAGCCCCTCGGGAGTCACTGCCCCGGCTGGGCTCCGCAGCAAACGGGGTGGAGTGTGGGCGAGGCTGTGCAGGGAAAACCAGAGCTGTGGGAGAAGGTGAAAGTGTGACCCTGCTCTGATCAGATGGAGGGTGCAACTGTCTGATTCCGGGGAGGAGAACAGAGGCTGGCAGAGCACATGGTCACCCTGAGATGTGACACGGGCTGCACCTCTCAGCTTCCACTGTGTGCAGAGGATGTGACCCTCCTTGGTCCAGTGTGTGCATGCAGAGAGGCCAATCCCATGGCACACTCCAGAAACTAACTGCAAATGTGATTCTCAAATGTGCTTTCCGTGTTAGTCCCTCGAGTACCTTGGTTATATGGACCTCAGTAACACCAGGCATTATACTGCCAAGTTGTTTGCAGGATAAATGCATCTAATAGGACAGGGTTTATAAAATGCAATGATGGAATTTGGTGTGATGTCTCCTCTCCAAGAGCACTTTGGCTAGTGGAGGTAATACCTCCCCAGGGAGCACTGCATGCTCCACTTGAGCTCCAAAGGGATATGTTCTGGGAGTTAATCCTCTGACAGCAAGGCTGTCAATTTTTGATACTTCATGTATAGCTTTCTTACAAAGCCAGAGGTCTTCCAGAAGCCTTGAGATTAGCAGAATGACTAAATAATTGATATTACATGATTTATATTATTTTGAAAAATTCACAGTTGTCTGTGGAGGGGCCCAATTAAGGTGCATTTGAGCCAACCCACCTCCCTCCTTGTTATCCACTCCCTCAATCTGGGAAGCAACAGGTAAAAAGGGAACACACAGCATTTGCATTGCAGAACCAGTGAACAGAATCACAACACTTCATTTGCATTTTTACTGAACAAAATGGAGGTAGGAAAAGAAACAAGGTAATCATCCCAGGTAACCTAGACCACAACATGAGGTGTTCTTTGCACAGGGCAGGGGGCCCAGAGCCCACTTGCTCACTGCCAGAGAATTGCCATCCTGCTACAAGTGGTGGGATGCTGTGCTCTGGACCAGGCTGTGTGCACGCAGTGCAGTGAGGATGGGATGGATCACTCCTGAACTGTGCTGATAGTGGACAAGAGTGCACCCCGAGAGCTGTGTCTCTGCAGCTGTTCTGGAAAGAGGTCTGTGGCACCAGTGCTGACACCACTCTGCATGCTGAGGGAGCCCAGAGGCCAGCTGCAAGTGACTGGGCTGTGCAGTACTGGCAATACACATCACTCTTCCACCTGTTCCTACTTCTGAGCCTGGTGTTTATTCCTTGATCCTTTAATTCAAACAAGCTAAGTGTGGTTTCCCCTTCTTTATTCCTTGTGGCATGCACCGCCTCTCTGTGAGCACTGGTGCTGGAGGCAGCACTGCTTGGGGTGGGGGCACTTGCACAGCACCTGCCTGTCAGCACCACTCTGAGGTGGGGACTGAGGCACGGGGGCTCTGCCAAGGTGTCAGGACTCTTTCAGTTGTTGCCAAAAGCCAGATGTGCCAGAGGAAATCTGCTTTGCAGGACCATGCTGGATCCCTCTGATCAGGGCAGTGCCCTGTGAAAACCAGGTCAATGTGGCCCCTCTCAGGGAATTCCTGCTCCCAAGGTGCTGGGGCAGACCCTGGCAGCGTGGGCAGGAATGCTTCCTCCCGGGTCAGGAAGGGTCAGTGGCACTGGTTTCTGCAGAGTCCCTCTGCCAGGGCCCAGAGGTGATAGAGAGCAACCCAGGGCAGTGCCACCAAGACAGAGCAGATGGGACACTCCAGGGTGACCCACAGAACATCCTGGGACACAGGAGGCATTAGCCCTCCTAGCCCCTGCAGCATCCCCAGCCCCAGGCACACCTTCAGCGCCTTTGAAGAGGGGAGCCCAGAACATGTTACTATAGTTACTGCATGCTCAGAGGGTAACAGGCAGAGAGAGATTTAAAAATTGATTGTTCTAGCAACAGCTCATCCGTGTTTGGCAACATGAGGCACATGATGTCAGCTCGCTGCACCAGGCTGCAGGCTCTGATAGCCTGGTGTGGAGGGAGTGTGGGCTCCTTGGCTGGGGACCTGCACAGCAGCTGTCAGCCAGCAGCCCTGGGCAGGGGGAGGCTGGAACTGCTGGTGGGTGCACTGGTGGGAGAGCTGTGCTGCAGCACCCAGCCTGGGGCACGGGCTGTGGCTGCTGCCAGGGGGTACGTGAGCAAAGGGCTTTTGGCCCGCTCTGAATGCACCAGTGGTACTGACTGTGAACAGATGCTCCAGCGGCTCTTGGGCCTTTGCAAGGCAGCTGCCTCCTGCAGGTGTGTCCCTGTGTCTCCCCAGCATGCAGCCAGCAGTGCCCGGTGCCCACCTGGCTGCCCCGTGCCCGCCCAGGTGGGGAGCCAGCAGGCTGGCACTGCTGTGCCCTTGCCTGGGTGCTGCCCCCGTGTCCTGGGTGCTCTGCTGGCAGGGACTTGCCAGTGCCAGGAGTGGCTCTGGGGGCTCAGCAGAGGAACACGTGCTGCACAGCCCTGTGGGGACAGCACCTCAGCACTGAAGGGTCTCTGGAGGGAACACCCCAGCAGGCAGCAGAACTTCATCAGCAGGAGTTTAGCAGCACCATGGATGCTGAAGAGCACTTCAGAACTGCTTCTAGGGCAGGAAGAGCCTGGGGGAAAGGACAACCAAGACGGGATTTTTTTCTGTGTGGAGGAAATGGCTGCCATAGTGCCAGGACATCGATGTAGGCAGTGTTTTAATTCCATGTAAATTAGCCCAAGGACTTCTCCCTCCCCGTGCTTCCTGCAGAGCCAGGGCCTTTCCCTCAGCACTGAGAGCTGTTCTGGGTTCAGGGAAAAGCTCCAGTATTTGGTGTGTTTTCTTTTCCAGATGCCAGCACCGACTGCTGACCTCTGTCCAGGTGTCACCTGGAGACAAACAGCTCTCACTGGGCAGATCCAGTTTTCTCCACATCATGTGGCAGCATTGGCACCAGGTCTGGGGGGAAAAAAAAGGAATCATGTTTCTGTCTCCTTCCTCTCTGGGGCTGTCCACCACCCCATGGGGGACAGCATTGCCAGGGTTCTCTGGATACCAAGGCTGAGGGTAGTCCCAGGAGGTGTTGTGCTGAGGGGAGCTTTATTGAAGTGCAGCAGCACAAGGGGAGATGTGCTCACCCTCCTCACATCCTGCCCACAAGCAGGTAAAGGGCAGCACCCATCACCCATCACAGGCACCTACATGTGCCCCTGAGCAGCCCTGGGCCATACCTTGCTCTTGCTCACACTTCAGGTTTCAGTGGGGACAGATGCTGCTGCTGCTGTCCTCATTATTGGCCTCCTGTGCTTCTCCACCTCCCATAGGAGCAGGGACCTCTCGTTTCTGAGGGCTTGTGGTTTTGGGTGATTTTTTTCCTCTTTCTTCCTTCCATAAGAGACAAGAGGAGTGCAGAGAGATGAGGTTGGTGCTGGTGCTCAGTGCACATTGAGAGGAGATGAACACAGGAAGACTGTCCTGCTGGAGTCAGGAGAAGCCACAGAAGCACCCATCACCACTCCTCTCCAATGTGAGTCACACATAGCCCAGGGAAGAGAAACATTTTGATCATTTGCATTTTGTTCGTGAGGAGGTTAATTACACTGATGGTAAAGACAGACATTGGCATGACAATTCGATTAGAAGGGAATTTTGGTTCTCAAATAGATGTAGCCAGGGGCATCGTCTCTCTCTGAACCAGCAGTTTTTACCCCAAAGGCTGCATTTCCTGTTGTGGGAGGACTGGAGAGAGCTTTGGTATGATTTCATGCACCAGTTGGAATATCATCATCTGAGTTGCTGCCTGTACTTATAAATCCCTGGCTCTGAGCAGGAATGATAAGATCTCAAGGCATTCCTGTCTGTGCAGTAAGGAGTTAAGATAAGATACTTTAACAAAGTTATTTAATTGCTGTGCATCATGCCAGGAGCTTGGCTAATACACAAGAAGATTTAGAATTGCTCATTTACGAACTACTTGTTTTTGCTGAGACCAGCTGGGAAAGTTATACTGGAAAACCTCTAGCCAGAAAATTGTTGGGGTAGCCGTCTGGGAGGGATTGGGAGGCAAAGGTGGTGAGAGGGCAGTCTCAGCAGAAGTGCTCTTGGATCCATGATGCTGGGTGTCCTGGTGTGCAGGGCATGAGGTGGGATGGTGGCTCCTGTTTTCTGTGGAAAACAGAACATGTGATAGAGCAGGAAGATCAGCTCCATGTGAACCTGTGGAAAGAAACGAAAAGATCAGATTTGTGTAAGATATTGTGTTTGGAGTGATGTGACTGGAGGTCCCATTGTACCAGAGCTAAAATGGCCCATACATGACAGCTTCCCAGTTCTGAGTTGTTGGGGGGTTTGTAAAAGACACTTGGGCACAGGATCAGTACCAGCCTGTGTCACTGTCCTCTGAACCTGTGCAGCCTGTGCCCGCTCTTCTCTGCAGGAGCAGAGCAGGGGGATTTATGGGGCCCTTAAACACAGTTCTGTTACTCTAGACCCTTGTTTAGTTCTTTGTGCATTTTCCTTCCCTGTAGGTAAATGCAGACATCTGGGTCAGTTAGGTCTGTCCTTCTGCTCTAGCCCCTGCACAGCATCTGCTTTCTTACCACTTGGTTAAAACTTCTCCTTTTCTCTCCCACATGCAGCTCTTTATCCTGAGCAGCTCATGGACCTTTTAGTTCTGGCAGTGCTTCACATCTGCTTTGTGCTCTGTCTCTGCCCAGGTTTCATGAGTGATGACTCCTATGATGTGTTAAATGTTTGAACCCTAAAAGCACAGTTGCTCCAGGGGATAAATCAACCCCATAGCAAAGTCAAGGGACAGGGTGACTCTTCTCTGACGGATTCTCCTGCTGTGCTACAGCAGTTAATTGTGTTGGCCATGCCTGGATGCCATGGTTCTGGCTTTGCTGTGCAGAGCAGGAGCACAGTCCAAGCCCCTGGAGAGCTGATGGGGCGCATTCCTCCTCCACTTGAGCTGCTGACCTTAGCATGGGCCTGTCTAGAGACTTCTGATAGATCAGCAAGCATTGCTTTACACTAGCAAATACGAAGTATGATGCCTTGTGTAAATGGCTTTTTCCCAGCTAAGTAACTCCATTTGTCAGATTTTCCTGTTGTATAATCCTCCACTCTGTTCTCTCTTTGTTTGACCTGTATTATTCAATTCAATTCTACGTTTGTGTAAATCAGGTGACCTAACACTCTCCTGTGCTGATTCATGGCTGGCACTACAGCACCCTCTGACAGATGTAAAATGTTCCTCTGTGCAGGAGCCTGGCTCTTGCCAACTTTCCAAGCAGTGCTTGTGGATCAGGATCCAGACAGAGATGCTGAATCCGATCCATGCAGCAGCTCCTGTGCTGTGCTGCCTTCTGCAGGGGCATTTAAGCAGCTCATAGTATCAATTTTATTCCTACCCACATATACAGCTTCTTATTGCTGATAACTTGTGATGCATTCACAGCTCTCTGCCTTTCCCTGGAGCTGGACAAGTGGATCCAGACAATAAGAGTTTTCATCCAGAAAGGACACAGTTGTGGACCCCTCTGGTGGTGCCTCCTCTCAGGCTGCTGGGCAGCCCTGCACAGGTGTCTCCAGTCAACCTGGACTGGTGGTGCTGGTCCCCTCCTGCTTCCCTGGAGAGGAGCTGTTACTGCCTGCACTGTGTGGGACCTCCCAAGGCCTGAAGATGCTCTGAACAAGAATGAGCCATTTGATTTTTTTTTTCTTGGGGGGAGGTTGGGGTGGTTTTGGGTTCTATAAACTGAGGAGCTGGATGGAGACCTGATACATAGAGGGCACTGCACATAGCAGCTTGTGTAACCAGTTGTCCAGAGAGTCAGGAGGTGCCAGGACCTGGTGCATGTGGAGATAGAGGGCAGCTCACCCCAGATGGTGCAGTTGATCTATAGTTTCTTCCATGCACTGAGAAAGACACTTGGTGCCAAGTCCTGCAGCCTGGTCAGAGAAGGACCCTCCAACAAGGAGGTGGGTGGGAGCCCACTCTGCTGGGCAAGCAGCTTACTGCTAAGTACATGGAGCTTTGTCACTTGTGGGTGAGTTGGTGGCCATCAGAGAGGTGTAGCCTGGTAGGTGGGAGGAAAAAGGGTGTCCCATCTGCTGTGGGGGAAGGCTGCATTTCTGGCACCCCTGGAAACAACTGTCCACTGCCAGAGCCCTGGTGAGGGTCTGGGTAGAGCCCATGCTTTGTTGGGATGGAGACACCTGGGAGTGACATGATGAACAAACAGCAGAAATAGGGACTGTGAGTAACCAGGATGGGACACAGGGACTTCTGCTGATGGGCTCCTTCTGAGGACTTGGGATCCTTCAGAAAGACTTTCTTTCCTCAAGGGCTGGTCCTGCACAGCTCCCTGCTTCTTAGCTGGGAGCAGGGAAGAGGAGCTCATGGAGTGGCAGATTTTTTCTGCAGCCTGTGTGAAGTGATGTTTTGAGGGTTTTCAGTTTGTGTTGTCATTAGGACTTATATAAAAAAAACCCCAAACTTGTGCCAGTAACTGGGAGGTGAAAGCTAACAGCTTGTCTCAGCTATTATTATACATGCCAGAAGCAGTAATGATTAAAGGGACTGCACTGTGAGGTAAAGAGATGCCATCCTGGAACCAGATGACTGGGTGATACAATTAAGATAAAGAAATCGCATATTGTTGGCAATAGGGAAGCAGGAGTGATGAAATGTGTGATTGGGAAGTGTGGGAGCAAGATGAAATTAAAGAAAAATCACAATACGGAGCAGAAAATGAGCAGGACTTGGAACAAGAGATGTAGTTGTTGAGAAGATAAGAATAGCAGAAATAAATTGAGAGCAAACATGCTTGGAGTAGAAGTGAAGACATACAAAAAAATCCTTCCAAACTCTATTAAAAATAAGTTGCTGTGCTAAAATGAGAGCATTGCAGTCTAAAGGAAATGAGGAAATGACAATATTAAACCATTGGCCTATACGGTCAGTGCTTGGGGAAGGACAGAGAAATCTCTTGCAGGCTGAGCCGTGCTGTGTGAGACCTTCTGCAGGGCCCCAAACTGGGCAGTTGTTGCACCTCTCAGGAATGGAGCATGAGGGCTTTATCAATGGGGATATTGCAGGGAACCACCAAAAATCCTGTGTATCCTCCACATCTCCCTCCCACCCTGGGGTATTTCACTGCACTTGGCCAAGTGGTAGCCACAGGCATAGTGCTACTTCTCCTCTGCACAGGTGGACATGAGGCAAGCAAATTTATTGGAAAATTGGTTTGTTTAATATAGGAAATTGGGGCATCTACCTACATGCTCATAAAACCTTGTAAATTTGGCCTGAGTAATGTAGGTGAGAGTCTGAGAAATCCTTGGGGCACAATTAGGATCAGAAAGTGGCCTGTGCCAGCAGGACATTGATACAGAAAGTCCATGTTCTTCACAGAAAGGAGAACTAAAAAGCAGGAATACAGTCTTATGTATTTATATATTTCTGCTTTTGATATTTGAAATATCTGGCAAAGTAACATTTTTGCAGGAAAGGATGGGGGTGTAATGTGCCAAAAAGCAAAGTATTATTTTAGGATACATTAACATGAGTGTTGCCTGTATGGGCCTGGGTATAGTTCTTCCCCCTGCATGTGATATCAGGGAATAGAAATATTTATCTCTAAAAATAATTAAATACATATTTCTTCTAAGAAAAAATACAGAGAAGTTGGTGAAGCACTGGAGAATTTTAAGAGAGATGCTGTGATTCAAAATATGTGACTCATGAGAAAGGCTAAAGGAATCGAGTGTTGCTGATCTGAAATGGGACAATGAGAAGGGGGGAAGTGACAGTCTTGAAATACAGAAAAAGTTGTTACACAAAGGACAGCATTTGATTGTCTTCTGTCCTTTATGGGCTTAAATTTCCATGATTTTGAAAACCTGGTATGCTGGGTTTTGGCAAATAAGGTAATAGATGAGGACAAACAATAATTAGTTTCTCTGAGCCTGCCATGGGAAATACCTGCTCCTTCCAAAGGCATTTGTTACACCATGGGCAAACCAGAGCAGGCTCACTGCAGCTGAGCCCCCTGTGGCTGCTCAGGTCCGAGGGCCAGGGTCTCACATACATGAGGGCCTCCATAGCCAAGGCTAGAATGAAGGTCTCTTGGAGAAGTTTTTGCTTCAGATTACTTGAAAGCTCTTTATGCAATATCCTCATGCTTTTTGTAGGTACAGGTATAATTATTTCATTATGCTTTCCTGTGAAGTGTGAAAACTATCTTTACCAATCCTCTTAAATTAGTTAAATATAATATTCAGTGAGATAGAAGATAGAGAAATATTAATTGAAACTGGAGAGGTGTTTATAGGGTGATACAGTGTGGCCAACTGTGACTGAAATTAATGTTCAGGGTTCTTGACAGTGATTCATATTCCAGAGTTTATTAAATATTTTAAACAGCAGTTATAGCTGCGTGGTGTAGTCTGCTACCCTTGTGAGAACCCTCTGTGCAGGTGTGTGGCACTGGTGGGGAGCAGGCTGGCCAGGATCTCTTTTCACTGAACTGGTTCCCCTGGGCTCTCTGAGCGTGCCTATGAGTTGCTCCAGGACTGTCGTACCCCATGTGCCTCCCGAGGGCCAGACCACGTCCTTCACAACCCATCCCTCCCACACCTGGGCTCTCCATGGGCTCTGGACATACAGCTGGAAGCAGAGTTCTTTCCTGGAAAAAAGGATTTGTGCTGCTGGGAATGCCACACTGGACAGAGGATGCTCCTCAGCCCAGTGCCCCGAAACCGCAGTGTGACCCGCCTGCTCTCGGCTGGCGTGCCTGACCTTGCTCAGCAGCTGCTGGGCTGGACATGGCAAGTCATAGGAATAGGGGCTGTGACTCCTCAGCAGCTGCTCATTAGTATGAGGAGCTAAGCCTTCACCTCTGCTTTCCCGTGCAGCCACAGAGCAAGTGGCTCTGGCTGTGGCTGCAGGGCACACCATTGCTTGGGGATATGTGAGTGTCCACGGGGAGCAGTGTCCTTCTTGTCCCCCAGCAGACCGGGGAGGTCTGTGTATGGGCAGGCAGGTCCCCTCACCCAGGAAGATATCGAACTCCTTTAGGGTGATTGGTGAGTCTGTTGTAGAAGTACATCCCTTTCCTTGCACTCAGCTCTGTTGCTTTCATTCACCTGGGATTGTCCTTCTGGCAGTGTCACCAGCCAGCCCTGTTAGACTAGAGCCACCGTCCCCAGCTCACTGCCTGGCTAGGGAGAGGAAATACAGCTTAGCAGCAATGAGTGACAATGACACATCACGGGCAAAGGGCTCAGCACTTCTGCAAATCCGCTTGCCGAAGGCACCAGAAAGTATTTGAGACTATTGAATACTGCAGCCAATAAGAAGCTGCAGTAATTTATTGATGTTCCCAGCTTGCTTTATTCCTTTCATCTATCTTTGTGCCTGCCCTGCAAGGCTGAAATAATGAATGTTGCTGTTTTTTTAATGAAGTTAGGTGAGCTGTTCACCTTTTGCTAGGAGGGCCTGAGCTCTTTTTTTAGGGTCCTGACAGTGGTGGAGGTCACAAAGGGACAGTCCTTTGCTTTTCCTGGGTGTGTGGCATGGTACTGACATACATCTGTGTGGGAGGGAGTGGTGCTGGACAGGGGCAGTCTGAACAGCTTTACAGTGCCATTGCTGTGGGAGCTGCTCATCACTGTGTGCTCTCAGTTTCTGTTATGCATGCTGCAGAAATCCCTCCCTGTTGTAGAAAGCCGAGCAGCTCCTGGATGCCCACTGTCTGCAGGAGCTGGACTTTTCCACTCTGAAATATTGTTCAGTCTCTGTGTGTATTTCCCTCTTTGCCATGAGGCTTTCGCCTTGGATCTCACTGTCTTTGCAGTTAGGGCCATGCAGTCTTGTGCTTCCAGCAAATGCCAATTCACACAGCCCCTGAACCCAAGGAAATGACTCTGCATAATCCCATCAGCAGCTTGTTAAACCATCAGCACATCCCATCACTATGGAGAGAGCCAGTGTCCACTGGAGGAGAGAGTGCCAAAGGAGAAATCAGTCTCCCATATAGCACCATCCCTTCTGATGCTGAGCAGACTCTGCCTGATCAATGCCCACTGAAAACTCATCACTGGCAGGAGCTGCTGGGGCATGGAAACTTGCTGGTATTTGTGCTAGTTTTCCACCTCTCAAGCAGATGCTGGTATGCCTCTTGGCCCGTGTGGACCATCTAGTCTCTGTTATTGCTCTGGTATTTGCTTCCGAGGCTGTGGACTGTCCTGCTTGGGCTACACCTGGTTCATTGGCTTAAAAACATTGGAATGAATTATCCGTGTCATGCTGGTAAATCAGGAGTTCCATGGTGGAAAGAAGAGTGTGGCAGAGATTCCTGTCCTTGCAAATTCCCAGGCAAAGGTTGAGTGTCTGCCTCCTTGAAAAATGTCCATAACACTGCATCTTTGACTGGTGTTGTTTTTTCTTTCATGAAGCATTTACATTATCTGAATTTGAATTATTTTCTTCTAATATTTTAACAGTAAGCACTGACAAAAGGAGTCATAAGTGATCCTCAAATGGCAAAGTACTCGTCACTCACTAGAACATGTACAGATTAGCTAACAGTAGTCCTCAGAAATCAGTAACTATTTTCAGTGTTTCTTCTGAACTTGCAAATACTAATGCCAGCTGCTGCCCAGTGCCAAGAGTGCCAGGAACAACAGGAATGTCTCCACTGCTGTCCTAGACAGAGTGGGGAGTTTCCCCCAAGTTTATTGTGAGGACAGCTGTCTACAAGAAGCAGACAAAGCAGACTACTGAAAATACAACTTTGCAAATGTGTGCAAATGAGGTCTGCTGATTATTTCATGCCAGAGAATGGGAGACACTTAAACTACTTTCAGAAGTCGTCTTAGTCTGGATCTGAGTGCTGCCTCATGAATCGAGGTCAGCTGGCATAAGCTGTGCAAATGTTCCAAGCCTCTGGAGCTTAGAAAGGAATTTAGGAGGCTTTGAAGTGCTCTTGATCTTCAGAAGGACATCTGCAGCTAATGGTCTGTATGAGCATGCCAAGAGCTGTGAGGTTACATTGCTGCTGTCTTGAGCCTGCTCAGTCCCAGTAGGTTTCCAGGGCCCTTTAATAGAAGTTCAGAGACAAGCAAGTTGTAAAAAATGCACTCTCGGGCCAACAGCTGATAATCTAGTGCTGGTTAAGTCATGTGTAAAATATCATACTGGGGCTTTAACTATGGTGTTTGACTGCCTGATGAAGTATGGCACACAGTGTTACAAGGATTTCAACAAAAAGGTGAGTGAGCAGAGACTCCAGGCTCTTCACTGTACAACTCAAGGTTTATTTTGTAATTGTATCTGACTAGACAAATATCTGGTTATTAGATATGCAAAGTAGCACAGTAGTTGGCCAAATTGTTCTAGTTCCAACCCTAATAAGCAGGGGAAAAATAAACCTTTGCTGTGAATTCAGGATTGATACTGGTTTTGAGGAACAGCTCTTTCATCTGCCTCCCTTCTCTCATTAGCTGATCATGCCAGGAAGTTCTGTGCTAATGAGTGGATACAAAGATCTGAGAGTCCTTCAGATGAAACACACAGAGGAGCACAGCACAGGGTGCAGTCACCTCTTGAAGGATTCTGTGTGATGCCAGTCAGGACCTGAAGGCTTTGCTGTGCTGGATTCAGCTCAGATCTAGAGCTGTGATCATCTCCTGGGAATGGGGGAAGGTTCTGCCTTCAGTCCTGGAAGTTGTGGTCCTTGCACCTAGTGGAGCCACACTGACATCCTAGTCACGGTATCTGGGACACACGTACATCTACATAGCACAAACACTATCACAGCATCAGGACAGGAGGAGAAGCTTCTGATATGAGACAATTCACCCTCCAGGTCCCTGTCTGCAGTACACTTCTGCTGTTGAAGCTGTCACTGGAGCTGGTCCATGTCCCCATGACCTCCCTCCATCCATGCAGCCAGCAGTTACCTGTTCCTCAGGCAGGACTCACCTGCAAACCTCCCTTTCTCTGCAGCTCAGAAGTGAAACAGAAGGTATGAAAGCCAAACTGGGGTTTATCTCACTCTGGACCTTCTGCTGTGCCCTGGAGGTGGTGGAGACCATGCGCAGCTCTGGCTGAGGCAAGAGCAGATGCCTTTGTGACAGCCTCAGAAGGTCTCCTGAGCAGGATGGGAGATCTTTTTGAGTGGCAGCCCTGTCAGAGCTATGGCCACTCTGTTCTCTAGTGTAGCTCTGGTGAGATGCCACAGCATGGTGGGACACATTGGGTGCCAAGGAAAGGGATGTGCTGTGACTGAGAAGACTTTTCAACCTCCCAAATTCCAAAGTGGTGCTTTTTTAACTAACAAGAGTGGTAAAAATACACAGAGTTACTGGGCTAAGCATTGTGGGCCATGACAGAAAGACAAATTGGACAACTAATAAATAGGCTATGTGAGTGGAAAGTTTTGGTGACAAGCTGACAGCATGACACAGCAGAGTTGGAGCAAACAGATTACTGGCGGTTCCTGAAAGGCCACAGTGTCAGTGTCTCTGGCAGCAGGAGAAGGGCTGTTTCTCACTGCCAAATGGAAATGACAGGGGGGTTTGCTGCCTCAGGTGGTGATGACAGGCTCTGCCTGCTCCAGGCACTCCTGAAAATGGCAAAGCTTCTTGGTGACATTTCCAAAGAGCTGCTCTTGGATCAGAGCTGTGGCAGGTGCCCCTGTGCTGGGTGAGGAAGGGGCTTATTCTGCACCCTTGGCATATGCTTGCCACTGGCACAGACAGGCAAGTGGAGGCAGCTCTGGCTTTGCCACAGTTCTCTGAGTCCAGGGCAGGGCAAGTCAGCTGGGTGTCCTTCCAGCAGAGGTCCCATGGCAGTGGCAGAGCCCATAGGCTGGATCCTGCTCTGTGCCAGCAAGGCACCATGGCCTGTCTCTGACTCATCACTGCTTGAGCACCATGGGAATGCTCTTTCAGGGGACCATCACCAGGGCTCACAATGCTGCCACCTCCCAGAGACAGCATGAACCTTTGAGCCATCTTTGTTCTCCCATGCGGAGCTCCCTGACCTCCTTTGAATTTGCATGTTGTGAGTGAGGACGATCTCTGTTCATGGCACCATCAGAGTGGAAATGGAGTGTGCAGGGTGTGTGGCCAAGAGTGATCTGGCTGGGTGTGAGAGCTCAGAGAAATCTCTAGACTCTTAATATTTTGTCAAATGGTCACTGGAGGGTTAATGTAATTTTGGTTTTAATTACATTGCTGGAGGGCACACTTACTGAAGGGAAAAGACATAATTACCAAGACATTTTATTAAGATATTATTTAATTTTATTGATGTGTCACAAGCAAAGGCACAGGAATGTTCAAATCAATATATACTTACATCAATGTTTAGTCTACTTTCAGCATTTTTTCCTGTTCTACTTATGCAGTTACTAGTTGATAAATTAAATTCCTGGAAATATGTGGAACATTAATGAATTTTCAGCAAATTCACACCCTGTGTATTTGTTTCAGTGGGAAACCAGAACATAAACAGGCTTTCATCTTCTTTCAGTAGAATTTTATGACTCCTCTGCCTTGCTGTTCACTCTTACCATGTCACATGTGGTCCTTTTTTTCCTCCATCATCTTTCCCAGAGAGGATTCAGACCTCAGAGGTTGGGAGCCCCTGCCTTAATGGCAGACTCGAGTGGGGCAGGGTGGGGTTATGCTGTGCCATGCAGCTGATCTGGACCCTCTCCCAGCAGTGCTTTGCAGTAACAGTTCTGGGTTTTCTGTGGAGCACCTGAGGCTGTTCACTGATAATGGCAGAGACATTTACAGGATGCAAGTGTGCAACTCCATTTGTTGCTCATTCCAGGATGCAAAATCTACTTAGATCTGACAGGAAAACCCCAGTCAGTGTAGGGGACTGTTGCACAGGACCAGCTCCTGAGCGTCCCATGGTGGTGTCACCACAACAAGAGTGACGGGAGCATGAAGCCAGGCAGCCTGGCAGCGACAGAGGAGCAGTGTGGGGTTCAGAAGGAAAATAAAACTCCTGGAGAGCTCACAGACCGGGTTTCAAGACTGAATCCTGCTTGCTGTCCTGTGATGCTGAGGCTAATGCTTTCAGATGCAGACAAATTCAAGTTCAAGATGGATTGCAGAGCAGTGAAATAAGAATATATTTTCACCCCACATTTGCAGCTCAGAGAAGAGTAAAAATAATCTGAGTGGTGAGTGTTGCATAGTCAGAGAGAAAAATGGATGTCTTTATCCCTATGAGGTTTCTGATCCTTTTCTCTAGCTTTTATTTTTATTTTTTTCTGCTTGGGAAATCTCCCTTGCCTTCTCCAGGCCAAAGGTGCAGATTATGGACAGCCAGCCCAAAGACAGGTCTCACCATGTCCTGGTTCTGCGTTTCTTCTCCTTGCATGGGCAATTGCCTTTCCATCTCTCCACTCTTCTGGCTTCTGGTTTTCCCAGGGCTGAGCTGGTCCTGTGCATTGTACCTCTCACAGTGTACCCTTTTCTCCTTTTCACTTGTTGCCATTTGCATCCAGCTGCCTGGGGGTGAGAAATCTGTGATGGAATCTCTGATCCAGCCAGCTGCTGAATTACCCTGACTCCCGACGATCCGTCACTGGTGGAAGGACTGATGTTGGGAAGCACTTTTCAAGATGTCTTTTATCTTCCCATGTGCACAGTGCTGCAGCACAGTTCCTCCATTGTCTCCATCTATCTGCTACCTCAAGTCCATATATTATCTCCTGATTCGGTTGCTCCCTAGACATGCAGGTGACACTTGCAGAGACTGGTTTTGCCTCTCTCCTGCACGGGTGGGCAGGTGCTCCTGGGGCTGGTTTTCATTAATGCCTCTCAGATGCTCCTCATCTGGTCAGTTTTGCAGGAATTCTGGCACGACCCTTCCCTGCTTCCCTGTGGAATTGAGACATCTTTTTTTCCCAGGCAGTAGCTGCCATCTGTACCAGAAGGTTAATTTGTTCCTCTTCCCCATAAGTGCATTTATCACATGGAAGTGGCTGTTGTGGAAAATATTGATCAAACACCAGCTGTTCCCTGGCTGGACTGAAACGGAGCATTTCAGCTACTCAATTGCTCAGGATTTCACGTTGTGTGTGGCAGCTCTGGAGGGTGTGTCTGCACAGGGGTGTGTGTGCACACGTGTGTGTGTACGTGTGCATGCGTGGGGAGGTGGGACAGTGCACAGTGGCTGCTGCTGTCTGTTTCACCCTCCAACAGTCCCAGCAGGTGCTTTTCTGGAGCTGGATATGTGGCTGATCCCTTGCATGGTGCAGGTTTTCTCCTGCATCCAGCCCCAGCTTCAGGCTAGTGGCAGCAGTGGTGGAGTCCCATGAGTGGCCAGGAGAAGGGAGGGAGGGATGGCTGGACAGACGTGTGTGGAGAGGAAGTGGTGTCCATGTCTGGGAGCAGAGAGCTGGGAGTTCTGTCTCTTGGCAGTACCCCCACACACACTCGGAGCTGTGCATTCTCACAGGTGTTTGGATGTGACATGGCCAACAGGAATGCTCTGTCTTAATCTGCATGAGAGCTAAACTCAGCCCTCGGCTGCTGCTTGGTGCCTGTGGCAGCCCTGGACTGCTGAACTCTCCCAGCTCTCTCGCGCTGCCCCAGCACTGCCCCAGACACCTGTCCTAGTCTGAGCTTTGGTGCTTGTCTCTCTGTTAAAGAACAATACAATAACAACAGCTCTTGGTTGCAGCTGCACAAATCTGGGCTGTCTTGACAGCACCTTATCTCAGCCCAGTGCTCCGGAAGGCTCGTGGGAATGTTTCCTGCAGCAGCTCACAGTGGCAGAGCTGTGGCATAGCAGAGCATGCAAACTGCCCTGTGAACGATTGCAGCAGGTTTAGTGCCAGGACCTGTCCCTGGCTCAAGCTGTCAGTCAGTGACTGCCATCACTGGGTGCTTTTTGGACATTAATTTAACAATGACATAAGTGCTGGGGACCCCAACCCTTAGGTACCTGGGGCAATGTGCCAGTGGTCTCAGCCCCATGCTGACCATGACTTGTCTGTACAGTGGGCTGTGTCCAGGTGGGGATGGCACTGGGCTCCCGGTCCCCATCCTGCCACAAGGAGTCAAGAGCATTTGGACAAGGGCTGGGACCATGGCAGAAATAACAAAGGGCATCCAGAAGTAGTGATTTTGTCCACTGGGCTCTCCGTCTGTGTCCTGGTGTGCAGAGCAGCTGAGGAGACAGCAGTAAAGGCAGGAGCAGGGTTTTTTAGGAAGGCGAGCCTGGTGGAGAGCTCTGGCCTGTCATAGCAGGAACAGGCAGGGGATCTCCCTGGCACCATGAGTGGCAGGTGAAGGGAGCCTGTGTGCTGTACAGTGGGTGCTGCTGGTGCCAGAGTAGGAGCACGAGGAGAACAACTGCCTTTGATCCTGGCATGTGCCCAGGGCACTGTCAGCTGGTGCACAGTGTTCACCTCTGCCTGGAGCAGGGTCAGCCCTTTTGGCTGCTATTTGCCCCTTAAAAATGAGCAGAGAAGTCCCAGAGGAGTCCTCAGCAAGAAAAAAGAGCAGCACTGCTAGGAAGACAAAGCTACTTGACTTCAGATGCCACCTGCTTTCAGGCAATGGAGAATGGGTGGTGCATCCATGTGTGGAAGCAAACAGCAGCTCTGGGGCAGTGATACCGTGGCTACTGTGCTTGGGGTTCTCCACACCAGCCAGGAGCTGATGCTGGCAGCCCCAGGCAACTCAAGCCTGCTTGTTTTCTGCACAATCTGACACACTGTCCAATATAGATTCACTAGAAGAGCTGTACTCTGACAGTATATTAAAATTTAATTAGGCAGTAAATGCTTCCTGGTTCCAAGCCCTGAGGCTGAAGAAAGCCAGAGTGTCTTTAGGTTTCTTAATGGGACAACTGTCCCCTCCAATAGGCTGTAAGTTGTCTTAGTGACATTGGGCAAAGCCTGCCTTCTACTTTAGAGCTGTGCACTTGCTGACCCACTGGTGCATCCCTGCATCCCTCTGAGTGCTCCTGGAGGTGTTGGAGGGCCTGGCTGGGTGAGGCAGAGGGAGGCAGCTGAGCCTGACCTCTCCCATGGGTCACTGGGAGACACTGTGGGCGATGCAGAAGAGCTCACAGCAGCACCAGCTCCAGGGGCTTTTATCCCAGCTCTTCTTTGGAGGGTTTCTGAAGACTTAGAGCCAGGACCAGGGCAGAAAACCCCTTCTCCCCAAGGTGGCAACTCTTCCTTGCTGGCACTGTGCTGCCCTGCCCTGAGCTCTTGCTGCAAGAACCCTGGGTGAATGTTAGTATTAAAGTTTTCTATTACTTCAGTAATTATTTCTTTGCTCTCTGCACTGTGCTGAACTCATGGCTTCAGTGGGCACAGATTTTCTGTCCTGGACACTCTGTACTCTTCCGACAGTAAATTAAATAGAGTCCCTTCCTTAAAAAGCCCAAACTCTAAAATAAATTATAAGGCAAAATCAGGGGCTTCTGTGGTGTGGACAACTCAGCTCTGCCAGAGTCGCAGCCTGGATGGAACCATGGCTGTGGCTGCCTTGTGCCTCACCTGGGGCAGAAAGCTTTACCACTGGGCACCATCTGAGAGTCCAGCTCTGCTGTTCAGCCTTGTCACCTGCAGAGTTGTTTGTACATTCTAAGTATTGATTCTGAAAATGCAGCTTGTCCTTGTTATTTAAAGAAAGCGAGAGATCCTTAAGCACTGAGAAAGCTCATAGTTATTTAAAACCCTTTCAGCTTAAAGCATGCAAAAAAATAAAGCATTTTTTATGTCTTGGTGTCCCTTTGAATGAAGAAAAGGGAAAACTGTGCAAGGCTTTTCCATGAGAACCCAAGGGATATATATATTGCAGGAAACTCATTAACGCATTTCCAGTATCAAAAGGCCATTCTTAATCCATAGGGACCTGCTGCTTCAAACAGCAGCTCCAGCCTCTCAGCTGGTGTGTTTGCTCCTGGGATGGCTGCTGCCCACTTCCATGCTTGTTCTCCCTGGGGCACCGTGTCATCCACATCATCCACATCTCCATCTGGAATGCAGGAAAACCCTCAGGAACGGATGTTGAGCGAAAGGCAAATTGTGAGCAGTGAGGGAGAGGTTGCCATGGACTGCATGGGCACCATGGGCTGCACGTGTGTCATGGGTGTCCCAGCACCTCTGCACAGGTACCCAGGCACCTCTGCATGGCTGTCTCAGCACCTGCTGCTGCTGCTGCTGCTGCTGCTGTGAGGTGTCTGTCTGTCTGTCAGCCCACACCACTGGCACAAGTCCAAGATGAGAGCCAGCATATGCCAGGTTGGCAGCTGGAAAATTTGTGCTATTTTCTTCTTCCATTGTAATGCAGAAAACCAATTCTCCTCATGATGCAGCCTGTTAGTCATTCACACTGCTGCCTGCTCTCTGAAATCTACTGCTGGGAGGGCAGCTTGGAGGGGCTTCACTGCTGCTGTCCCTCTCTGGAGTGGGAGCCTTTGCATGCATCTCATGGCCAAGCCTCCCTGCTTGGGAATCCCGTCTGCTCGTCTCAGCCCCATGTGAAGTGTTAACATATAGGGAGCAATAAGGCATCCACTGGTTATTATTTTCCATTTGCATGGTTGGCTTGAACAGACAGCGGTTCATGTCAGGGTTTGATATGCCTATATTGATTTTCTTTATAGATTAGAGCAATTCAAGCAGTTATAAGGTTAATTTCAGATGATTAACTTCACCATATTGTAATATTTGATTTAGATTGGCTTTCAAACACTTTCTACTTATTGATTTTCAATATCACACTTTTAGCACTGCAGCCAAATGTCATTTAAATAAAAGGTTGACAGAGTAGAAAATATTCACAGCAGCCTTGAAAATTCTGCCATATGCCAGCCTGGACTGGCCCAGACCTTCCAGGGAGAGAAGCAGAGTGCAGGGCAGCACACACACCTCCAAACCCAGCCTGAACTCGTGCTGGGCTGATGCAGCTCCTGGGCAAGGGTGGCTCTGGCCCAGCAGGAACCCCCAGCCATGGTTCCCCCTCTTATCATTGCTCTTATCTTATTTGGAGCCAGTCCAGCATGAGCTGCTGCTGCCCGGTGCAGTCACTGCTACATCCCCATCACACAGGCCATGGGGACTGGTGCCTCTGCTGTTGGCAGGGTTGTTGCTGTTTTCCGTGTGACATTAAAACTCCTTGATAAAAATCAACCATGAAGTTCTTGGATATGAGGAGAAGTTGGACCTGCCAATTCCTCTGCCTGGTTTCAGATAATCTTCTCCCCTCCCCATCCTGGGGGAGGTGCCAGAGTCTTCTCTGGCATAAACTGGATAACAAGATTTTATTTACATCAGCTGGAAGCAGCTGGGAATTTGGACACTGTAGGAAAATTACACATATGTGCTTTCATAGGGAGCTTCCTCCTAAAATAAACAGATGAACTTCTTTCCTTGACAAGAGATCCTCCCTCCCTCCCAAAGTGCCAGCCCAAGGGGAGGTCACACACTTCTGATAAAGGCATTGGAGGTGTGGAATATGAACAGGAAGGACCCATGCCCAGCACCTTCTTTGACAGATATTTCTGCTGGTTGTATGGGCCACAGGGCTTCTGGGGGCCAGTCTCCTGTTCCTGCATGGGCAATTGCCAGCCATCACCCCATGCTTTTCCTGGGAGCAGCAGCCTCTGGAGAACCCTCAGTTTTTGGTGATACTCTCATGATCTAATGATCCTGCAGTTTTACAGTAGCAGTGCCCACCTTACCCCCCAGTGCCACAAGGATCTGGGGTCCCAGTAGCCAGCAATCTCACCGCCAGATCTCACCCTCTCACAGCAGATCACCCCTTTTACCGTGGCTGTCTTCATCCTCCTTGTTTACACATCTCCCATGTCAAACAAAAGGGCTTTTCGATGAGAAACCTCATCCTTGCGTGTTGGAGGATCTTCATTGTCCCGTCCTTGCTGGGTTGTGTCTTGCTGCCAGGGAAAGGTCAGAAGGGGACACTTGAGCTGTCCTGGATGATGCTGTTGTCATGGACAGGAAGAGCTCTGTGATTCCTCACTGTTGAGTGTGATCCTTGAGATCCTTGATATCCCTTGAGATGTACTGTAAAAGTAACAGAAATCAAACCAAACCATTTAAGCTATTGGAGGCAAGTGCTTGGAGTTTATATTCAGTTGTTCTGAGCTAAAATGCACAAAGAAAAAAAAATCACCAAAAATAGGCTTATTCTTTTTTGTTTTACCTTTCAGTATGGGCAATATGTGCACATTTCAGAGCAGGTTATACTAATGTTTGTGAACATGGATGGTCCAAGCCCACTAATTGCTGCTCAGAGAAGTGCAGAGGGTGTGGGAGGGACAGAGGTGCTGGGAAGGCAGAGCATGTGCAGAGAGCTGTTTGCTTTTTTAATAGCTCGTGTCTCCTCCTCTCTCACATGCTTTTATTGTCAGGGACTATTTTTTTCCTCACATTTAGGTGATGTGAATACAGATGAGACTCAGTGTACACAGAGCTATTAGACTGACACACACTCATTTTGTGGGTTTGGAAAAAAATAACCCCCTGCTCAGGTTAATCCCTGGCACAGTCAGAAAATGACGTGAGCACCTGGCTGGCAACACTCCTCTCACTGCCTGAAATCTTGGGGCCACCACGAGTGCCTCGTGCAGGGACATGCACACACAGGGCTCAGTGTCCTCACCTGCCAGGTGGGTGCTGCGCCCAGGGCTGTGCCCTGTGTCTGCTCTCATCCCTGCCCCCAGGACCCTTCTGGAATCTGCCTTGTCTGGAGCACAGTCCCAGTTTATGTTCAGGCCACTGCCTTCTGTGCCTGGGTCTCCTGAGGTGCAGGGATATTGCTTCCCATAAATTTCAGGGATTCTTTACAGAGTGCCCAGCTGGCTATGGTGGTTCAGGGAGGGCTGATAAAATACGTATTTGTCGGATGAATTGTCTAATTAATTTTGTCATTTCAAATGATTTATTTATAAGTCATCTGCAATAATAAATATTTATATTGCTTCCTACCCAGTAATTATTTGCCCTTTCTAATGATAAATCCCCATACACCTGCAGCAGCTGATGCTGATGGTCTAAACTTGGGAACAATAATCCAAGCAGGTGAAAGAGCGCTCTGTAATCCCCTTGCAGGCTGCAGAACATGTGTATTATCCTCAGCTCTTTCCCACAATTCTTCCACATACACTTTTTGACAAAAGGAGACTCTACAGACCCCACGAAGGTCAAAGCTATTAAAAATCTTTTCAGTGAGCAGTGCTGCAGATCTCCAAACCCTCACAGCTCTCCAGGGTTAGTCTGAACTTGCATTTTTCACCTCTAGCTGTTCTAGTCCTGTCCAGCACCTCCTGAAAGAAATCTGTGTGGAAAATCACTTCCTGAAGCCCCTGGGTTCATCAAACCAGGTTGATGAAGTAGCCATGGTTTTGTCCCTGTTGAACCCAGTTTGATAAATGCATCTGTTCAAGGAATTTATGTCACTGGAAAAATACAGGACATACAAGATGCAAGGCATTTTAAAATACAAAGGAACATTTGTTCAGTACTTTTCAGGTATCTGTTGAATCTGTGCCACTAATGAAAATCATGTGGCTCAAAGACCTTGCAAAGATCTTGTGGCTCAAAGATCTCATGTTTTGTGGTAGGATTTTGTTGCTCACTGTCTTTGCCTGCTTTCACCTCACTGTGAGATGCCTCAGAAGCTCCGTCCAGGCACCTCTGGATTTGAATTATGTAAAAAGTTGTGTCATGTGTATGCCGGGCTGAGTTCTCTGCCTGCAATCTCACTTGTATGTTAAATGACACCAGTTCCCATCCCGGCCGGGATAGCTCCCTGCTAAACGCTTTTGTCCTGCAGACATCTGGGATTTATATCTGCTCCCCATCCCTGCTCTTCAGCCCCAGCTGGGAGGGTTTGTAGGGACACTGCAGAACTTGCATATGGCCAACAGTGTCACCCTCGTGCTGCTGACATTTCTGAGATATGATGGGACAATGACAATGCCTGCAGCCTCTCAATCTGCACCAATTAAACAGAGAAATTAAACAATGTCTGAGTCAATTAAAAAGAGAAATTAAACAATGTGACAAACAGGAGACAGCGGAGACAAATCTGGCTGCTGGAGCACATCTAAAGGAGGACACCCAGCACAGCAGCCGTATGGACAGCAGTCCCTGTCAGTGTGGTGGTGCCTTCCCCAGGTCTCTGCAGTCACCTCACTGGCAGTGGGACCTGTCTCGGGGGGGAGCTGGCACCTGGGAGGCAGAGCCCACTTTTCAGGAGACATCTTCTCTTTGGTCTGACCTCTCCTCCTGGCACCTTCTCTGCTGTGCTAGCAGAGTCCAGCAAATCCCCTTCCTCTGGACACTTGGGCAGATGTTTTCTGGCCTCAGGGGCTGAGGGCTTGGTGAGGAGTGCATGGACTGTGAAGGACTCATGGAGCCAGCTTTGGAAGGGCAGCATCTCTTGAACTCGGCATAATGCATTGTCTCATCCTGGAGCTCACCAATGAGACAGAGCAGCTCTGCAGCTGGAGCCGCTGCCTGTGGTCACAAACACAGCATCTGCCTTAATGTGTGCCAGGAACACATTCCTACTTCCTCCAGGGAGCTCACATTTCAGAGAGCATTGCTCTCTGACAGATAACAATCCACAAGATTCTTCACTGCCGCCCTCAGCGTGCTTGCAGAGGAGAGAGGCTGTTTACAGGCAAGACAAGCCCCTTTTGGGGGCTTGCAAGGTGCAGCTGGAATGTATTTTCCCAATAACTTCAGAGAAGATTGTAAATCAGCACCATAACTTCAGCCATGCTTGGCTCAGTCAGCACAGAGCAGCTCGCAGGAGGGAAAGGTCCTGTGGGTCAGCCCTTGACACCTTGGGAAATGTCAGTGATGCACCAAGATCTCAGACACTCTCAACAGAGTCACTTCCACACCTGCCTGCACAGCTCAGTCCCACAGCCTTAGAGAGGAGAAGTCAATGGACAGACTGCCATGTCTCCCCTCTGCTCAGCCTGGAAGCAGTGTGGCTTTCCTGGGGTTTTTCCTACGTTCTCTTGAGTGACTTCTCTCTGACAGAGCTCTGAAGAGAAGCAACTAAGCCAGACTCTGTCTCTGCTGTATCTAATTGGCACTTTCAGCTCTAAGTAAGGTGATCTACTAATCATTTTGATCTTTGTTCAGTTCTTTGATCTCACTGTTGTTCTCAGATGCATATACTGACAGCACAATTAATTAATTGCAGGCTGGTAATTGTGCAGCTGCAGTATGCTCTAGTTCACATTTGGAGTTTCACTAGTTGAGTTGCCAGGGTTTGTCATTAATTCTGGCAAATAAGAGTGATCTGAAATACCATTCCTTGACCTTTTCAACATCCCTAAATCCCCAGGCAGAGTGCACGAGCTGGGGAGGAGCCCCAGCCTCCTGCATGGGAGGTACTTGGCACCCAGAGCTGACGGAGCGAGGTGCCCAGTTGCAATCGGCAGCTCCCTGGGCTGTTAGTTTATTTATCAGTGAGTGCTGTGTGAAGCTCACCATCTAGCCTGCAGAGACAGGAGAGAGCAGGAGAATTCCGCTTCAGGGAATAATCCAGTTGCCTTTGCTAGCATTAGCTATTCTCTATCCTTCAGTCTGAAAGGGAATTAATTAAACCTTGTGCCACAGGGTTTTGATCCCTCCCTGCTGCAGGACAAACTGAGCCCCAGCAGCAGAGCAGAATGTTCTCTACTGGATGCTCTGCTCAAAACGTCTGGCAAGAAAGTAAAGTAAAGCAGATGCATCAAAAATGTGATTTGTTTGTGCTGCTCCCTTGGCTCATGCTTTCCACCCCAAATTGGTGATATCACTCTCCTAACTCAGTGCCATGGGGCTGGCATGACCTGGCACTGCAGGCAGGGATTGACATGGTACCTGTGGGTGAAGTGGGCCATGTTGTGGGAAAGGGCAGGAGGAGCCATTGCTTACACTGGTGGCTGAGGGACCTGTGCAGGGAAGCTGCAGTCCTCTGGGTCAGGAATGTGCTCTTTGGAGCCAGCTTTGCTGCCATTCATGCTTTGGCAGGGCTTGTTCAGTTTTGACAGGCTCATGCTCCTGGCCATCAAACCTCTGCCAGGAGAGCCAGTGGACAAAAAGAGCCTTGTCTGTGTATTCTGCTCCCTTAGAACACAGCAAATATTTCAGTACCTATTGAAGAATATTTGCATTTTTATGGATAAATTCAAGAAAAAAGGCACCACACAATCCCAATTTGCATCCATGATTTCCATAGAAACTACAGGAGCCTTGATTGCTTTCATGTGCTTTTGATGAAAATTGAGTGGGGTATCTTTATCCTGCCATAAGGTGGGAAGAAAAATTGGCATTCAAAATAATATCTAATGGTTCAAAGGATACTTTTGCAAAACAACTTGCTGTGATTTATTAAATAACTTGGTGTTTTTCAAATAACTGGAAAAAAACTTTCTAGAAAACTTGTTGCAAGCGTTCTCTAAACCGCCTCAGACAGACCTGTGATATGGAATGAGGGTTGTCCACCAGGACGTGGCTGCGGCTGGTGAAATTGAGGGTGTTTGGGTCCTAATCAAAGTTCAGACCCTAGCAGGGAGCAATCAAGAATTTGGATACCGCAATTTATACAAGTGCCTTTAGACTGTAGGAGGAGGAAAGGTGTTAGCAAGCAGTGTGCGGGCAGGAACGCTCGGGGATGGCGGTCTGCCCTGGCCGGGGCTCCGGGGGCAGCGTGTCCCTGCCTGCCTGCCCTGCCCTGCCTGCCCTGCCCTGCCCTGCCCTGCCCTGCCTGCCCTGCCTGCCCTGCCCTGCCTGCCTGCCCTGCCCTGCCTGCCCTGCCCTGCCTGCCCTGCCCTGCCCTGCCCTGCCTGCCCTGCCTGCCCTGCCCTGCCTGCCTGCCCTGCCCTGCCTGCCCTGCCCTGCCTGCCCTGCCCTGCCCTGCCCTGCCTGCCCTGCCTGCCCTGCCCTGCCTGCCTGCCCTGCCCTGCCTGCCCTGCCC
>JAWWEE010000030.1:15945253-16039400 GCA_035221455.1 Xenops minutus | reverse complement strand
GCCCTGCCTGCCTGCCCTGCCCTGCCTGCCCTGCCCTGCCTGCCTGCCTGCCCTGCCCTGCCCTGCCTGCCCTGCCCTGCCTGCCTGCCTGCCCTGCCCAGCCCGCTGTGCCAGCCCCAGCCCCAGCCCCAGCCCACCCGGGCCGGGGGCTCAGGGGGTGCCCAGCCCCGGTGCCCGCCCCGTCGAGCCCGGCAGGGGCTGTGTCCTGGTGCGGGCAGGCTGTGCTTCCCTGCGCCGCTCAGCCTGACACGAGGCCATTCATATTTGATGGTGTTTGGATGAATTATGCACATAGCCACTAAGAGAAATTTAATGATGGGTTTCGTCTTATTTTTTATAGATTTCAGCCTTTGAATTAAGCACCAGTTCACTCTCGGTGCTACAGGGGATAAAAGGGAATATTCCAGTCCCCGTGTCCATCACAGCTGCTCTGCCAAGCCAAGTTAACAAGTAAACAGTAATCGCCCGCAATTATTGCCCATTACGTGCTCTCTTCACCTGAGATCACACAACAAAGCCGAGCCGGGTGGCAAGGAGCTGTCAGGATGAAATAACAGCAAAGAGACCTGTCAAACCCTGGCTCCCTGAGAGACCTAAATCCTTTCCCCATGGCCCCTCGGTGCAGCGTAGAAGAGCTACTTCTGTATAATTATAAATTGTCTGCAGGGCTTATCTGAGCGGTTCAGGGTTGACATTACAATAATAGGGTGGGTGAGCTTTATTTAAGGGATAACGTGTGGTGTACACTCGGCAGTAAAGGAGTGTGGTGGGTGATTAACACTGACACGGAGTCTGTGTGATCCCTGCTGCATGGTCAGAGAAGAAGGACCATGTGCAGCTCTGGGCTCTGTGACAAGGCTCTCTGCCGGGAGGGGACTCATGCCATCGAGCAGGGTCCCATCGGGAGAGGTGAGTGGGAGGACTCGCCACCCAGCCCTGAATGTCCTGGTGGCATGGCTCAGGATCTGTCTGCCTGGATTCTTTACAGCCAGCAGAAAGGGAAGAGCAGTTTTCTGGTATGGTTTACTGACCTACTTGAGATGCTTACTTTAGGATGAATTGAATTATTCTCAGAATTGCTGTTTCTCTCCTTTTGCTATAAAAAAGCAGGTGATGAGGTCAGATGTGGACCTGTAAGTCATGAAGGATTTATCCTGTTGGAAATACCTCACCCACTTTGCCCAGTATTTTCCCAGGGTGCTTCTCTGGTTCTACTTTATTTTAAGGATAAATTTTCCAAGAATGGATTTCCTACAGCGTTTCCTTATAAGCAGCAGTTAGAAAGGGAAGGTGCAGAGAACAATCCTTTCACCCGTGTGTTCAAGGTAATGTTCTGTTTTCTTGAGTCAGGTGTGCCCTGAAGGTAAGGTGGTCCTGAGCATTCTTTGCCCCCTGCCAGCCTTGCCCAGGGGCCTTCATCTGTCACTGCTGCAGAAAAGGGGCAGCAGTGCTAGGGATGGAGAGGCTGCTGAGGGCCCAGCCACAAGTGGGGAGGATCCCTTGAGCAGCTCAGCCACTCGCAAGCATGACAGCAGCACAGTGGGACTGGATGCAGCCCTGCATGAGGGGCAGCCCCATAGCTTGCACACACAGCCATTTGGAGTCAGTACCTGAATCTGGCGTTTTGTATTGGGGTAGAAAGAAACAAACAAACAAAAATGTGACTGGCTCAGATATGCCCAAAGCCTCCACGGGAGCTCAGCATCTGAGGCAGCCCTGATGCTCTTACAGCTGAACATGGTGGGAGGGCAGCTCCTCCCTGGGGCTGGTTTGGGCTGCAGGCTCTGCCTTCTCCATGTTGGGCTGCAGTAAATTACAGGGATCCATTGCTCTTTAGAGATGAAAGGAAATATCCCTGCTCTCAAGTACCTTGGCCATAAGGGTGCAGGCAGGTACCACAAGATGAGATTCCTGCAGAGGAGGGAGGTTGGGAACTGCTCCAGTAGCTGGACCACGGTAGGAAGGCACTGTGCCTGTCCTGCAAGCTCTGAGCCCCACTCAGTGGATCAGTGGAGCTAGTCCCACTCAAGGGAGTTAGTGGTGATATTAACTGCAGGAAATACTACAGAGTAAGTATTAGCCTTGTATTATGTAGAATTTTAAAGTGCTTCATTAATTTACAATTCCATTTTTTATTAAATTAATTTGCATTTTAATGAAAAAAATAAGTGGTTCCAGCTCTCTTCTTGGAGTAGCAATAACACACCACACATATGTGAATGAGTGTGCCTGAGCAAGCCGAAGTGGCTTGGTATTCCCAAGCTGCCAGCCCTGCAAAGGGCTGTCACCACCCAATGTCCCCTCCCTTCCCCACGTCCATGAGCAACCTCACTGCTGAGACCCGCTCTGTGTGAGGAGGCTGGAACGTGGGCTGGTGCCTCCACCAAGAGCTGGGGAAAAGGCTGCAGGAAAATGCAGGAGCAGGATGCAACAATCCCACCTGGCTACAGGAGATGCCTCTTGCTCTGGCCAGTGTGCCACCTTGCCCTTCTTAATGGGGTCATCGTGTGTCCCTGCAGCCCAGCTCTTCCTTCCCCAAGAAAGAGAGGCTGTGACAGCAAAATGCAGTGGGATGGAAGAGCCCCAGCACCCTGCCCTCCCGGCACTCTGGGCAAATGCCAGAGTTTAGCTGAAGGTCAGTGGCCCTGACACATGTCTGTGACACTTGGTGTCTCTTCCTGAGCAGGGATCATTACTCTTCAGGGAGAACAAACCCATGGCTCTACTCTGGCTGGCAGGTATCAATTCTGGAGTGAGGCAAGGTACACTTCTTTAAAATAAGAGATCATTCTAAAATCACTGGTGTCAAGCAGCTGTATTTAAAGTGAGACAAAGGTGGTATTTTTCTCTGCAAGTTTGATTTAGTTTTTTTGTTAATGTTCTTTGTTTAGGTGTTTTTTGTGTTTTGGTGTTTTTATGTTTTGTTGTGGGTTTTGGGTGGTGTTTTGTTTTTTGGATTTTTGGTTGTTTGGGGGTTTTTTTGTTTTTTTTTTTTGTTTGTTTGGTTTGGTTTTGTTGGAGAGGATTTCAGCCGTGGTTACAGCCAGGCAAAGTAAAATAAAATTTAAAAAACCCACTAGCCTCTTTGCCCTCTGGCCTTGGGATCAATAAGTAGCATCACTGGTTCCTCCACAGCCTCCTAAATTCTTTACTGGAAAACAAGCATTTCCTTCAATTTCCTGCGCTGCTTTGGAGAGTGATAATTTAATGATTCCATTCTTCAGGGCTTTACCATTATTTAATAATTATTATTCAAATAATAAGAAACAATTATTTAAAATTATAATATTTAATGACTAAATTTTTCTTATTATTTACTAATAGTATTACAATTCCAGTTGACTGAAAATGAGATGCTGTCCACCAAACTGTCATTGCTTCCAGCCTATCTTGTCATCAACTCTGCTGTTGATCTTGCAGCAGCAATCCCACATAGTTCTTTGGCTTTCGAGACAGTTTAATTTAATAAGTCTTTTGATTTTATTTTTTTTTTCCAACAGCATCCACATGTCTGCTAAGGGAGCTTTGGCTGTGTTTCCTCATGGCTCAGTGCCACAATGGTGTCGGTAGCTGTGAGCCTCCAGGGTGGATCTCTTGGCCTGTGCAGCCAGACAGGACTGGAGCTTCTGGGTTCCAGGAGTGCAGTCTGTGGGTCCTTGGCCCTTAGCAGAGGAACACCAGGGCACTGCGTGTGTGGGCTTTTCTTAGAAAGGAAAATTGATCAATAAACATCCACAGAAATGAGACATTTAAACACTCAATGTCATTGATACTGAGAAAAAATATGATAGGATGAAATCTATTCCTGCAATAAACTGTCCATTAGTTGGGCCATCAGCATAACCCTAATCTAAAGTTATGAGGATCCATTACAGATATAATCAAATACAATTTTCTATATTCTATGAATCAAGAGCACCATATGTATTAAGAGCCTAGTTTGTCTTTTTGTTCCTGCCTTCTCTGGAACAGTGTATATCTGATTTCTTGTGTTATATTGCTCTGATGTCTGCTAAGGGCACCATGCCCTAGAAATTCACATTAAATAACTGAGAGCGAGCACTAGAAATGAAAAAAGTGAAATACTATCTAGACAGCTGGAAGTAAAAATATGAAAAGTGTTGCAGTTACAGAAGGAAAAAAAGCCTATTTTTATGACTTGAATAGACAGTTTGGTATAAAGAGAAATTTCTCACCCAAGATCAGACATACAGCTGGGCTGCAGCAGGCTGCCTGGGATCCTGTAATCCACAGTGTGCTGGTCACAGTACAGCTATGACTTCGGGATGTGTGTTTGGGTGCTGAGTGTGCAAAGGCACAGATGCTTCCTGACTTGCTGGGCTGATAGTCACTTCAGCCCAGGACGTATTGTGGCCTCATAAGGGCATGTGCATCAGGCTTTTTATGGATACGCTACAGACAGGGTGAGCCTGTGGCCAGATGTGTCTGCAGCTCTGAGCTCTCTCAGGGCTTCTTTCATCCTCTGGCTTGACCTCCAGTTTATCCTTCCTTTCCCTTTGTTTTGTATATTTTTTCATTTCTCACCATCGACCAGCATGTCCCTCTCCAGCAGCCCCCACCCAGGTCCCTGCATGACTCTCCTTGCTCTGCTGAACCGGGGATGTCTGAGCAGGTCCCCACCCGTCCCACTGATGGGACATGCCCTAGGTCCGACTGATGTCTCTGGAAACCAGTGGCCAGGGGACACTTCATCAGGAGAGCCTGGAGGGAGATGTCATGGTTTGTAAGGGCTCATGCTTCCTGCCAGGAGTTCCCCCCATCTTTGAGCACAGCTTTTCAGAAAGGGGGGTGTGTGTGTGTGACCTGCCTGTGGTGCATCACAGGGCTCTGACATGTCAGTGGGAGCCTGCCTGGAGCCATCGCCTGTCCTTGCCACATCATCAATTCTCCAGCTGTTCTCTAGTCCCATCTGGAAAAAGATAAACCTCTTCTACTTCCACAGTGTAGCCCCCTGATCTATCTGTCTGGGTTCTTCTCCATAGCTGCTTGTCTATAAGAAGGCATACTTCAATTTATTCATCACACAGGACTTTTCTGCTGCTTCCTCTGGTATTCTATATGTACCTCTACAGCTGACCTGCACTGTTTGACTTTACATCTCTCATCAGAGAAACCCCTCTCCAGAAGAGCACTCGGACACCATGGCACTGCTGGTGCTCTGGATCTGCCCTGAGCCTTGGCTCTGCTCCGTGGCTTCTGGGAGTACTGGTTAGGGTCTCTTGGTTCTTGCCCTTCACGATGTTTCACCCTGTGCCATGAGTGGCTGTGGGCTCCTGAGGGTGAGTGTCCCTGCATGGGGAACTCGGCTGAGGCTGCAGAGGTGCTTTCCTGAGCAGAGCAGAAGTAGTAGTGGGTCTTTTGTGCCAGTGTGGGGGGCAGCTGTCAGGGCATGATGCAGGCTTGCTGCTAAATTCTAGGGCGAGGAGCAAAAGAGTGTAAAAGGGTAATAGTCTGTTGGTAATTAGGACAAAACAGTGGCTGTGTAAAATCAGCCCAAGTCAGTCTGGATGTGGGACACCTGAGAGAGTCCCACTGCAGGGGCTGGGAAGTGGAAGGAGCCTGCTCAGAGCAGTGAGTGGGAGAGGGGTAACATCCCTCAGCTGGGTGGGACACTGCCACAGCCAGGATGAGAGGAGGAGAGGCAAGAAGGAAAGAAGTGTGAAGTTGGATTTCTTTGCTGAGAGCTGGGGATCAGCCAGCTAACAAGGCAGTGAGTTCTGAGGGCAGAGGAAGAGCTTGGGACATGGTTAGTGCTCATTAGCAGCCAGAGATGTGAGAGCTCTCAGCATGCTGGTGCTTTGCACTGGCCAAGCCTTTGACTGTGCCTGAAAGGAGGGCTTGCATGCTGATTCCAGTGGCACAGCTCCTAGCAGCTGCTGGCCGCTCCTCAGCCACAACAGCTGCTCTGAAGCTGCAGTGCTAAAGGCTTGAGAAATTAATTTTGCCTGTCGGAGATTCAAATGTAAGTGTGTGAACTGTGGTTCAGCAAGGTATGAACTCACCTGGCTGTGCTCCAGCTCTGGGAGCACCACTCACCGCAGGGGAGGGGAGGCCAGCAAGTACCTGCCTGTGTAAGCTGGTATTGTCTTCCACATAAAACATGCCCTTAATTAATAGCTAGCATGAACCTAAGCCACTATCTCTGTTATCAATTTGTGGATGTGGTTGGATTGTCTGTCTCCCAGGACAGTAATATCCCTTCATCTTACTGCAAATTGCTCACAGCATCCTTCTATTATGCAGGCTTAATGCTTGAAAAATAGAGATTTAATACTCCACCATATCAGACTTAGTGAGGTCAAAGCAATTCATATTCACGATCCCACAAAGCTCCCTGATGGTGTTCCTGTGAGGAATGTGATGTGGAGGATGCAAACTGGTGAGGTCCTGCCCTGCCTCCCAGCTGTCCCACCCTGACAGGGACCAGGACAGCCCCTGCACTGGAAGCCTTGCCTCATCCCTTGGAGGAGAGTGGGTGCACTGGGTGCACTGGGTGCACTGGGTGGGGAGCTGCGGGATCCCTGCAGGCTGGGGCAGCCCCTGACCTTGCACTGCTGCTGCCCCTTCCTGCATTCGCTGCTTTGCTGGGTTTTCCTAGAGCAGAACGGCAGCAGCCTGTGTTGGGTGTGTGTGACAGGATCAGAGAGTGCTGCGGGGATTCCCAGCGTGCTGGAGGTTCCCTGAAGTGTTTGTAATGAGCTGGCTGAGCATAGCTTGTGTGCAAGTTTCCTCTGAACTGCTGGTTGTCACCTTGGCTCTGGGCAGAAAGCCTGTAACACATCTTGCGTTCACATGTTTATTTTTGTCTTGAAACATACATATTTTGAGAGAAAGTAATAGCTGGTGTTGGTGTGTTTCCTCCCCAGCAAGAAAATATTTATCTCCAGAGATTGTACCTATATTGTCAGGACACGTTCCTTCTGTATTTGCTTTTATGTGTGTGCCAGGACGTGGATTTCACCTGCAACTCAGGAGGAAATATCTAAGCACATAAAATAAATAGGAAGTTCAGGTTTGGAGGGATTTATGTGCAGAAATTAAACATGGTTTAGAAGAAATACCCCTTTGCCCTGTGCAAAACTGATGTAATGAACATAATTCTCCTGGTGTGAGCTGAATGTCCCAGAGCTGCCACTCTCCCTGACTGCAGAGCAGTCATGGGCTGGTGCACACCTTGCTGCGAGGCCTCGGTGCCAGGAGATTCCTGGCTGGAAGCTTGGGAATGGGACATAACCTGGCTCTGCCAAGGGTCATTTCCAGGGGTTTCAGGACCCTGAGCTGACTCCACTGTGGCTCATCCCCGTCCACTGGCTCCAGCACTCGTGTGATGCTGGAGGTGGCACTGAAAAGGCTCCACGCATCTTTCCTGGCCTTAAGAAGCTCCCTCTTAGGGAGCTCAGATCTTGGGAAAGGGGACCTCTGGCATGTACCTCTGTTAGTGGGCAACAAAGGGAAGATTTATATCCCTGTGTTCAAGACCTGCAGGAGTTCCAAGAATCCTTTAAGAGACTAAAGATGATCTGTATCATAGACTATATTTTCCTTGAATAAAAACTATATACTATGTAGAAAGACTGTAGTTCACTTCAATACTGGAAAAGTAGGGTTTTTGGAATCTTGAAGGTAATGAGACTGGGTTAGGGCTGAGGACTGTCATGAGAAGAGGAGACTTGTGCATTTGTCAGCAAGACACTGGATGGAGACCATGGCTATCCCTGCTCCAGAGGAACACATCCTGTTGGGAAGCATCAGCACTGCCATGAGGAGGCTGGAGGAGGATGCCTTCTGCATGGACCACGTTGGGCAGCAGCCCTTCCACTGAAAACACTGCATCCCACAAGAATGAATTGTTTTCAAGTCTGAGGAATTCGGAGAGTGAAACTCCTGGACTAAGATTAGGTGGCACAGCTCACAGTGATGACTACACAAACACACTGACTACAGCAGAAGGGGTGGCAGCAGAGCTGCTGGGGTCCCCTGGCTGGACCATCTCCTGCTGACCATTGGACCAACATAGCCATGACTCGAACCTGCAGAGTGAACGATTCCAGGAAGGGAACTGCCAAGCACGTGTTGTCCTCTGAGCCACGGTGACACGCTGATGAGTGCTGATGGGTGACTAATTGCTCAGGGCAGGCTGACATAATGGAGCAGTTCTGAGAGCACCTCAGCTGCAGAGGTCAGCAGTGACGCAGAAGGCTTAATTTTTCATAGCATGCTCCTTGTATATTACAACTCCTCCTGTAATGGACTAGCAAATTACCACATTATTTAAAAGGCAGCAATTTTTAACATTCTGATAACTGTGTGCTCCTGAGGGTATGTCATCTGTGCCTGTGGAGAGAATGCGTGAGAACGCTCCCCTCCCTGCAGCATGGGCATGGAGATGGGCATGGGCATGTGGGAGCACACACACACATACACCCCTGCCATCCAACACCTCCTCTCCAGTGCAGGTCAGAGGCTCATGGGGCCTCCCAGAAAAGACCTCTCCCTCTCAGACATGGGCTGTCTCTGTTTCATTTCTGCTCATTTCAATGTGTTTCTGGTTTATGGACCCTGGTGACGTTCCTATGCCCACCCAGTCTCACTGTTCCCTAATGTGGCTACCTGGGGTCAAACTGGGTGTGGGCATTGCACCTGCCTGTTCCCATGTTTGCACTGCCTCCTGCCACAGGGAAATTACTTCAATCCCCAAGAGGTGTCCAGGTGGTCACTCCCACAGAGGAACTGCAATCATGAGGAAGTGGCAGGGCTCATGAAACTGTACTGACCTGATTTACAGAGCCTCAGGGTCAGAAGGCAACTGTTTTTAAGATCTCTGCTTACCAGTTTGGTGGGAATGTGCCTTCAGGCTCCATCCCAGGTGCAACTGCTCCCATGTCAGTGCACTGTCTACAGACACACTCAGGTCACCACACACACATCTGAGTGTCCCATTTGCTGTATTTCAGATATGTGCTGTCCCTCTTCTGCTGCCCTGCTACACAGATACTAGCTTTGCTGCGTGGGAGGAATCTCTCTACATTTCTCACCAAGAGGAGTCTGAAGAATTGAGCGCCTGAAGAATTTGCATGGAAACATTCATCCCTCTCAAGTAAATAAACCCTCATCCCTGGGTCGTGACAACAGGTCAGCTCTTCCTGCACAAACTGAGCCCTCTGCAATTTTTTCACCGAAGCTGCTGCCTTAGGCAGAACTGCCAGGTGCCATGTCCTGGCAGGAAGAGAGCAGCGAGACACTAGTGCCAGTGTGGAGCCTGAGCACTGGAGTGTTCTGCCACATTGCAGGAGTGAGCAGAGTGCAGGACAGCATGGGGGGAGGGAGCCACGGAGCTGTGTTTGCACAGACAGTCTGCAGTGAGTGTGCCCAGGGGTTTGACAGCAGTGTTCCTGCATTAGCACCACAGCGGTGGGCGTTGTTAACTGTCTGCTTTCCCTCTGGAGTGGTGTAACTGCTCCATGCAGCAGAGATGGGTCCAATTAATCGGATGGATAAAAGTGGTTAATGCACCTTGGAGAAGCGTAATTTAATTGGAAATGATTATTATGTGCTGCTCCAATGTAAAGAGTATGAGAATCAGCACTAATAGCTCTGTATGAACGTGACTTTTAATTGCTCTATGGTTCTGCCATAGAGCTCTATGGTTCTGCCATAGCCTCTTTCCAGGTGCACTTTTGTTTCCCAGAGATCTCAGGTGGGATGCAATGACACACTGGGGACCAACGAGTTACATCCCTGTGAGTCGGGGCTGTCAGTCCTCTTTGTCCTGATTATCTGGTGGAGCTTGAGTCCATGATTTGCCTTTGAAACCCGCAGGGATCAGCTTGGGTTGCCGTGTGTTGAGGGTTCCTGGGAGCAGCATTCCTAGCTGGTGGGGTCAGCCCAAACCTGCCTTGTGCACTGAGGCAAAGGCTGTTCCCTGCTGCACTGTGCTGTCCAGCTCGGCATGGCCTTCCTCACCACGTGTCCCATTCCAACAGGCTCTGCAGGATGCTCCTTCTCTTGCGGTGCACAGACCACGGCGGGGGCAGCACACGTGGATGGGCAGTGCTGAAGGGCACATAGAACCAGAGCAGCTCCTGCTGCTCCCACACAGGCTGTCGATGCCCTGGGGTTACAGCTGGCCACGAAGGCAGCGGGAACAGAGCTCTGCTGTGTCCTTCTCCATGGTCCAGGCTGTGCACAGGGATGTTCACCTGTGGAACTGATCAGCAAGGACTGTGTGAGAGATGGAGAATGGAGCCTGTATTACTTGCAAAGAAGAGGTAAACCAAGGAAGGGAAACTTTTCCTCCTGCAGAGCTGTGAAACACCCCCAGCTCACAGACCACTTGTGGTGTCTTTTGCAGGAGTGGTGCTCACACAGGTAGGGAAAATGCATTTTTGCAATGGCATGGAAAATGTATACGAAGAGGCAAGATATCAGACTGCCATGAGCACAAATGTCTCTGTGCCTTGTTTTTCTGCTTTCCTGGCTCCCAGACAAGTGACACCACAACCGACAATTTTCCTGTCCTTTTTTTCCTTTGCTTTCACAAGTATCTTAAACCAACCACTCCTTTCCAGCAGAGACAGGATGCATTGCTGGGTATAGAATAAAAAAAAAATCAGTATTTTTAATCCATCAGGGAGAACTAGAGAGAGCCTCAGGCTCCTTTATTGTGCTTGTGGCCGAAGACTTGGACACTACTGTCCTTAGTGTGCTCTGTGGGCCTTGCCTGTTCTCCTGGCCCCTCCAGAGAGGGAGAGCTGTGGAGAGGGGCAGAGGCACTGTGGTTACAGTTGTTTCTCACCATGGGTCAAAGCAAGCATGAGTTTCCTGGCTACAAGCACATCGATCCTCGTCCCCAGGGACCATCTGCAAACATGGACAGGAGCAAAGAAGGTGCCTGTGGAGCACATGTCCATCCTGCCCTTGTGGCTGCTGTGGGAGAGGCCAGCAGGCTGGTCAGGCACAGTGAGGGGGGCTCCTCCAGGGGCAAGACTGGTGGTGCCTCTGGTTCTGCCTCTACCAGAATACGCCCGGAGCTTTCCCACCACAGTCTGATCAACCAACAATCCTTTTAAAACCTGTCCCAGAAGCCCAGCTGTAGCTCCAGACACTGCCAGCCCAAGGGAGGGAGAAGAGTCTGTGCCACATTCGGGGTGGCTCAGAGCCAGGGCACGACAGGGCACCAGTGGTCCCAGAGGTCCCAGCACACGGGCAGGGCACCAGTGATGTGCCTCAGAGCGCACTCACAACCGGAGCTCATTTAATAAACAACAGGAGTGTTTTCCCAGGCCACATGCTGAGCTGTATTCAAAATACATTTGTACGAACATTAATTTTTAATGCAATTTATGCCTAATGTTGTTGCAAAAAGCAGCCGTTAACATGACATTAATTCAATCACTGGAAATACAGTACGTGCTGCTAAATGAAAACATGTTATTAGTCAATTAGATTAACTGGATGTAACTCTTCCAAACACAATGTAACATGGTTTCTACATGGTTAATTAAGTCGTACAAATTACATGGCAATAAGGTTTAGCACTGGACACACACATACAATTAATACATAAGCAGAAAAAAGCTTGTGATGCACATTTGAATTCTGTAAAAATTACTTGAAATATAAATATCTTGCAAGCTTGAAAAAAAGAGGCAGAATTATGCTGATACTATAATGAGAACAGGGCAATTTCTAAAAGAGCCAGGAAGGCCTTTATGGGAGATCACAGATGTTCATGGTTGCTTTCACAACGAGTTTTGATCTGCTTTAAAAAGACCATATTAATTTTAGAGAGAAACACTTCTGGCCCTGGTGGAGTCCCTCCCTGTGTTAGTGCCCACGCAAGCTTCCTCAGTGTTTTGGGAAGGATCTGTGCCCACTCGCCGGGCATGGAGCCAGCCCCTGGCGCGGGGAGCGGGCACTGTGCCTGGCAGCCCCAGGCACATCGGGCACTGCCACCCTCTGCACAGCCAATGTCCCAACTTCTGCACAGCCAGTGTCCCAATCTCTGCACAGCCAGTGTCCCAGTCTCTGCACAGCCAATGTCCCACCCTCTGCACAGCCAATGTCCCAATCTCTGCACAGCCAGTGTCCCAGTCTCTGCACAGCCAATGTCCCAGTCTCTGCACAGCCAATGTCCCACCCTCTGCACAGCCAATGTCCCAGTCTCTGCACAGCCAATGTCCCAGTCTCTGCACAGCCAATGTCCCAATCTCTGCACAGCCAGTGTCCCAATCTCTGCACAGCCAATGTCCCAATCTCTGCACAGCCAATGTCCCAACCTCTGCACAGCCAATGTCCCAGTCTCTGCACAGCCAATGTTCCAATCTCTGCACAGCCAATGTCCCACCCTCTGCACAGCCAATGTCCCACCCTCTGCACAGCCAATGTCCCAGTCTCTGCACAGCCAGTGTCCCACCCTCTGCACAGCCAATGTCCCACCGCACACAGCGCCCGCTCCGCAGCTCCCGGTGCTGGGGGGCCGTGAGTGCCCAGCCGCAGAGGGCAGAGGAGGGAGGAGGCTGGTCCTGGGGAGGACTCGGTTCCTCGGCAGCCCGGCCGGACCTCCGAGGGGCAGCCCCGCTGTGTTCCCGTCCCGCACGCCCGGACGGCGCTGCCTGTGAGGGCAGCTCTCCCCTGCTGCCACAGGCTGGTGGGCACCTCTGGGACAGCAGCACTCCAGGCCCTTGTCCCCTGGGGCTCTGGACAGGGGACAGTGGCTGTCCCTCCCCGGAGAGCCTCAGGACTCTGCGCTGCACAAGTGCCGGGCCGCTCCTCGCTCCGCACACGGAACAGGCGAGTGGTGGAGCTCTGGAAACGCGGCTGGATAGCTGTTGCTGCGATAATTATCACAGCCCAGGGAAAGGTGAGTCGTCTGCTCAGACACTCCCTCGGCAGCCCCAAGAGCACCAGCGAGGCTCAGCGCGGAGCCGGAGCTCGCCCTGCCCGGCAGAGCCGGAGCCGGGACGGGGCGCTCCAGAGGGCAGAGCCAGCTGTGCCAGCGGTGCCAGCGGTGCCAGCGGTGCCAGCTGTGCCCTGCGGCCCCTCTGGCTGCACTGCCAGCCCCGGGTGCACACCCTGCCCGGGCACCGGCACTGTTTGCGCAGCCTGCCGCTGTGCTGAGGGTTGGTTTGACACACCCGGGGCACGGTCGGGCAGCGCAGGGGCAGGGCAGGAGGGCTCTGGTTCCACAGGGAGAGGCAGCGATTGCAGCATCCGCTGCACGGCGGCACAGACACACACCAGCACGCTGCCCCTGCTGCTTCCACTGAAAAAGCAGTGGTAAAGCTCTTGGAGATATTCCTGTCTCATCCGTCTCGAGTAAATCAGAGCAAAGCTGGAAATATCAGAGGAGGCAAAATGCGAAAGAAATAAAAAACTCCCTCCTCCCACTGAAGTCGGAATGTGGTCTGACATGGCCACTGGCAGCAGAAGGATTCACATGATCGGGGGCTGCTTACACGAGGAACTGTTCATTATTTAGTGGCTGCTTAAGGGGCTGGGGGAACAAAAATCAAAGCTCCTGCTGTTCTCTGGCTGATGAAAGCGCTGCGGCCGCCCCGCTGCAGCCGTGTTCACCTCCAGCCTCACCTGTGCCGGGAGCTGGAGAGGTGTCTGGCTGCTTGCTCACAAATGAAAGGGCTGAGAATCAATCATTTGTTTACATTGTATGACTTGTTGAAAATCAATTGGCTCCACATGCTGCAGATCTGATTGCATTTTGTTAGCAGTCACAGGGAATGGTTTTCCCTTGACATGCCTGTGTTCGTGGTTTCTCCAATGCATCAATTTTACCAAGCTTTTAGGATAATTGAGACTGAGCAACAATCCCCTTTATAAATATTAACTCTGATATGCTTGGGAAACTCTGCCTCTCCTGGATGAATTTTTAACTAGCTTTTTAATCTATTGCTCCTTGTTAGAACAGCAGGAAGCATTCCTTGGTGCCTGTTCCTGCCTCCCCAGCTCCAAGAGAGTGGCATCCCTGCCGAGCCCTGCTCTTGGGGCAGGGACCCAGAGCTCCTGGTCCTGGGGCAGGGCCCACTCCTGCTTTGCCCATGGGAACAAGTCCACAGAGCAAGGACACAGGGGTGAGAGCAGCCATGCAGGGGCTGAGAAGAAGCTCTGGTTTCCCCCAAAGGGACTGGTTACAAAGGGACAACTTTTCATGTGAATCCTTGGATATTTCCTTAGGTGATGCCTGGGACAAGCAGAGCCCAGTGGCAGGGCAGTTTCTTGGACCACGTGCCCTTCCCTGTGCCCAGCCACTGCAAACAGTCCTTCAGGGGAAGCAGCCTCAGCACCCAGCACAGGAACAGGCGCCCTCATAAAAAGTGGGGAGCTGGCTCTGTCTCAGCCATGAGAACTGCAGAGGTGGTGGAACCCCCAGCCAGACCCAGACCCAGACCCACCACACTCGGAGGCCCAGGACACACTGATGGAGGGATGTCCCCTGGGGGGACATGCTGGGCTCAGGGAGCTGGTAAGGCTGTGAGTGTGGGATGGGCTCCTCTCTCTAGCAGGGGCTGCCAAGCCCCTCTGAGCCTTCCCTTCCACTGGTGTTTGGTTCTGCAGAGCAGCCGGTCACAGTCCAACAGCTCCAGCCCAGCTCAGCTGAACTGGTTTTTTTCCCCCACAATCAAATGTTGCCTTCATTAATATCATCTGAACGTCTGTCAAATTGTGGATTTTCTGTGAAACCTCTGTACAGGAAGAGACAAAAGGCAGCGGGGATGCTGTTGAAATGAAAGCCCTGCTTTACATTTCAAATGCTTTAACAGATTTTTCTTTTCTTTTTTTTTTTTTCTTGGATTTTTAATAAAAGCTTTTAAAAGACCTGTTTTTTAATGTTGATTGCTTGCCAAGGGACATGTCGATGGGCACATGAGGAAGCTGTTGCGCTCAGAGGTTGCACAAGTCACTGGCCCAACTAGGCTTGGCGTTCCAGGCTGGTGCGTGCCTGTTCCAGCGGAGTGGCTGCTGATATTCTGCGGGAGCAGGATGGATGGATTGCCTGGAGAACCCGGGCATGGGCTGCCAGCATTTGCCTAATAGGCACCTTGGAAATGTGTTCTGGGAGCTGAGTCTGCCTCCTGAGCAGCTGCTGTTTCTCTCCAGTAAGTATGTAAATCCTAGCACATTCCCAAGTGTAGGAGGTTTCTGTTAGGGTCCAGAGGCTGCATGCTGCTGCTGTGGTTGGGAGACCCCAGGGGGAACTCTGGAGCTTCATGATAGGAGCAGCGTCAGGTGAAATAACTGTTCTTGGGCACTTGCTCATGTTACAGGGCAGTACTTTTGAGTTTTTAAGCAGTCTGTGTTGTGCTGTGCCTATTATTAAAATGCTGCAGTAGTCAGTAGCAGTGCAACTTGCTGTGGAGTGTGCACAGAGATTTAAGTCCAAGGAATCCTTTCAGTATTCCGTAGGCCAGGCAGGGAACAGCAGCATTTAACCCATGTGTAGCACAGCTCTGCCCTGGTCCACGCTGCCTGCACCTGGCTGGGGACACAAGTGATGGCTGGAGTGGCCAGACATCAAGCAAAGGGCACTTGCAGCCATGTCCCACTGCCTTCTCCTGACCCCTGGGTGTGGTGATACGTCGCTGCTGTGGCTGCTCCACAGCTGCCCTTGGCACACTGCGGGCTGGGAACAGCACTGGCTGCCTGGGATGCTCCCAGTCCCTCTGCCCATCACCCTGGCCGGCAGCAATGCAAGGCACCTCCTTCACAAGAAGGAGAACCAAATTCCTGATTGCCAGGATGAGTGCTGAGCTGTCAGGAGATGTTCCTCACCTGACACTGGCCCAGCAGCCAGGGGAACCACTGGCTCGCTGTCTGCCAGCCAGCTGTGCCCATATTTCAGCGCTTGGGGAGGGCAGGCTATTTCCCACGCTGCTTGGTGTGGTTGCAAATTCTACCAGAAAAGCTAAAACAAACAGCCTGTGGAGTGTCACACTGTGTTAGTGCTGCACAGAGAAGGGTTGTCAAACCCAGAAACAAGACATGGGAAAAGCCTGGAGTCGACACCCGCTGCTGGTGTCTGTGCTCTGACAGTGCTCTACATGAGTGGCTGCCGAGGCAGGGGCTGGGACACCTTCCTTGCTGCCAAATTCAGTGTTAAAGTCTGGAACTCGAACCAAGGCTGATGGAAGTGGATTTATTTAAATTACTGGGATAAATTAACTTTTAAAACCACAGTGAAAAAGTCTGTGTTGTGAATCAGGGCTATGAATATTCAGGCACATGCACTCATTAAATTAGTTTTTTGCAAACATATTTGGAGGCAGCTGTTCATTTAATAATCAGGGATAATCACAGAAATAGGCGACCAGTTACTCCAACCAAATTGCATGGTTAAAATTATGATTTTATAACTCTATCTCAGCAATTAGATTTAATAGGTATGAAACCACCAAAATCTGGTTGAGGGAAAGCTGTTACTCTTTTAGTGCAGAAAAGCCAAGGTCAGACTGGGGCTCCCCTGTTCCCATTTGGCAGTCACTGGGGCAAGGGCTGTTTTTGATGCTGCCCAAACTGCAGAGCTGAGACTTCTGGGTTAAACACTTTGAAGCCAACACCAAACCAGGCAGGGGTTAATTTTCTTGGTTTGTCTTGTCCTCATTACAATATTTGTCCCAAGAACAGATTAATTCCCCTCATTCTTTCTGCCTTTCCTGCCTTTTGTCACGGGAATGCATTTCACAGGACTGTAATGTGTGATACTTGCTCTGAGTTATGGCTCTGCCATACGCTGTAAAAGTTTGACTCTCTCAGTATTGTACATTTTGATTCTACCCCTGCAGGCTATAAACAACCCAAATTACCTCTTTCTTTAGCTTCCAAGAGGACTAATCCCCTGTCTAGTGCTTTATCAGTCAGTTGAGAAAGAGTGAGACCAATGCCAATCCAAACAGAATATATTGAAAAAACCTTATCACCACAACATGGACTCTTGCCGTAACTCACTAACCAGCTCGGCTGGTGAAAGCTGGAGCTGCAGTTGCCTCCAGTTCTGTAATCTGACCAGCAGCAGATTACCACACACTCATTATCCTTCCTGCCCTGTCAGCCTCTCCTGCAGCCCCAAAGGAGCAGGAAGGGCTGGGATGGCAGGGAGTGGCAGGCTGCCTTTCTAGCAGCGTAAACCCCATGGCTGTGATGGGCTCTGTTCTGCTGGTGGCTCCTGCTGTCCCTCCACCACCAACCAGGGTCCAGTCTGCCATGTGCTGCAGGAGCATGGGCTGGAGCGGGCAGGGGGCTGCACTGGGGACACACTGTCTGTGGAGTGGGGGATCAACCCAAGCTGCTCCCTTTTGTCACTGTTCTGGTCTGGCCTTGCTGGGCAAAATCTGGGCACTTCTCCTGCACCCCCTCCCTGATGCCTGTCCTCTCCTCTGGATGTGGGGCTGCTAGGGACTGGCTTTGGAGCCTCTGCCTGGGGAGGGGGCTCTCTTGGGAAAGGGAAGCCAGAATTCATGAGAGTCACTGTGGGAAGAGATGTCCTGTCCCATAAGGGTGCCCTGCAGCCCACAGCAAGTGGCTTATTGGCTCAGCTGGAGCTCCTCTCCTCTCCAGCACTGGGGCCAGTGTGGGTTGCTTCAAGGTTTAACACTTTATTAGAAAATGAGAGGGTAGAGCATGTTCCAGAGGAGAAGGAAATTTATTGTTGCCCTGGCCCTGCAGCACAGCAAAACTCAAATAACCCAGATGCAGAGAGGACGATAAATCCCTGCTGGCAATCACACTACTAAAAGGATGGTGACAGCCACAGCAAAGTTTGGCCAGTTAATATTTCTCATATCTGAGTGAGAAAAATAGCAACATTTAAAATGTGATCTCTGCTGAATTACGCAAAGGAAAAACCCAGAAAGCTGTAAGGCCTTCTGCACACCCCGCCTCAGGAGGTGCCAGTCTGAAGAGGGGGGCAGGAGGGGGTCCCAGAGGTCTCCTCCTTGGTGTCTTCCTCTGCCATAGGACCCCTGTGGGCAGAGGACTCTCTGCCCAGTCAGCCCTGGTGCCACATCCTGCCCTGAGCCAGGCAAGGATGTCTCATTTTGTGAAGGAGTGAGTGAAATGAGGCGAGAGAAAGGGGGAAGGAGTGAGTGCTCCATCAGGCACCAAGCAGGCATTTAAAGCACTTGAGGAGTGAGAGAAGGGGTGTCCCACTGGTACGACCAGGACAGTGACTGGTCAGGTCAGTGATCGTCAGCAGTGCCCTTGCCACCCAGCCCTCCGTGGCAGCCAGCTTATCGTGGGACAATCATGGAGCAAGGTACATGTCTTTGCAGCTCTGGCTCTGCAGTGGAATGAGAAAGGTGCTCATCGCCCTAAGAGCTCTAACTCCGTTTTCCATTCAAAGACTTAAGTATGAGAAACTTTCACTTTTTAATTTTTATTTCCAGGGCGTCATGTAGTGAAGCCAGACTTGCTCACTGAGTAAAGGTTCTTGGCTGGGAGTTCTGAGAACATCAGGGATCATGAAACAAAGGAAGCATTTCAGCTCATGAGATGCTACAAATTTCCAGTGTGTTTTTGTTTTATGCTCCAGGTGAAGGCAACAGAAGCCACAATCCTCTTCCTGGCTGACCCTCAGCCACTGGTGCATGGGCAGGCTGGACAGCATCTGTCTAGGACACCCCTGATGGGATGAGGGTCAAAGAGTGTCCTGGACTGTTTTGGTTTGCCTTTAAAAATGATTTTCCATGAGCAGAAAATGCAAGCCACCAAGACATTTGTATCTTCCTGGTATGACACCTGAAATACCTCTCTGACAGCCTGTGGAGCGCTGCAGTGCAGGAGCCAGTGTGATATCAGTGTGGGCCTCCAGCACAGCTGCCCTCTCCCCCAACCCCTATTCATGAGCTTTCACATCTCTGCTATTAGCCCATTAATCCAGCACCTTGCTCCAGCCACACTGTGGTGAGGATTTATAGTTCTTACGGATCAATTTCATTATCCCAGGGGGAAAATCAGCATCTTCTTATGGATAAAATGACAATAAATGAAACTACCATTAATTTATGATCTTGCCACACAGTGGCACTCAAACAGATTCCCATTAATGGCTTGTTATTATCACCTCTCATAGCAGGCTAATGACTGTTCCCAGGAAAAGCTGCACTGAGCCCTGGGAAAGGGCTGCTGCTGGGTGTGTGGGATCCCAGGCGTGTCCTCTGGCTGCAGAGCAGCCCCCAGCTCCAGGGTCCTGTCCCACCGTGCCAGGGGGATGCAGCAGGCTCAGCACTGCCACCTGCTCAATGGCCAGATCTGCTGCTGTGTGTAATGGGCATTTTGCTAAACACATTTTTTGCATGACAAGTAAACGTGAGGAGCTGATCTTCATAAACACTTTTTTACAGTAATACAACAGTACAAATAAATACTCTGGCATATCTCCCAGTGTCACTTTTATTTACAGTTAAGTGACCTGTTATTACTGACCCCTCTGCCATAAAGGCCTAATTGAGAGGGGGCCATGGAATGAGCAGGGCTGGTGTGAGAGAGCATCATGCTAAATAATTCATGACAAGCACTATGGTTGTTGCAGTGATCTATGTAAATAGGAGCTCCTTAGTTTGTAACTTACAGTCTGGGTTGGTTTATGAATTTTAAAAGGAGAAAGTCTTCGTTCTCTGGTGCAGAACTAAGGAGGGTTTCTGTTCCCTGAAGTCCTGTCCCCAGAAGCCAGCTTCAGAGGTCTGGCTGAGGCAGGAACGGTCTGCTTGTGGCCTCTTCCTGCATTAGCACTTCTTGAATCTGTTTACTCCCATGTTTTACCTGTGGCTTTGTGACAGTCCATGCAGGACCACCTGCAGATCCAGAGGATGGAAAGCAGCACCCCGGGGTGGGAGTACAGCATCAGCATGTAAGGGCATTGGCAGAGCATCTTTCCCTGCATCTGACTGCAGGGACCTCAGCCTCAAAACCCCAACTGCAAATTTCTCCCCAGCTCAGGGAGATGCTTCTGCTGCAGGAGGGAGACAGTCTGCCATCTGGACCAAAAGCATATGTGGATTCCAAGCTCTTCTACATCCAGGACTGAAGCCCATTGGACTTGTGAGGCAGAGCTGAGCACCCCGCTCCTTGGGGAGCACCGGGGCTTGTGCTGTGTTGGACCCCATGCACTAGTTACAACTCACATGAGGAAGGCATTTCCCTTTTATTCCACCTTTTAATTCAACATCATATTTCCTCTTTGTTATGAGAGTGGGATAAGAGCAGCTCCCAGACTGTCTCTTCAAGACCATTTATTATTTATTCATTCTGTTTCTACCTTGTTTTTCTGTCTCTCCTTATTTGAAAATTGTTCCAGTCCTTGATATTATTCTCGTTCCTCTCTAGTTCTCATCTATTCCTACAATACCCTCCAGAGATAGGGTAATCACTCCAAGAAAATTGACTCACATTCAATGGCAAAAAGCTTCATTAAAACACAGGTAAGGCTCCCAAAGGTACCTTCTGTTCCTCAGAAATATTCAGCCAAGCTCATCCTTCCAACAACACGTGCTGAGGAGTTTGGAGCTGCCCAGGCAGGGCAGTGTGTGGGATTCTCCATGCTCCTGCACTGGTGTGCAGGTGAAGGGAAGCTCAGCAGTTCAGCATTGCTCAGGGAACCCTCCCACCCGGGAAGGTTTCATTTACTTCCCTGGAGTTCAGGGTACTGCCTGCTCAGCAGCTTCCCTCTGGGCACCCTCTGGGATCGATTTGGACCCTCCAAATACCTTCCAGCCCATCCAAAGGGGCATTCAGCAATCTCACCTTCACACAGAAGGGCTTTGCTGACTCGGGCACAGCTGCTCAGATGCACCTTGGAGTCCTGTGCTTGGGGCTCACTGCCCTGCCCTGCTCCTGTCCCAGTGGAACATACTGCCCTGAGAAAAGCCACTCTCAGGAGCCAGAGCAGCTCCCCCAAGCCTTCCCAGGGGTGTGAGGGGTGGTGAGGCTGGTCACCCTCCCCTCTTTGTGACTTTGCATTTGTGGTGCCCATATGCGCCCTGTTCAGCAGCTCGTGGTCCATGACATGCTGCTCTGCTCCTGTTCACCTACACTGGTGTCATCGGCATGTTTTGTACATCCCTGCTTACCTTCCCTGCCCTTCTCAGCCTATCGTGTTTGTGAGGGTGACATGGGTGCTGTCTCTGCCACAACCAGTTCATTGCCTTCCCCCGGAGCCCGTGCGTGCCTGCACACAGGGTCTGTCCCAGCCTGGGGCAATATGGAGCTCCTGTGGTGGGGAAAGGAAGGGAAAACAGGAAAATAACATTTGCCCCTCTGCTTTAGCTGTTCTTAATTGCACCTGAAACTCTTCCTGGGCTTCATGTAACACTAAACCAGGACTTTGTGCTCCCTGCAGGCATGGCATGGAGTTGTGATGATGGTCATGGCACGCATCACTTAAACACAGCAAAAGTCATAGAAGTGTCATTAACAGGGTGATTGAGGAGCAGAGGCTGCCCCAACTGGGCACAGCCCCAACTGGGTGCTGCAGCTGTGGCCCACTGCAACTGGTGGGTGCAGCTGGGGGCTGCAAGGGGCTGCTGGGCTCAGATGATAAAAGGGAAGCATCCCCAACCCACCTGCTCCTGGCTGGGAGTGCTGAGGACCCACTCACCAGGGAGGGTGTGGGGGGCTCAGAAGGAGTAGCATCCTGCAAGGGCCCCTGGCTGCTCCAGGTGTCAAAACAAAGCCAAAGCTGATGGTGTGGGCTCTGCCACTCCTTGGGCAGAATCCAAGGAGTGGTCCTTCAGAAGGAATAAATTATGCTTGTGTGGTATTGTCTGGAAAGAGTGAGGCTGGAAAACTTGCCTAAAAATAACTTAGAAAGTCAGTCTCTCTCCTCCTGCAGCAGAGGAGTAATTACCACTTTGTAAAGCTTTTAATTTTTTTAGCATTGCATATAAATACTGCTGCTCCAGAGTTCAGAGGCAGGGATTTTAAATCTAATCCACATTTAACAAGGCTATTAAAGAAAATGTTTAAGCTGCCAGAATTTAACTGATTACAATATTTAATAAATCTTACAAAAAAAAAAAGGAAAAATAAAGAGGAAAAAAATCAGCAAGGAGCCAAGATCATATGGCTTTTATACGTGCACTACTGAGAGTGCTTTAATGGGAAATAGAAACCCAAAAGATTGCAATAATCCTGCCAGAAAGACCCAAATGTATTATAAAAATGTTTAAAGCTCCATTTGAGTTTTTCTAATTAACTTGGTAATGACACCAGCATTGTCTATCAGGCTCCTGGAAGATCAGATGCCTCTCCGTTGCTGGAGTTGCCTCTCCATTGCCTCTCCATTCCTTAGAGTGGCTGGAAAAGCAATGGGCTTGTCCCCTCCCCGGTGGGGCCAGACCACTTCTGTCAGGGTTGCCCTGCCTGGGTGGGGGATTCAGGGGTCTTTCTGGGCTCTTGTCTCCCCCCCAGGCGGTGAGAAGGTGTCAGTTCTCTGGCACAGAGGACCATCCCACTGGGATGCAGTTTTCTGCCCAGGCGAAGGTGCCCTGGTAGCTTTGTGCCAGCCCTCCTGCCCCTGGTCCCTGCACAGGGCTGTGAGGCTGCTCTGCCTCCTGCTCTGCAGCACACCCACTTAGGGAGTTTTGTTAGTTTTGAGGTGAGTATCTCCTAAATCCTCTAGAAGAAGGTGGACAAATGAAAATGTGTTTGGATCCTCACAAGTGTTCAGCCTGTGGCGCCTGTTTCTGCAGGTAGAGCAGGAGGAAGAGATGTGTGGAGCTGGAGTGATACTGGTGTGAACTGGGGGTGAGGCAGCTGGGCTTTGGGATCAACCTTTACTGGAGCTCTCTGGGGCTGAGTGTATGGTGAGTGCAGCGTCTGCAGCATCCTCTGTGGCTCGAGTTATGAGTGGTGGGGTCTCAAAAGGAGCAGGACTCCACCAGGCAGCCCCACGTGGCGTGGAGGTTCTTGTCTTTCTTCAGCAAGTCCTGCCCTGTTCTCACAGGGGTGGGCACAGTCTGTGACAGAGCTGGATGGGCCGGTGGGGACCACACCAGTGGTCAGAGGGGATGAGGGGACCCGGGTCTCTGTAGGGCAGTGTCAGCTGTGTCGTGTTCTTCCAGCACACAGGGACGGATGCAAACAGGAGCCCTCACTGGAGCCCTTGCTGCAGCAAGCCAGCTCTTGGTCTTGTACTGAGGCCACGCTGGAAAGTGGGGAGGCATCCCAGTAAATTAGCAGAGATCCATGTTTTGAGGCTGCATTTTTTGTTGTCTGAGGTGGAGAAATGCCCCTGAGCTGTGGTGTGTATTCTGCAGGAGATATGAACTGTGGAAAACCTGAGGTCAAGGTAGAGCCATAGAATTTCATGGGTGAAGGCTCTGGGCTGCAGCAGACACCTGGTGATGAGGTGTTGAGTGTTGCAGGGAGAGGGACACAGAAGGATGCAGAATGCAATAGGGCAGAGGTTCAGCCCCAAACACTGAGTGTGTGTCTTGAGCTTTAGTAATGGTGGGACCAGACCTGCTGCTGCTCAAGGTCCTCCTGTCTGGAGAAATGCCTGGGAGGCTTACAGCTCTCCCGATCCCGGCTGGCTCACCTAGGGTGCCTGCCTCTCCTGACACCAGCACCTGAGGGTTCTGCTCTTGCTCCCAGTCTGGGCAGAAAGGGATGGACCTGAAGCAGCACCAGGTCTCCAAGTGTTCACCAGACTGGACCTGAGATTGTGATTTTGTCTGCTGCTGAGACCTCCTGGCTCTGCACAGACAGCTGTTGCCTTCCTCCTGTCTGCACAAGCATTTCCAGTTGCTTCCTCTGCTTCCCCAGAGACAGCAGTAGCTTTGCAACCAAAGTTGTGGTTTTCTGCCTTGGAAGCCCCTGGAGCACAGCTGGAGTGGGGCTGTGGAGGTGCAGGAATGTGCTTGGGATGCTGGGACCAGGTGTCCTCATTGTGGAGGTGGCAGCAGCACAGTGCTTGGGTGCTTGGTGATTTCTATATGGTGCCTGCAGAAGGTGATGGATGCACCTGTAACACATGCAGGGCATACCTGGTGTGTGGACACAGTTCCCTCTACGAATCTGCAGTGACAAGTGTTCAGACACATTTGTGTGCTGTACAAATTGTCTAAAACTCGAAGCTGTCAGACGCAAATCCTTTAGCCAGGTGTATTTTGAAGATATAATCTCCAGGACCCAGCAGTGCTGCCTGCAGTTTGACAGGGGTGACAGTGGCTCCCTGGGACTCTGTTGTGCCATCACCCTGTACCTGCTTGCCTGTCTCAGGGCTCCCTGTAGCCATAGCCCCCCAGCCTGGTGCTGTGCCTCATGATGGGGTTTGATTTCCCTGTGTTCTCCTCTACCCCAGCAAAATTTGATTTTTGTTTGGCACATCTCTTGGCAATGTAAATCTGCATTAGAGCTGAAATTTACTACTACTTAAAATTTTAATTAGGAAGCTTTTCTTTTGGGGCTGTAGATCTGTTTCCTTGCCATGTTTCACCATTTCAACCCTTGAGCAGGGTATGCCTGGCTCAGTTATGCTGGGGTGAGATTCTGCAGGGCTGTGCACCTGTGTCTGAGGCAGATTTGGTCCTAATCTGACCCTCCTTGCTTGGCTCTTGCTTTCCCAAAGAGCAGCTGTGTGGTGCTCGTGCTGGCTTGTGCAGCCAGGGGCTGGTGGCCGGGCAGCAGCTGGGTACTGGGCGTTCAGTTCAGCTCGGGAAGTTCCTTTGCAGTATCTCCTTACATGTTTGACATGAGCCCTGGAAGAGGCCCCAGCAAATGGGCCCTGAGCCCACAGGACGTGTTGCTGTGGGCTCTGGGGGAGATGTGCAGGGCTAGTTCTGGAAGCTGTGGAGGATGTGCAGGCTAGTGATGAGTATGTGCTGTCCCTGGCCTGGGCTATGGTAGAGCATCTCTGACAGCATGGGGCTGACTTGACAACCACTGAGGTGTTTGCCTAATGCAGCAGTTGAACAGCTTCAGTGGAATTCATAAAATGTGCCTCTGCAGATTCCCTGAATCATCACAGCAGGAAGCTGAACCCCCTCAGAGACCTGGAGCACAGCCCTTCCCCTTGCAATAATAACTGTGTTTCCAGAATTCCTCTCTCATCACCCTGCACAGGACCTGGCTGAGGCGCTGGCAAATGTAAAATATGTTGGGGAGTGTGCTGTACTCCCCTATGCCCCCAGCACCGCTGAGCCCAGCAAGTCATGGCAGCAAAGGTGGGTTTTTTTGCTGAGGGTCAGCATGTGACAATGTTCCCTTCATGGGGATATATGAGATCTGCTACTGCTGGCTCCGCTGTAGCTGCTGCAGGTTAAACACTCAGCAGAAGCACCACGCGGCTCCCAGACAAGGACTTGACTTGTGCTGAAACACAAGAAGAGCCCAAAGGAAGAAAGCTTGATGGGCAAAGAGGAATGTGGGCAACTGTGCATTTTAAAATACAAAGGGTTCGAAGCTGAGTTCTGATACCTGTCTGTGGAAATGGCTGTGGAAGCTGTTTCCTCAGTCTGAATTTTGCCTTGAATAAAATCAAGCAAATAGTGCATGAAGTTTGAAAACAACCTTTTCTAAATTTTTGAACCATGCTGTCCCCTCCGGTGCTGCCTCCTGTGCAGAGTGGCCAGGACCTATGGCTGAGAGGAGCTCTGCTGCCTCTGCAGGGAGCCAGTGGCTGGATGTGGGTCCTGCTCCCTCTGCTTCAACACACCTGCACCTGGGGCGTAGCTGTGTCTCAGTGGGGCTGAGCCCCCTGAGTGCCCTGGGGCCAGGGGGCAGGGACTCCCCTCTGTGGGACCTGCTCTGCAGGCTCTCCAGCCTCCTGGAGCTGTCAGTGCTCCGCTGCCACCTGCACCTTGCCCATGGCATTCCCTGCCTTGGCATTATCTCCCAGGGGATTTCATACTGTTCTTGCATATGTTAAAGAGCCTTCCCTATCAAACAGGGGTAGATATTTTGAAAAACAAGATATTGATGCAATTGTTGAGCCCCTTTATTGGCTTGTTCACATAGTAGCAGCTGTGGCTCCCTTCCTGCTGCTTGTGCTCAGAATGGATTTTTATTGCTTAATTCTCTGTAAGTGAAGTGCTAGCAAATTGTAAAATCCTATTGCTTAACATGTAGCATTAAGTATTGAACTAGCAAAAGAATCAATTACAGGTTTGGTCACTGATTAGCTTGACTTTTTATGGAATGTAACGTCAAGTCTCATTATAATTCTGCTCTTTAATTCAGGAAATATAGCACGTGTGGGGAGCTAATGGCTGTGAGCGGCTCTGCTCCAGCTCTCCTGCTGGAGGGATGCTCAGTGCTGTGCTGCAGGGAGGTGTCATCTGCAGCCTGCTCTGCACATCCCAGTCAGGGCAGGGCACCCCAGTCCTGCAGGAGATTCAGCAGAGCCTGAGTCCATCTCTCTGTTTCTCTGCCTTCTTTCCTTGCCTGTGGAGGGGCTAGCTGCAGGGTAGGGGACAGGGAGTGTCCTGTGGCCTGGATGCACCTTCATCTGTCTTCTTACCCCTCACCTGCCCCTTGTGACTGCCTGCATGCTGGTGGGCAGCTGAGCTGGCACTGTCCTCAGCGAGGTGCCTCATGACCTGCTCCCAGACACGGGCAGCACCTCAGCGCAGGGAGCAGCTGCTCTCTGAACTTTGCAGACTTGGATGGCTTCCTTACTGCCAAACCCTGGGTGTAAAGTAAAGGCTATTTGGCATCTGAAATCCTGATGAGCCCTTTGAGCCTCCTGTCTGGGGTGGGAAGCAGCTGCAGGTGGTTTGCAGGAGCCTTTAGCTGAGAGTCATATGGCAGAGGACTCTGACCTCAGTTGGGCCCTTGGGTCCATCCAGAACCTTAAAGAACTCTGTCTTGCTTCAGGTGAAATATCAGTGCAATGGCCCAGGGCAAGTGAACTATGAAGAGGTATCTGAGCCCAATTTAAATCTTAGCAGAAACTGTTAAATCAATTGTAATTGTTGTCAGGTCTCTCCTGGAAAACCTCCAAGGGAGGAAGTTCAGGGGAAGCCGTGCTCTTCCCTGGGGGATGGAGTTCCATAGGGGATGAGCTGGGCTGGCTGTGGGGGAGGCTGGCATTTCCCTCCCTACATCTCCCTGGGCAGACAACAAAGGTGGGGAGGGCTCATCTGAAGCCGCTTCCCTCCTGCTTCTCCTTTCTAATTCACAACAGCCTGTTGTGCACATGGCTCCCTTGGCAGTGCCAGGCTGTGTAAAAACTCCTGGAGAGGGGTTGTGGCTTGTGACAGGGCACAGGAGCTTTGCACCATCCTGGGGCTCCTGGTGGCCTTGTGGGGCTAAGCCCCCATTGCCCTGGTTCTGGGGACTCTGCTCCTCCACAGCCCCCTGGCTCCCTTTGCCTTTGGCTGTCTTTGCTGATGGACAACTGCAATTGTATTTCCAAATTACAGCAGTTTGGATTAGATTCAATATCCCTTTTCTCAGGCCAGACAATCCTTTAATTCCTTTTCTTTTGATTGCATGGGGACCCTCCATGCAGCTCAGACCCTTCGGCAGAAAATCTTTGCTGTGCCGAGGCTGTCGTGTGCTGCTGCTGCAATAAACTGAAGGCACGGAGCTCCAGCACAAGCAGCAGAAGAGCGGTGAGTTTTCCCTTCCAGCACTGATATTTCTGGAGGCTCCTTCTTGTCTGGCTGAGCTTATCCTGCTTCCAGGAGCAGCTCTGCTGGCATACTAATTTATAGTGTACTTGAGCAGTCCCCCTGCATCCTGAGCGAGGATGGTTTGGGAAATTAAAGTTTGTAGGAAATGCATCAAAAATCTGGTGTCCTCAAGCAAGACATCTGTTTTTCCAGCCATGAAAAGGGAGGCTGTGCCTGACTGCAGTGGCTGGGGGTCAATGGAGAGAAAGGAGGGGTGGCCACTGCTGGGGCAGGGGACATGGCACTGGTGTCCAGGCAATGGGGAGGCTAGATAGGTGCCCAGGGTGTGTGGGCACTGGGAGCATGATGCTGCCCAGCAGCTACATTCCACCTGGGATATGCTGGCCTGGGCACGTTCCTGGTGCTGGCAGATAATAAATAATGATTATGGAAACACTGTGCATGTGCCCCATGGGCTCTGCAAAAAAATTCTGCATCGAAATCCAACTGCAATATTTTCCCCCTTGTCTAATTCACAAAATATGTCCATAAAAACAATAATTTATCTGTACAAGGGCAATTCCCAAGATATTTAGCAAAGGTTGGTAGCTGCTGACTGTATCCCATCCTAGTGGAGTGAGATCCAGTGGGATTCCCTGGAACTTTGTGCAAGTGCAGAAGTGTTTTGGGGGTATATATTAAAAAAAATCATTAAATTATGTGATATTTATTACTTGGCATTAAGCTCTGGGATGGGTCTGGTCCCAGCCATGTTTCCTAACTTGCTCTCAATGTCCCTGGGCTCTGGGCTTGGTTCAGCTCATGATGTTCAGGACTGAAGCCAAGAGCAAGTGCTGCTCCCTGTCTCCAGGTTTGACTTTCATATCATGGCTCTTCAATGTACTGAAATCTGTGTGGTGTTTAAAATTCAGCTATGTTTGTCGGAATTCAATTACCCCTGAAGATTACACAAAGATTATCAAAGTTGTAAACAGCAGAATATGCTCAGAGATCAATGAAGCGCAGCAAAGACCATATTTAACAGGAGAAATAAAAGTGGGAGCATGCTGGCAAACCCTGACGGTGGAGCATAATGTCGCATCATCACGCTGAAGGTTGGGAAGTAATTGAAATCTATGTTAAAGCACAATATATCCCTGTGCAGATTTGCAGGCACGGAACCCAATTCCAGCTCTAATATTGAAGCAATTCGTTTGATTTAAGCAGACCCAGGCTTAGGGGATTCTCATTAGGTGCCAGTGGGGAGCACTGTGTGGGGTCTGCACTGCTGCCCATGGCGTTCCTGCTGCACCCCACTGTGCCCTCTCTCCTGACAGCCTGCCGGCAGCAGAGACCCTTCATCAAGGGAATGAGTGGCTTTAGAGTACAGAATGATTGCCCTTAATACAAATGACCCATCTTGGCATTTTTGTTTGTGTGAACTTGGTAGGAAGATGTTTTCAGCTCTGCAGCTTTGCCCATGGGCAGTACTGGGCCGGGTGCCGGGATCAGTGCTGGTTAAGTACCTTGCTCCTGGTAGTGCCCTGTCATGGGGTTCCTGCCCTCCTCTGGGATGGTGCCCTGCCCCAGCAGAGGATCTGTTGCCTGAAGAGTTTGAGGTGGCTGAGGAGCAGCAGGAGGGACTACGGGTGCTGGATCCTGACTGCTGTCCCTGTCCTGGAGTGTGGCTGTCCATGCTGCACAGGAGGTGTCCATTTGTCCCAGGGGATGCTGTGCCCCATGGGACACTGCCCGTGGGACTCCTTCCCCTTGAGCACTGTCCCTGGTGCCCCAGCTGTCTGCAGAGCCCTGGCAGATTCCCTCTGGGCAGCTCCAACATGTTTGTGGTTTCCATTGTCATTCTGGAGGCAGCAGCCAGCTGATTTTTCTTCTCTGTAATATATTGCCACTATAATACCAAGTCTAGCAGAACAATGAACTCTAGAGGATGGAGATGCCTTCCTCCTGTTTTGCAAACTAAACATAATTTTTATTTGTGCTCAGGTTTCTGGCTGGTGCAGGAGGAGAGAGGAGAGGGACAATGCTGGGTAGGGGGGAATCTCTGTCCCTGGCACTGCCCTGGGGGCTCAGTGCTCCCACCATCCCTGCAGCCCCCACAGCATTGGGATGCAAGGGAGGAAACCTCCTTCTGTCAAGTATCGTGGGATTTCAGAAGAAACTCTTCAACCCAGATTAATTACTGTTATCTGGCCTCACTGGGGCTGGTCCACCTGCTGCAGCCAGAATGGACTGAAATTTTCATTCCCTTTCTGCATTCCTTTCTCTCTCTCTCTTTTTTCCCCCCTATTTACTTCTGCTTTAATCTGCATATTATCATCAGTGCAAAGACCTCTGAAATAACATCTGACAAATGATGCCTATTAAAAAAAACTCTGCACTGTCCTCTTTCACCGCCTTCCAATTTGGACTAGCACTATAACTATGCATCAATAGACAAGCAATATTATGTTAAGAACATGATAAAATACCAGCAGCTTCATAATGGCAGCAGCCAAATGGTAATTTCTGCTTCAGAAATTGGTCATTTATTTTGCTGGTCTGTTCTTACGTTCAAATTAGATGAAGTTTAATATACTGTAAAATTGAATGTATTCTATCCTTTTCAACAAATATGGCATGTATGAAATGATTTATGGGTCTTACAAACCTTAAAATGTTAAATAATCTCCTTTTTTCTTTGCCTTAAGTCAGTGATGCCAAATAGTTTAAGTACAGAAAAGCAAAACTTTATTAGCTCCTATCCTGATCATCACTTTATTTTGCTGCATTTACAGACATAGAAACAGTATTTAACTATTAGACAGAGCTTAGAAGCTGCCATATTAATTGGTACATTAATTTTACCCTATTAACTGTAATTGGTAGGAAAGTGATTCTTCCCCAGTAAATGCTGTAATTTGTGTTTTAAACTTTTAATAAGTCATGATGCCACTGCAGATGCCTAAATGAGGGAGCTCCTCTCATCTCGAACCTCTGGCCCTTCTGGGCTCCCTGTGGCTGGTGCGTCGTGGGGCTGCCCCACAGCATTCAGGAACACCAGCCTGTGGTGTCGCCTCTGCCAGCTCCCTCCCTGCCTCTGGCTCTGCCCATGCTGCACCTGGCATATCTCTTATATCAGCTCATCCATGTCTGAACCCAAACACATCCCCTCTGTGCTTCTCCCAGGGAGTGCCAGTGTTGGTGCAAGGGGCTGGGTGGACAGGAGGATGCTGCAGGTCTGCATCCCTTGGCCTGCTGCTCATGGGTTGCTCTGAGGTGCACACAAGAGGGACATTGAGAGGGCTGAGGCCATGATAACCCCCAGGCAAAGCCAGATGGCAGGCCTGGTGTCTCTGATTCATCTCAGAGCTGGTAGCACAGGGTCCCTCTGTCCCCACGGGGCCAAACTACCCTTCCACTGGTGTGTGGATTGCTCTGCTCAGGAGATGCAGAGCCAGGATCAGCATCTGGGGTGCTTAAGATTACTGAAAACATGCAAACCTCACCTTGATTTGAAATGAGGTATTTTAATATGTTCAAAGTTTTTCAGTGTCTGGCAGCTGTAGTTTGGGCTATATTCAGCTCCCCACAAGGCTGGTGAGAGCAGCTCCTCCAGGCAGGGGGAGGTAGGTTTGATGCAGGTTGCCCTGTCCCCCAGGATGTCCCTCTTCCCCAGCCTGATTGCACATTAAACCCCCTCTGAAGGTGTGACCTCAGATCCAGGGAAATCCCTGGGGTGACTGCCCTGGCTGTGGGGTGGGGTGATGGGTGACACAGAATCAGCCAAGGAGCAGAATGTGGGTGACTCCCTCCTGGCATGCAGTTACTTAAAAACAAATAGCCTCCTTGCCCTTCGCCTTTCCTCTGTCTCCTGATCAGCAGCTTGTCCCTGCGGATAAGCCTCAGAGCAGCACAATCTCCTGCATCCCCTGGAGCCGCAGCCTTCTGTGCCAGGATAAGTGAGAAGCCTTTTATTCTGTTTATTTGCTCTATATAATTTTTCCTGCTCTTGCTGACCCTTCTGGGAAGCGTTCCACCCTTCAAGCTCTCTGCTGGGTGCCAGAATTACTGAGCTTAGGCTATATTTGCATTTCATATCCTAGTTAAACCAACATCATCAAGGTCAGGACACACTGTTGAGTTGAAGTAGGCTACAAGACAGCAGCCTCTGCTCAGCAGAGGGGCAGTGCAGAACCCTGCCCCCCTACTCTGGAGAGTGCCCATGCTTGTCCCAGCCCTCTCACAGCCAAGGGAAGGAGCTTTTGCCTCAGGCTCTGCCCTCCAGCCCCCCACAGGAGGGGCAGAGCAGGGGCTGCTTCCCTGGGGAGAATATTCTGTGTCTGAGTGTTCTCATTGTGAAAAATTTTCCTCTTGCATCTAAACGGACCCATTCTGGGAGAAACTGGTACCCATTTCCCCTCAACTTTTCCACATGACTCCTTGTACAAAGGGGTTCTTATGGTTATGTCCCTCAAGAAGGGCACAGCCTCCCTCCCCCCAGTGCAGGGGTGCTGATGTACATCTTCGTGTGTGTGTGGGGGTCCTATAAACAGGCTGTAACAGGCAGCAGCTGCAGAGAGCACAGAGCTGTGCTGTAATGATTTTTACATCTGTGAACACTGTCTGTTTTTCCTTTCATTAAGGAACATGTCTTATGGGAAAGTAGCTGGATTTCTGATGTGAAAAAACAGTTCTGCTCAAGACTGAGAGCTGTTTAGAATAAATGCCAGACACTGTGTGATGGAGACATTGCATGGAGACTTAATGCTGGTCACATCCCTTCTCTGCCAGTAAGTCAAGGATGTGTCTTTGCTATTGTATTTGGTGACTCATCTTTCAAATAATCATCTCTGGAAGAATTCTGTGCCAAGATGAAAAAATGCCTGGATACCAGAAGCGCGTGTGTGTCTTTCTGTGAGCACAGCCCAGGAAGGAGCTGACGAACAGCTGTGCTTGTCCTTGCCAGGGGGCCCTGAGCCAGCCTGGTCCCCTTGCTGGGGCAGCACCTGCCCTGGGCACAGGACAAGGAGGGGGCTGAGTGCAAGTGGTGGCAGGAGGTAGCACTGTCTTGGGCAGAACCCACGTACCATGGTTTGGCTGGAGAACAGGGTCAGGCAGGCACCCCTTGGGCAACAGCACTCTGCCCCACACCTCTCCATGCCCACTTGCCTTGGGGCTGGAGCCTCGGCCATCTGAGCTTTCTACCAGTGCCTGGAGGTTTCCCCCATCCTCAGAGCAAAATATGCAGATTAGCTGAGCAAGTGAAATGCTGTATGCTAATGCATGCAAGAGAGCCACTGTTCCATAACATCCAACCTACATACCGAGGATGTGCTGGAATTTGCTTCCCTGGAAAACATTTACTCACTGCTTAACAAAAAGTTACCTGAGCTCATTAAACATGTAACAAGTAGGCGAATAGCAGTGAAGGTGGAGGTGCTGTGTGGGCTGAGTCCCAGCAGCTGTGCCCATGGAGAGAGCTGGATTTCTTGGTGGCACGGAGAAGGCTGCAGCAGCAGATGTGTGCCTAGTAATGGTGAAAGGTGGCAACAGCATTTTATTTGTAGCTCATGCTGTAAATGGCCCCTAGCCAGGCTTCCAGGCCACAGGTGCCATCTCTGACCAGGCTGCACCACACTGGACAGGGAGCTTCTGTGGGAACTTAAGGAAAAAAAGAGAGTTTACCACCTTTGGAAAAAAGGGCAGGCAATGCACAAAGTATTTAAGAATGTCGTCTGGTCTAGCAGAAAAAAAATAAGGGAGGTGAAAGCACAATTTGAACTTAATCTGTCCATTTCTGTTAAGGATAACAAATACATTATCATAAATACATTAATAGCAAAAGAAGGGGCAAGGACAACATCTATTCCTTGTTGGACATGGGGGGGAACAGTTACCAAAGACAAGGAAAATGCTGAGCTACTTAACACCTTCTTTGCCTCAGTTTCCCACAGTAAGACAGGTCCTCCTCAGGACAGCCGGCTTTCTGAGCTGGTAGACAGGGATGGGTAGCTGAACAGCCCCCCTGTAATCCAGGAGAAAGCAGTTAGTGCCCTGCTGAGCCACTTGGATCTTCACAAGTCTCTGGGACCAGATGGGATCCATCCTAGGTTGTTGAGGGAGCTGGCAGAAGAGCTCAACAACCAAGATGTTCTCCATCATCTCCTGACTCACCGGGGAGGTCCCAGATGACTGGAAGTTGGTTCTTGTGATGCCCATCCACAAGAAGGGCCAGAAGGACGATCCAGGAAACTACAGCCCTGTCAGCCTGACCTCGGTACCTGGCAAGGTTATGGAACAGATCATCCTGAGTGCCATCACACAGCACCTACAGGACAGACAGGGGATCAGACCCAGCCAGCATGGATTTAGGAGAGGCAGGTCCTGCCTGACCAACCTGATCTCCTTTTGTGACTGGGTGACCTGCCTGGTGGATGAAGGGAAAGCTGTGGATGTAGTCTAGCTGGACTGCAGCAAAGCCTTTGACACTGTCTCCCATAGTATACTCCTGGGGAAAAGCTGACAGCCCACAGCTTGCACAGGTGCACTCTCAGCTGGGTTAGGAACTGGCTGATGGTCAGGCCCAGAGAGTGGTAGTGAACAGTGCTGCATCCAGTTGGCATCCAGGCATTTGTGGTGTCCCCAGAGATCAGTGTTGGGCCGAGTCCTGTTTAATATCTTTATTGGTGATCTGGATGAGGGGATCAAGTCCACCAACAGCAAATTTGCCGATGACACCCAGTGGGGGGGGGGGGAGGGGGTGTCAATCTGCTGGAGGGCAGGATCTGCAGAGGGACCTGGACACCTGAATAGATGGGCCAAATCCAGCAGGAGGAGGTTTAACAAGACCAAGTGCTGGGTCCTGCACTTTGGCCACAGCAACCCCCTGTAGCACTACAGGCTGGGGAGGGTGGCTGGAGAGGGGCCTGGCAGAATGGGACCCTGGGGTTCTGATTGACAGCAAACTGAACCTGAGTCAGCAGAGTGCACAGGTGGCCAAGAAGGTCAGTGGCATCCTGGACTGCATCAGGAATAGTGTGGCCAGAAGGACCAGGGAGCTAATTATTCCTCTGTACTCAGCACTGCATGTTGTGTTGCTGTGTGCCCAGCACCCTGGACAGTGCCCGAGCAAGGTGTGTGTGCGTGATCATGGCTCCAGCTCACGTTGCTGTGAGCTCTTGTTTTCCGTGTTTGAAATAATATAGTGAATGCTGCAGTTTTGACAGGACCGAGGGCTGACTGGCTGCTCTGAGAGCTCTGCTGCTGCGAACAGAGCAAGGCAGGTGGACATGCCATTCCCTTTGAGTTACATGGAAAGACATTTTCCATAATAGAATGGGGTTAAAACTCATAGTTTTCAGGGCGTTAGAGGATTTCTAACTTATGTCTCTAGGAGCACTGGCTTGGGTTTGTTTGGTTTTTCACTTTCTGAGAGTAATTCTCATACCATAAATCTTACAAATCAACTTTGCCACACAAGTTTTCATATCTGGAAGGAAAACACCAGACTTCTGATTTTATTATTAGTTCTTATTTAAAGAAAATACTAGTTAAACTGTTTTTCTATCTTACAGAGATGCAGAGATGGCCTCAGAACAAATGGATAAGCCTGAGTTCTTGCTGCTGTGCCTGCTCTCCAGCTTGGGAGCTGCAGCTCTTCAGGACCTGTGAAGCCCCTCTCAGCAGGATCCTCCTCTGTTGTGAACTCCAGCAGGCTGTGAGAACTGGAAAGTGCTCAAATCACAGCCTCTTTGCACAGTCACTAATTGATGTGTCTGCACAGCCTGGTCTGACTCCAGGCACAGCTATGCTCGTGCCAGTGCTTGGGACTATGAAATGGTGCAGTTGCCTCAGGGGATGCAGTGGACTTTTAAGGCAAAACAAATTTCTGAGCAGTAAACCTTTGCTAGGCAGTAAATGTCTGCTGGACAAACAGGTCAGCCCACAGGGCAGCCAAAACCATCAGTGCTTGGGCAAGGCACGGTAAATCATTCGCTCTACTCCGAGGAGATCATCTGCTGTGGGCAGCTCGTGTCACTGGCCAGGTCTGGAGTCTTGTTGCTACAGCAGCTTCAGCCTCTGAAACTGTGGGACAGGGGGGAGCAGACAGTCATAGTGTTGAGAAATTAGAGTAAATTATCAGGAATTAACTGTGATGAGACACTTCCCCCAGGTAAATTTGGAGCATTGAGAAAATAGAATACTTCTCCATCCTCTACCACAGCACTGGACAGGGAGAGGTTTCTGATGCAGGCACAGTGTCCAGCCCTCCAGTTTCACATGTTATGTGTATGTTGTGATTCCCTGGAAAACACTGAATTTGTCAGAGGACTTGCTGTCCTCTGCTGCTTATTCTGCTCAGACAAAATCCTTCAGGAAGTGAGTAAGGTCACCCCCATGACTTGCTTATTCCTCACTCTTTTCATGAACTGTAACCTATCGTGCAGTAGCTTTCTTAGATCTGGGCAAAACCCAGCCACTATCTTTCCCACTTTGAACTAGGGCTGAATCCCAGCTGAGTTCTCCTGCTCAGAACAGCTGGGTGCTGCACAGGGTCCCTGGGGAGGGGGACAGATGTCAGTCCCTGAGGTGAGAACACTGGGGCACCGGAGCATCTGCTGACCTGCCAGGTGTGAGCTAGCAGCGACCACGGTGGCTGGAGGAGTGTGGCTTGGCCAGCACCTGACAGGGTGACACTACTGCCCTGGCAGTGCTGCCAGATGCACTTACAGCTTCCCAACCCCTTCTCTCTTCCCGGGAAGTGTCTGCCACTGACACATTTTGTTTTGTCTCTGCTGGTGAGGACCTGCAAGCCTGGTGACTCTGCTGCACCTGGTGGCTCTGCTCTCCCTGAAGCTTTGCTGTACCTGCCACTCAGGTGCCTGGCTGCAGCACCAGCCCTTGCCGCATGCTGGCCTCACAGCCTCTCCAGACAAGCTTTGAAGGATGCTTGCACTATTAATGGGGTATATTTATAACGGTTTATCTCTGTCAGTTGGGTGGAAAATTGCCAGATGTGCCGTTTGCCTTCATTACACAGACATCTCCTGCATCATCTGGATCAGTGCACCAAGAGGCGTCACTGCCAGGGAAAACCTCGTTGCTCCTGCATGGTGTAGATGTTGTTGTGGAGTCTGCCTTGGTGAGTACAGACAGCAACACCCTGGAGGTGTCTCCCTAAAGGACGGATCTCTAGATTTAGCTGTGTGGGAGGTAAAAGGAACAGCAGAGACGAGAGCTCCTCAGTAGGGTCAGAGCAGCCAGGGCCACCAGGGTCAGGCACTGAAGTCATGGACCCCAGTGCCCTGCTCCTCGTCTGGCTCACACTCCTGGAGCTGACAGCACTCCCCATCACTTTGGAGGCACTAGGAAACCCCCCAGAGAGGGCTGTTTGCCTGCTGTGAGGGGTGCTCAGGAACGGTGAGAGGGTCCTCACTGAGCAGGGGGTCCTGAGGAGCACAGATGCCCCAGGAGCAGGAGAGGTGACTCAGAGCCATTAAATATGCCTTCTGACAGAGAATGAGGCAGAAAGATAAGAATGGCTTAAATAGAAAGAAGTTGCCTTCAAATAAAATGTTTTTCCTCATTTCCCATGATACAGTGAAATTTCTTCATGGGCAGATAGTCAGAGTAGAGTCCATTAGATTCCATGCTTTTTGCCTTGAAACATAAATAGCTGCATTTCACATAAGTGTTTGTTATGAGGAAATGTGTGTGCCAGGAAAAGTTAGACATTAAACCATTATTTCATGCAGAAAGATATTGCTAAAGGGAGAGGATTACTTACTATATTAATTCTGTCCTTCAGCTACCAGTACGTCTCTCTGCACATAATGACTTTAGTCAGTCACAAATGTGGTGTTGTAACAATCCCAGTTCCCTCAATTCTGATTTCCTCAGAGACTGTGTACACAGTGACCCCCACTCTGAGCCCTGTGGGGGCATTGGGGCAGCAGGTGTGAGAGCAGAAATTCCTGTTAATCTGTAGGTAAATGTGGCAGCCTCTCTCCTTGCACAGAGTGCCTGTGGGCAAGGGCTGATATCTGGTATTAGACCTTGCATTACAACTAAAAATTTCAAAATACCCCTCTTGGTAGTATAAAATAATCGAGCGGTGACCCTCAATTATTTCTTCTGATTTCCAGTCTTGTACCTGAAGTCAGAAAAGCATCTTAAAAGGCATCAAGAATTTTCTAATCAGATTTATTTCCCAGAAAATGACTCATAGAGGGAGAGTTTCTGAGGTCAGCAAAACCAAAAACCCCAAGCACAACATCCTAGAGAAGCTGGGAGATGAGAGCATCAGTTTGTTTAGATGTTTCTACCTAGAATGAGTAGGCTCATTCAGCCTGTTGGCACAGGATGCCAAAGCGACTGTGCTGCTGGGTGCAGGGTCATGGGCACCAAGGCCACAACAAGGAGGCAGCAGCTGAGGGCAGGGTTATTCCTGCTGACAAAGCTGTAACAGGACACTGTGGCATTGCAACCTGACCAGCCGAATAATCCCCACTGCTCTTCTCCTGGGCTCAGGTATCAGAGATAAACCCCTGGTCCCGGGGTACAAAAGCTGATGACAGAGCTCTTGCCTGATGCTCTGGGTCCTGTGTTTGCTGACTCAGGTGCAGAGTGCTCTCTGCTGCACAGAGGAACCGAAGCAGCAATGAGCAGCAGGCTCTGATATCACCATCTGGTCAGAGCCCATCTTGGGCACAGCAAACCCAAAATGATAGCATTTGGGTTCTCGCAGGAGTAAGAGTGGTCACCAGAAATGCCTTCTTGGATGGCCAGAGAGCAGTCTGACCTGCTGAGGAGCCTGGTTCAGTCACTTGGGAGGCAGTTCTGAGGGGCACAGGATGCCTCCAGGGAACTACAGGCCTGTCAGTCTGACCTTGGTGTCAGGGAAGCTTATGGAGCAGATTATCTTGAGTGTCAGCACGCAGCACGTACAAGACAACAAGGGGATCAGGCCCAGTTTGGATTGAATATTAGGAAATAATTTCTCCATGGAAAGAGTTGTCCATCCTGGCACAGGCTGCTCAGCATAGTGATGAAGTCACCATCCCTGGAGGGATTTAGAAGCCACGTAGATGTGGCAGTTGGGGACGTGGGTTAGTGGTGACCTTGGCAGTGCTGGGGAAGCAGCTGGACTCAGTGGTCTTAGAAAGCTATTCCAACCTAAACAATTCAAAGATTCTATGACACTATATAGTAAGTCATCCTTATTCAAGGGGCTTTGTTAGAAACCTGGCATGGGCATATACAGAACATGTTGCATCTTTGCTGGTAACTCTTCAATCTGGTTTGCAAGACATCCTGGAGGACATGACCTTGGAGGTGGGCAGAATATCGAACCTGCATAATCTGAGCATTTCTGCACCAATGGGAGCCTGCTGGCTACAGGGCAGTTAATAAATAATGAGGATGTCAAAGATGACAGCAGGAAAAGTGGGAGCAGGTAGCAGCTTTGCAGCCAGCTCTCTGACAGCCGCTTGGCAACCTCCAATTAGGAGGTGTGTGCCAGTGTTCATCGCAGTGCAGAGAGCCCAGCACCTGCTCCTGGGAGCCACGATGTGGCCCTGGGGCAGCCTGTGGCACTGCCCCGGCTGGACACACTTCTGAGGGCATGGAGAACTGGTGAACTCTTTGAAGAGCAATGTGGGTCTTCAGGGGGCAAATCCCGGGAGGCAGCAGAATGCTCCCGGCTCCAGCACTGAAGAGACACAGGGCGGTGACTGCCACAGGAGCTGCACTCACTGCCCTGTGATGGGGTGTGCCATGGCGGGGTGAATTCTGCTTAAGGCAGGCACTGAGGCACCACAAGAGACAGCTGGATCTGCTGAATATGGGATTTGCTTTCTCAGGACTTATGGGAGAGGAGTACACTGGCCCTGGTGCCATGCCAAGGCACAGGAGCTGCCAGATCATCTCCTCAGGACACCAGTCCCTGCTTACAGGTGTTTCCTTCAAGGGTCAAATTATACCACACCACAACTCGAAGACTAGGAGCCTGAGGTGTAACTGATCTTCTGATGGCTTTTTGAACATCTGGTGAGAATGGGATGCTTTCCAAACAGCAAAATCTACACCAAAATGATCTTGATTTGAATAAGTATTCCATCCTTGTTTGGTAAATATAACCAGTGTTAATGGTGCTTAATGGGGCCTGTAATTGGTGTCTAAAGTTATTTAAAAGTAAATTTACTAGAAAATAATTAGCAATTTTATAGTTCACTACTTCCTAATTTTGTTGATAAAAGTTTTTCCATGGTTTCTATCAGATGACACAAAAGGGCTGTACTCTGAAATAACCTTTTTCAAACAAGCAGGAAATTGTGCACACAAAATAGGATAAAAAAAAAATTTCCTCCTAATTTCTTTGCCTGGCAGCCAGCCCTCTCTCTCCTTTTGTTATCCACTGATTTATCCTTAATCAGCAGCAACTGAAATCTCCCAGGCACAGTTTGGGGATTTGTTCTTTGTGCTGTTGGGAGGTACACCCCAAGCTCTGAGGTCAGTGAGGAAAGCTGTCCTCCAGTGCAGGGACAGACCTATTGTCCCTCACGGTAGGACATACTGGCTGGCCCAGGTGGTCCCAGTCCTCCTCCAGGTCCTGGCCCTTTTGGCAGCAGTGGGACTGTGGCCCATGGGACAGCTAGGGGCAATGAGCTGGGCTGGCAGGTGGTGGGTCATGGCCAGCGCTGTCCTGTATGGGGTGTTGGTGCTGCTGGGGGGGCCAAGAGAAATGGAATCAAGAAATGCAGCTGCTACAACGATTTATTGTTTAGTGCTGTGGGTTCCAGGGTTCAATTCTGGACGGTCACGTCGTTCAGGTACAGAGACACCACCCGACAGAGACGCATTTGGGAGGAGGTGACAGCACAGCAGGCTGGGTTCAGAACAGACAAACTCTCCATTTTTAGTCTCTGAACCAGAAAGTACCAGCTTTTCCAGAACAATGAATCACACAGTCTGTGTATAAAATTAAATATAATTTATGCTTTGCTAATTGAAACCAAATACAAAATTCAATTTCCTTTGTATTCCAATGCTGATATTTGAATAGTTTTTTTAAAAAAAGTGTTACTAACCTGGCTTTCATTTGGCAGGCCACTTTCCAGCCAGATAGAAAATAATTCCCCCTCCAGCCCTGGTGACAGCATGGCAGCCATGGGTCACATTTCAGAAGAACGACACAGAATAACCCTCCCCAGTGTCTGTGCCCCTAGCCTGCTCCACGGTGCCTGGTGTGTATGTCAGGAAAGGGTTGGGGGTGTGGGGTAGTGTCCCACCATGCTGAAATGATCAGTGTCTCTGGGGCAGCCATGCAGGGCAGGGGAGCAGGGTTTCCTCTCCCACTGGGCACCCATCAGCTCGTGCCAAACTGGAGATGGCAACTGGTATAAAAATAAACCTCTGAATATATGGCAATAAAAATGGGAGTGAGTGTGGGGTGACAGGTGGGACAGGCACAGTGCGTGCAGCATCTTCCCAGCCCGTCCAAGAAGTATCATCCCCTGGAGCGGAGCCCCTCTGATGGACAGCCAAGAACACCAGTCCCACCACCTTCACTGGCCACCAGGGCCAGCCTGACACCGTGCCGGGACTGCAGCATGCTGGAGATTCCTGGATATCCTTCTGATGATGGGGATGTTGGGCTTAGAGCCTCTCATCCTCCAATGACTATCTTGCACCAAATCCAAATTATGCAACAACAGGTTTCATTCAGGACCTGTTCTGACATTTTAATAATATGTGAAACACTGTAAAATTATTCCTATTACATACTTCCAATTTTCCTGTAATAATTTGGATGTTCATGGGGTTTTGAAAACTGTGCTATGTCAGGAACTGTTTTTAAATCTGACCAGGCTGATGGGAACTGACATGACATCAGCAAAGACCTTGCGGTGCCCCTCCAGCATGGCCCATTGTCCAAATGGCTTCAGCTTTTCTCATCCAGTACAAGGCACCAGCACCACTTCATGGTGTAATGAACCACACGACAGGCCCTGGAACCCCAAGCAGGTTCAGCTTGTCACCCAATGCAATGCTGATTTCATCTGGTTGGCTGGAGCTGTAGGGAGTTCTACCTTAATCAGAAGTGAGTCCTGGTCCTCCCACAGCAATCCTGGTCTGCATGTCTGCCAGGAACCCACTGCCCAACAGCATGGGGCTTGCATGTTGTTACATCCCACCCTGGAGGCATCTGTAGCCCTCATCAGAGCAAAAGGAGCAGCTGGCAGTATCCAAGTGTGCTCAGAAATCACCACGAGGGACCATTTCAGCCACTCTGTGCTTCTTCCCCTTTGTTCTCTCTCTGCCTGGTTTCCCTCAACGATGGAGGTGGAACAGGTGTGTTGAAGTGCTGCTCCAGCTCCTGCTCTCTGCTGGGCCCAGCAAGCAGCTCTCATGGTGCTGGAGGATCCAGTTGGGATATAGGTTTAGTCTGCAATTTCTACCAGGATTTGTAAATTTGGTTGACTTGGCCATTTCCACTAGAAAGCACAGGTTTTGTGTGCTGAGCAGTGCTTGCCCTGGAAATTAATTGCTCTTTTGTAATTCTCCAGTATGATGAATTCTGAAGTAGCTGCTTCCCTGTGCTGCAACCTCAGCTGTTCACAGCGAGCAGCATGGATTGCATTTTCAAGGTGCAAATGAGCCGCAGTGCCAGGGGTCCCAATGGCCAGCCCCTGTGCTGGGGCTGTCCTTAGACCTCCACCCTCCAGCCACCTGCTCAGTCCCCACTGGGAACACCTGGCTCCAAACCATGGAGCAGGGCATGTCACAGCCTCGCCAGGACATGCTGCACAGACACGTGTGGCTTCATGCTGTGCCTTGGCCGTGGCTTGGCTGGGTGGTGGGAGCCTGGCTTGCTCCTGGGGAGCCTGGGAATGTTCTTTCAGCTTCCAGGAGGGTGAGAGTCTGCATGGGCCCCAGCTCTGATCTCACAAAAGCAGGAACAACTCTCTTCCAACAATGGAGGTGCACCCATCAGTCAGAGGAGAATCGAGCCTAGGGGTTTGTGGCACTTGGTAGATTCTAGTTTTAGTGCAACAAGTAATTGAAACATCTGGTGCAAATGAAGTTCCTGTACATAGTTCCATTGCAGCATAACTGGCTTTATTCCTTCCACACAAAAAGACCAGTGTGCATGCGAGTGCACATGGCCTGAATTTACCAGACCTGACACCACTGTTTGGGAAAAACTAAAATCCAGGGCAGGAGAAATCAAATATATGGGTTTGTCTCAGTGCTGGGTTTTGGGAGCCACCCTCCCACCCAGCTCAGTGTGGCAGGACGTCTGTTCCTGCCTGTCTGGCTGCAAGGGGGACATTAGCAGTGAAATGTCGACATGAAGCACCCCATCTCCCCAAAGAGCCTTGCTCCCTCTGCCTTCTCCTTCCTCCCACCCCTGATCCCCACTCTTCTGGTGGGGAGAGCCTGAGAGCAGCCTGAGGCGACAGGCCACTAGAGTTTCAGAAATGGACACATGCAGCAACTTTGGCTGCAGCCTGGACAGCACAAGAGCCTGGTATGCACAGGGCTGAGCTGCTGGCCCCAAGAGAGTTTTGGATCTCAAATGATGACTCATCTTAAAAAACAAGAAAGGTTTTTTCCTGATCTTGGGTTTCTACTTATCACTTTCTTCCTGCTCCCACTGGAAATCTTGGCCTGTCATTTGGTAAAACATGACATTGAAGGGTTTGTAAAATTTCCGCAGTCTGTGGATGACATCTGGGTCTATTTTGGGGTGAGTTCGACCCTTGGACTTGCCCAAGCACCGGGGAGCACTGCTGTCCTCTGGCTTCTTTAGACAGGGAAAACCCTTGGTTTTATTAAAATAAAAATGCTTCTCTGTCACAATCCTCTTGAGGCCTAAGAAGTCCTGGACCTTGGCCATTTCCCCAGCTGGGTCAGTGATGAGCCTCTCACCACTGACAAACAGGATCTGAGAGAGGGGGAAGTACTGGAGCCAGTTCTCCAAGTGCAGGGCATAAATCCCGATGCGAATTGCACTCCAAGAGGCATCAATCAGCCCCAGAGTCCGGTTCTTGAAGGCCAGCACCTCAAAGGTGGGGATCTCCGGCTTCTTGGAGAGGGTCTGTGTGTAGTCCGAGATGGCCCTGGTGACCGGGTTCCGCACCACCACGATCAGCTTCGTGTCCTTGGCCATGGAGTGAATGCGCCTGGGGGCCTCATTGGTCACGAAGTAGCTGGGGGTCTTCTCCATGGTGATCTGCCCCTCCAGTGTCTTGGGCATCACGTTCCTGTGCAGAAACAGAGGAGGTGGTTAGGGAGGGGCCAGGCAGGAGTGGGCAGCCCAGCATCCCTCCTGCCCTGTGCAGGTGTTGGCAGGACGTTCAGGAGGAGGGATGCTGCCACTCCGTGGGTCACACGGACCCAAACACTTCTGGTTTTGTTTCTTCTCAGCCCCTGGCCATGATAGGTACCTGAAATGTTAAGTCAGCCTTGGTGACACATTATACAGGCAATTTGCCATAGGCATATGTAGACCAAAGCTAATTGACACTAAACCTGCACAATACCTGCCTGTTCAGAAGCCATCTGCTCCCATTTGCTCAATTAAGCCTATTCATTCCAGAGCTGTGTATGGAGCGGTGCAGTTTGGATTACACAGGACCTTTTTGTTATGATGACATGCCTTTAAATGTCTCAGCTAATAAAACTTAATACAGAATAAGATCCCTTGCTTCTAGTACAATAATTAAATTTATTTACTATCTTGTGTGTGAGAAAGAATGACTTTTCTTTTATCTCTAATTCACATGCTCTGTCAATAATTAATTGCTGTTGGGTTTTGAGCTTCCCATGCAAGCAGTTTTATTAGCCAAAAGGAATTTGCCTACTGGATAAATTAGCATGTAGCAAGATTTTCCTGGATAACATATTACCATATTCTGAAATGCAACTGCAGTGAAATAGCAGTTATGTCTATGAAAATGAAGAGGTAAATGCTTGTCCCAGTGCTCCCAGTTAAGGATTATCATAGCAAGCCAGAGGGTACTAAGTGATGTCCCTTGCAAGAGCATCATTGCCTTGCTCACACCTGCTGTGCTGCCCGGTGCTGGAGGGCTGGAGGCTGTGACACCAGCCAGGACCCTGCTCACTGCCCATGCCCCCCACACTGGGGGCCCAGCTGTGGGCAGCCCCAGCCCTGCCACAGTGCTGAGGACTCACTGCTCCCAGGGAGCGCTCGCAGCACCAGGCAGAGCTCCTGTGGCACGTGGAGGATGGCCATGCCCGGGGTCCTGCAGGGTTATCCCCTCATATGGCAAATGTTTTTAAGTACAAACATGTGGTGAGGAAACAAAGTAAATAGGCTGGAAATGGCTCTGTGAGAGCTCCTCAGGCAGCAGCAAGTGTAGAGATTCTGATGTCAAACTGCTAGGCCCCAGGAAGACCCATTTCAGGAATCACAGGGCTGGAGCCTGGAGCAGAAGCAGCTGACAGGCACAGCCCAGCTGGATGTGCCTGTCAGTGTCACCTCATATTCATGCTTGCTAAAGGCATCAGATGGCTTCAAGCCCCTGTAATTTGTGTATTCACTGCTGGGCTTGCCAGGCCTGTTCTGCTGAGGTGCTGCTGGAGGAGGCGAATGGTTGTCACAGGGCTGCCAGTGCCCGCAGCATTTTGGGTGAAGAGGCTGGCAGTTCCTGTGGCTGCCCCCCTCCTGCTGCAGAACCTTTCCCACTGAGCAGTCTCCGTCCCAGTCCCAGCAATGGGGGCTGCAGGGCTGCAGGGCTCCAGCTCCCTGTCTCAGGGCCAGCATGCTCGTGGCCAGGCTCTCCAGGGAGCCCGTCCCTCCAGCACTGGAGCTGCCTTCCTGACGGCGAGGTGCCTGCAGTCCTGTACACTGCCCAGAGCACTCTGATACTTCGTCCCTGCCTCACATCAGCCACTTGAATAGCAGTGACAGGCAGGGAACGAGGATTAGGTACAACGATACATCTTGAGGGATTTTTTCCTTTAAGAAAAACCTGAACAAATTAAGAGGGATGTAAGCATTTGTGGACTGCAGATGCTGTAGAATTACAGACCAACTTCCATGGAGGAATGCAGCACCTGGATTTAACAACACTGTGGGAAGGAAGTAGCTTTTATATCTATGCACATCACAGCCCCATGGTACAATCAGAGATGAGCCCTCCAGGTGCCCACTGCAGTATCACAGGGTGCTCTCGGCTGAGCATGAGGTGGTGTGAGGGAGTGGTGCAAGGAAAGTGAGCAGAAAATGAGACCAGGAGGCTGAGTATGTAGGCAGCAGTGCTTGCCCTGAGGAGGACAGGAGGAGAGGTGCTCCCTGCTGCTCACCAAAAGCCTCTGACAGATGGGAGAAAAATTAGGTCTTGTTCTTGGGAAGAGCAGAGACAGGAGGGAGGAAAGGTGGGGGCTGAGCAGGAGGAGGGCTGTTGGCTGCCAGGGGCTGCCACCAGCAACATCGCTCTGTGCCCATTCTTGCAGCCTGGACTATTGGCCGGCAGTGACTCACCTCCAGCAAGGACAAGGGCCATGATCGTAGGGTGTCTGCTCATGATCATGGGATGTCTGTTCCCCAGAGCAGCACCAGACACCCCAGGGCATTCAGTTTGGTTTGAATAAAACAAACACACTGGGTGTTTATAAAAGAGGAACAAACAAACTATTAACTACAACAGCCCCTTCCGATGATATCATCACAATAAACAGGAGCCAAGAAATTGCAGAGCTAATAATCTGGAAGTGTTGCCACATTTAAAGACCGTGTTTAACTCCATGCACAATAAAGACAAATGGATGGATGGTTTGGTGCTGAGACAGTGGGGAAGCAGAGATCAAGGAAAAGAGGAAAGGAAGCAGGTTCAGCTTTTGTGGTACAGTTTTAAGGCTAAAGCTGAGAGCTGCAGTCTGTTCTCAAGACACCTTGGCCCTGCAGACCCGGGAACAACTCTGACTTTGGGACATGCATGCGAAAAGGCTTTTCCCCAAACTCTGCTGTGTTTCAGTCCCTTCCCAGGTGCTGCCCTGCTGGGGCAGGAGCCCAGCTCCACCCTGCAGGTGCGGAGGGCTGGAGCCTGCAGCCGCAGAGCCAGGGGCCCCGCACACAGCCTGCAGTGCTTGGTTGTTGCTGCCAAACGGAGAGTGGCACACAGCACTGTCGGCTCTGGCTGCTGGGAATAACAAGGGTGTTAAGGCTGGAGCAGCCCAGCCTCTGGCACGGCAGGAAAGCTCCTCAGGGCAGTTAACCTTCAGAGAGCTGCTGCCATGTGCTCTGCCCTAATTGCATGTGTGCTGATGGAATGCTAACCAGCTCTATGTGTGCTCCACACTGCTCTCCTGCAGCGGCTGCTGTAGAGCAGTTTGCAGCATGGTGCTGGGCCTTTGCTCCTGGAGGGCACATATAGCCTTTGGGGCACATTTTGGCTTTCCCTGCAGCATCTCTGTCCCTTATGAGGCCAGGATGGTTAGTGAAGAAGCACAGTCACACTGTGACCACACCTGACATGTCCCTGCAGAGCAGCCCAGGAGGTGAAGTGCTGGAATGGGGACACATCTACTCATGGTTCTGCTACTGGTGTCTCTCCACCTGCCCCTCCTCTGTCTCTATTGCTGCCCTCCTGAAAAAGGGGAGTAATAAAAACAAGCCACTGGTAGGACCTCCACCACTGGCATGAACTGGCATATGTATTATTGGATGCTTGCTTGGGCTTTTGACGTTTTTCTCCTTTCCTATTCATTCCCCAGTGCTGTGCCCAGAGGCTGAGAAGGGCCAGGCTGTTCTGTGCACCCCCAGACTCCTGAGCTGCACAAGGACTTCTGCCATCACTCCTTCAGGTTTCTGCTCTGTGCATGGAAGGACCTCAGCCACAGAGGGCAGCAGGCAGGACACCTGGCTCCCACGTGCCCTGGCTTGGGGCAGGTGCCAGCTCTAAGCTCTCATTGGGAAAATGTGCTGTGGTAAATGTTCTTAACTGCTAGCTTCAGACTAGTTCTTTATTTTCAAGGGATACATTTTATAAATTTGTGAATTAGCATGTTGCCAAATCCCCTTGTGGTTTATTTAAATCCAGATTATCTTGTTTATTCCTTCAGTCACAGCTGTCATTTATCTCTGTGTAGGCAGCTTGTTCACGACGTTGCAGGTTTCCTGCAATCCCACTCAAAAAGAGTCTTTGTTAACTGTATTTTCATGTTCTCAACAAGAGAAAAAAAGTTCATAGCTTGGGGGACCACAAAAGAGGACATGGATTTGCATGACTGCCATGGAAAGAGGTGATGGCCAGGTGCTGCAAGTGTCACCTGCCCGCAGAGCTCCTCTCTGCTGCTCCTCACAGTGGAGTAAACATCTGCTTTTGTCTCCTGAAAAGACAAACACGAAGTCCTTTTCCTTTTTATTATTAACACATTCTGGTATAATTGCTTGAGCTGTCAGCTGTGACCTGCCAATAATTCAGCAGGCGTGGGACTTTCAAGGGGAGAGTGGCATTGCAACTGAGCCTGCAGTATGCATTAAAAGCAGAACCCATTTGCTGTAAGCCCCCGAGTCAAATCTCTTGTTGAATTTGTTCAAACATAAATTTACAGCTGAATTTACATAGGTTTAATGTTTTATAATCTTTTCAGTCTGTGAATCTATATTCAAGAGTGAGTGCATTAGCTCAGAAATATTGTGCTTAACGCTGAAAATAATTTTAATCTCTCCAAAGTCCAATCCTTTGCACATCACTAAACCTCAGAAGCCAATCCCTTCTAATAAGAGACACAAAACTTGCATCTGTCGCTGCCTAATAGATTCACACTGCTCTAATTCAAACGGCTCACACATGTCTGTTAAAAACCATTAAATGCATATGGTAAAGCACTTTCAGAAAAGCAGGTGCCAGTTCAGACTGGGGCCAAAGGAACACAAATTGTCCACAGGAGACTTACTGGAAGAGTTTAATGGTTAGGAATCTGGTGGCTGGGAGAAAGGGGTGAACCCAATCTTCTCTATGACTTGAGCTCTGCTTTTGCAGGACTTATAACTTCCAAGTAGTGGCTGCCTATACTGTTGGTTTCCCTCTCCAAGACAAGGAGCTTTCCCCCTTCCCAGAGTTTCCAAAGTCATTTGGTGTCTGGGCAGAACACTAATGAGGGGCAGTTTGAGATTGCAAGGACACTTCCTTGCTCCATGCCAGCTGCATCCCTGCTGAGCTTCTCCCCAGCATCCCCCAGCCCATGCAGGATGTGGGAACCCAGGATGCTACAGCCAGAGCAGGGGCAGCTGGGCAATAAGACGCAGTATAGGCTTGGGAGTGTCTCAGTGCCCTTCAGCAGGGCCAGCCATGCCCCCATTGCTGCTGGGGGCTGTCTGGAATTGTCCATCCATCCATCCATCCATCCATCCATCCATCCATCCATCCATCCATCCATAACCCTGGGTGGGAAGGAGCACAGTCCTGGGTTGCCATACCAACACAGGTGATAATGCATGTTGACTAACTGTGAGCTGATCTGATCAGAGAATGGCAGCATTGAGTTGCCATGGTAACTGAGATGCCAAAATGGAATTGGTGTCAATAGCAAAGGTGCCTAAGAGATGGCAAGTGTGCACAAGGGGCAGTGTGTGGCTGGAGGCTGTGAGTACCCCAGTGGGCATCTACCTGCCCAGACCCCCCCCAGCTCCTGCTCCTGGGCTTGTGGGACAGTTGTGGGCACCACAGCAGCTCGGCTGTGTCCCATGTGCCAGCCCCAGGACCTCCATTTAATGGGGCACAGCTCCCCTGCTTCCTCCTTCCCTCTCTTCCTCCCCCTCTGCTGTCCTGGCAGACTTGGCCAGGAGTCAGTGCTGCACTTTGTGGCAATCCCCAAAGGATTCAGCTCCCCAGCCCAGGAGTGCAGGGCACGTGCCTGGAGGGAGAATGCCACCCACAAGAACCATTCAAGCCACTCTCCCAGATGCTGAGGAAAATGCCTTTGGAGCACAGTCCGTTTCTAATGTGATTTTTCATCATCTCACCCAGTCTAGAGTCCAAAAATCACAATGAAAGGGCTTCTGTGTCTCCACAAAATGCAAAATCTTTAATAGCTCATTGGCATGTGCTTAAGTTGGCCTGGATAAGAAGTTACTCCTGAGAACCTGCTATTGATTCTGTCAGGGATTCAAAGGTTTTATAGGCATCGCTCAGGATCTCCTTAGTGCTTGTACCTTCTTAATGGCTCTCAGCACCAATAGAACTGGAAACATCCCCCAGTGCTCTGGGAAGCAGCTGACTCTGTGCCAAGAGTTGCCCAGGGGCACTTGCCCAGGAGAATGGCTGCCCTCCCAGCCAGCCAGGTGAGCCTCCTGGGCAACCTGGGGGGACAGTCCTTCCATGGCTCCTTCAGGGTCTTTTAGGAGGTGGGGCAGATACTGGGGCTAGGGAAAGGGGTGGGCAAACTGCACGTGGGAAGGCTCCTCTCCTCCCACCACTATGCAACCAAATCAGTGGGCAGGTGGCTGAGTAGCAGGGAAAAATATAAATATGCACTGATTTCACTGGGACCATCTGGCTCAGGCATGATAGGTGGGTAGGAATGCTATAATCATGAAGCAGAAAACGAAGCTGATCCATTAAAGTCTTTTAACAGAAGCAACTGTGGAACCTGTATTAATCCAGCAATGCTTTGTGAACAGACATCACAAGGTTAGATCCATTCAGCTGCAATTAAAACCAACCCTCACTGATCAGGCTGACTGGGAGAACTGTTGCAGCATTTTGTTCCCCAAGGATCTCATGAGTATAGACTGTTGATGCTTGCACAATGCAATCTGAAATTATAATCTTAATGCTAAATCTTGCTTTCTTCTGTTCTTTCCTCAAGTGGATCTCCTCTGGGACACGGCTGTTGCCTTGTGCCAAAATCCCTCACCCGTCTGACTGCACAGCTCTCACACAAACTGGACAGACTCACGTTTGTGCTGTGGGGTTCCACTGCCTTCCTGATGGGGAATGCCCTTTCCCAGTGCCCTCTTCATCAGCAGCTGTGGGATGCACAGGGGCATGCTGGCTCCTGCACTTGAGGAGCTCCTCACATGACTGGGAGCACTCAGCACATCTGTGCTAGCACACATGGCCTTGAGTGTCATAAACAGCCCTCAGCATCACTCAGCGTTGCCTCTGCAAAGCAGGTTTGGCTCTGTGGATGGAGATGTGTGTTCAGTGTGACACTGTTTGACCAGGGATCAATTTGGCCCAATCTCTCAAATTCTAGTTCAAGATTTATTGTCGGTCAGTATGCAGCCATGAAACAAGTTGTGAAAAAGGCTGAAAATGCCTATTTCTAACCCTGTGCTGTCAAAATTGTTTTGACTAAGCCTCACTACCATTCTCTACAGAAGCACTGCAATCCCATTCACTGGGAATCTCTTAGTGTCACCTACCAGATTTAATTACTATATTTGTCACAGTCATAGCAAAGCATCCCTAGTCTGAGCTCGCACAGCGCTGGAATGAGGACTCATGGGCAGGCATCGATGAGCCCTGCCTTCTCTCATGAGGATGTCCAAGTCAAGGTAGTCTGCTCCCAGCCTAGCTTTCCCTTCAACACAGAGGTCCAAGTCCCTTCAGTGTCACCTCACTTCCTTTCCACTATCTTTTGTCTTCCCTGTGCCAGTCCCCAGCCCCCTGCAGCTACAACAGGCATGAGTTACATGAAATGCCAATGCATGTGTGATCTCTGCTCACAGGACAGAAATCCTCTCTGGAACATGCAGTCCAGTGCAGCAGTCATTGCAGACCTTCCCTTCCCACTTCCTTGGTATTCCTGATCTGGAAACTCCACCAACACATGGCAAGATGAGCCCCTCATTGCCAGCTGTGTCCTCCTGCCTCGAGCACAGCAGCAGGAGCCCGCATGGATACCTGTGCAGGAGCACTCCCACCCAGGAGTGCTCCCATTCAGCTTGGCCTTGCCAGTTGCTAAGTGATGCCTGTGGAAATTTCAAGACTGTCAATAACAGATGCTGTTGGTATTGTAGGCTTGTGCTGGTTTAAAGGTAAGCCGGCAGGAGAAATGAACCCAACTGAAGAGAGATTACAAGTCAGAGTTACAATTTGGTAAAAAGATTACAATAAATACAATGATACAGAGAAAAAAAAATGGTTTTAACCCACAAAACCCAGATGTATAATCCAGCACCCTGGGGCACAAACAGAACAGTGTTTATTAGCCCCTGTGCTGAGTGCCATGTGGTCCCCCAAGTACAAAGTAAAAGGAAAAGAAAACCTGTTGGAGAGGATGATGGTCTAGAGTGGCAGCTGCAGTCCTGTTGAGGTTCTGATCCTCCTCTGGATCCAACGAGTGGTACCTCAAGTCCCAAAACCCAAAGATTATCTACACTCAGGTACAGGTGAGAATGCCCAGTACCTCCCCCCATGGTGGGGAGTTTCAGGATGGGTGATTTAACTCTGAGTCATGGGATATTTTTGGAATCTTTGATGGTCTAGGTCGTTGCAACTGCCTATTGCTCCAGTCCCTAATAGACCATTAGCAGACAGGACCCCTCAGACTGGGGGTGAAGGTGTTAATGGCTCCCTGGAGGGGAGTTATCACAGCTGAGTCACTGGTGTGAAGACAGAATCATTCCCATGCCTCTCAGGGTTCTTTAACACCCAGCTTGTAGCCTGATGTGTCAGGTGTGCTGTGGGCAGCTGCTGCAAATGATCCATTATTAACAGTTCATCAGAAATTACATAGAGGGTGTAGAATTTTAGTTACACCCACACAGTGATAAACTGGTTCTGGCCACTGTAGCTAGGACAAGGCTGTGGTTCCTGGAACAGTTTGTTGGATGTGGGAAAGCTACAGGTGAGCAGGAGAGCTGTGTGCACACCATGCAGCTGATGTTAAACACTGATCAGCCTCAACTGGATGCTTCAAACCACTCCAGTTTCCCAAAGACAGGCCCTTCCTGAGAGGGAAGGCTCTGAAAATAGAATATTAAAATGTAGTGGTTTGGAGCTACACATCATGAGGAGTCCTTTTTCATCTTCTGGAAAATTTACTTCTACCAGGAAAAACACCCTCACAATAATGGCTGCTTAAGTGAAAGCACCGTGGCTGTATCATGCTAAAAGCTTTTCAGGGAAAACAGTAAATAAATTCCACTCTTCAGATGTATCTGGATGTTATTCTAACACAGTGCCAGAGTAATAGGCAAGCCATCAACAGCTAAAAGGCTGGGAATTGTTATGGAGGAGCGATACTGCCGAACAGGCTGAAAACAGCAGTAATCATGCACTTCCCATGCTGAGCTCCAGTGCTGCTGGCAGACAGGGATGGGAGAGGGGCTCCCACTCCACTGGCATGGAAAGGCTGGACACAAAACTACCATCAGGGCTCTCACAGGAGCCCCTGGCTGGTCAGAGGTGGTGTTCAGGAGCATGACCTTCTGCACCTTCACACCTGCAGTTAAATGTACCCTTTCTAGTTGCAAATAAGGCAGGAGCCACCGGTGCTGCAGGCTGAGCAGGTGAAGGGGCAGATAGGGAGATGACAGGCTCTCAGGACAGGGGATGCTGAAGGTATCAAAGTCAGTCCCAAATCCCTTCACACAGACACTGGGTGGCAAAATCTTCCCAACTGCATTTAACCTCTCAGCTGTCCAAAGCACAATACCCCACTGTTTAATCTACTGTGGACCAGTTTGCAACCAGCCCCTGGAACCCAGCAGACATCCCGAACAGAGCTCTGGCTCTCCCCTCACCATTCCAGGCAGCAATGCACACCACTGCTCCAGCCCCTTCTCTGCCTCCTCCCCATGCAAGTTGGAACCACCTCAGTTCCAGCACCAGACAAGTTCTGGTGACCAAGTTCTTGGTGACCAAGGCATGTCCCACAGCAACCACAAGGACCACACAGATCCAAGACTTCTCCATTCCCTTCCTGGAGCTGCTCCTCTGCCCCTCAAGGGAGCGATGCCAGCCAGGCAGCTGCTGAGGGCACAGCTATTTATTATTTGCTACTGTCAATTATTTTGGGGTTTAAGTTCATTTATTATGTATGCAAAAATGGTAATGCATTGGCATCTGAATGTCTTTTAGGCATACAATATCCTTATTATTCAAAGTGGTTTTCCTCCATAATTGAATAGTTTACCTTATTATTACACTATGTTAATGATCCAGCATTTCCATTTTTCTATAGGATGCTTAATTGTAAGCAAAGTGCAATCAGAATCAGAGATGCCATCTGTAATTGACAGTATCATAATAACAGCTAGCATTGCAGGAACAAACTACCAAAATAAATGGCAGCAGGGAGAAAGCTGCTCTGCAAACCCCCAGGAAGCTTCTCCAGGCTGGGACAGAGCCCATCCACATGGGATCCTCTCCCCAAGTGCTGACAGTTTGGGCATTAACAGAGATAGAGTGCTATTGATATCAGTTTGTACATTTAATCAGTTTTTTTGCAGTTTTCAGCGAGATGTGAACTATATCCCTGTCCAAGGCATTTGGTTCAAATCAGCTGACACAGAGAATAATCAAGATTTATGATTCTCATTCTGACTCGGATCACACAGTCAGTGCAAACAGTATAGCAAAGCTTCCTCCCCAAGCCCCAGTGACACCCCTCTGCTCACCCTCAAACAGTGATTTAGCATCCATCCCAGGAACTGTCACGACACTGCTGTGGTTCCAGATAATGGTGACTCCAGATTCCCCCTGCTACTCCTGAGCACTGGAGAGGCACCACAACCCAGGTGGGGGTTGGCTGGAAAAATCAATAAAATGGTACTTTGTAAAATAAGAGGGAATTCATCATGCTGTGCCTCACAGCACAGCTTACAGCAGTCTGAAACAGAAGCAGCCTGTGGCCTGTCTGACCTCCCTTACCCAGAGTGTCTTTGGTGGGGAACCACACTACAGGTTCTCACAGGTGAATCACACTTGCCCCTGCAAGGGCCAGGGGCTCAGAAGCAGAGCAAGCACTGAGATTGCACAGGGGAGGGCCAGGGATGGCTCAGGAGGCAGCTCCCAGCAGCAGCAAGGGCTGTCAGCACATCCTGGAGGCAGTTCCATTTCCAGAGGCTCATCACCAGTCCAAGGAGTCAGAGCTCTCCAAGACCTCAGCTGGGAAGCAAATGTTTGGATAAAAACTAAATGATCCAAAAACAACTCTAATAAAACTATCCAGGTGATGGGAAGAGAGCAGTGGCAAGGCTGTTTCCAAGCCATTTTGAAGGCAGGCATGCCATGCACTGCCGGCTGGATGGGGTGTGCTATTCTTGGCTCCCAAGATGCTCCAGTGTGCTCTTGCCCAGACATCTGCTCCCACAAGTACGAGACAGATGCGAGCCCAGGCCAGGCAGCCCAGCCACAACTGCAGAGGAGAGTTCTGGCACATCCACAGGCTATATCCACACTGCCCAGCAGACTTGGAACGATCTCTCCCTGGGCAGCAGAGCTGCTGCATCTCGGCTCTTAGAACCCAGCTCATATGTGCGGTTCATGGAGAGAGAGCGCTGTGACCCTAGCACCAAGAGTTCGGCAGCAGCAGTGGATCCATTCAGGAATAGGGTGATGGAAGCTCAGTCTTGATTGTCAAAGGCAGAAGGTTGAGACAGAGAACATGGGCTCCTCTTTCCTTCTGAACTGCTTGGAAAAGACGGAGATAGGCATCAGCAATGAAGGGAAAATAAATGCTTTTATTTCCAGTGCTGAAGCATCACTGCCCATACAGGGGCTTGGTCATGTTCCATTTCGCCAGGATTTGCAGAGCCACCTTTCCCCACACACACCATATGTGGCACCACTCAGGGTCAGCCAGGGCTCTCTGTTAATTCACACATGCAGTGTAACATCCTGGTGAGCAAAAAAGCAGCCCAATGGCACTCCAGTCAATAGAGTAAACAATTCATGGTTTGGATAAACAGAATTACTAGTGCTGAGGAGCCCTGGGCAGCACTGCACACTCTGATTAGTGTAAATGCTAAACACAAACCAATTAACACCCTCTAAGTCTGCTTATCTCATGTCACTTAGTGCTAAAATAAAGCCTAACACTAAATACATGCATTGATTTAGCCATTAAAACTAACATCACTCAAAACAGTTCATTATATTGCCAAGAAACAAATAAAGTTACCTGATTTTTCAGGATCTACTGTGTTATGGGCAATGAGTCAATTGCTCCATCCAGCACCAGGGAGTCACTGCTGATACTAAGAACAGACTGATACAGCTTTGCCTAAAAATCAAACCTGGGGCCACAGGCAGAGGTGATAACCCTGCATCACCTCAGGCAGCGCTGCTCTGGAAACACTTGGGGTTGGCCTCACACTGTGCCATCAGCTGCAGTGCCCAGGTACAAACACCACCATCACTAAGAACAGGATTGCTCAGCTGGTGCCAGCCACGAGCCCCAGGCATCCACTTGCCCTGCTGAGGAAGAGGAAAGGCTCCCCATATGGTCCCAGCAAACCATACTAGCTGTCACACCTTTCTAAGTACACAACCAGCACCACCAAAACACATTCACACATCCCTGAAGAACCAAAGCTAATTTGCATTTGATTTGGGCTTTATAGGACTCTTCATCTAGAAATTTTTGGAAGCTGGTGTGTGGGAAACTGATGATGGAAGGAGCCCATGGGGGTATCCTGCCCTAACAAGCACTGGGAGCAGGTGGGAAGGACAGGAGGATGTTAGTAGGCAGTGTGGAATGTTTACGTTCCTAATTACAAGGGCTAATTCTTCGCCTTGGCCAGGTGTCCCTTCTGCAGACAAGGTTAATGGGATGTGAGAGGCCACAGCTGCCACAGCACCAAGTGAGAAGGACAGGCAAGAGACAGCGGCATTAATCAGCCAGGAGCCATGCAAAAATGGTTATCTCAAGCTGTTTGGAGGCATGGTGTAAAAATAAATCTCCCCGAGTTTAATATTCTGCCAGTCAGCTCCTTTTTGTAGGTGGAATCTATTAAAAAATTATCTTTCTGCTAAAATGCTAAAGTATTTCTGACATTTAACAGCTTGCTTCGAGCAAAAAGGTGCAATAAATACATGGGAGAGCTAATTGGCACCAGAATACCCAACATCCAGCCCGGCATGAGCAAGCATTGCCGTGCCAGCTCCTGACAGGTCTGGCAGGCCTTGGTGCCTCCCCTGGAGCACAGTGCCTCGGCTCCCACTGTCTTTCTCACCTGGGGGAACTGGGAGGTTCCCACTGTCATCCAGCAGCCACAAACAGAGCAGTTGGAGCAGAGGGTCGGGGGGACATGTGCTGCAATCTGGTCCTACCCAAGTCTCCACTTTAAGGTTGCTGCAAGATGCAGAAGGAGCTGCTTGGCAATGTGGTCTCAATAAAAATTAATGCTTTAACAAGAAGTCAAATAGCTACAGCTAATGTTCTTCTGAATGAGATCTAAACGTTATTCATAAGCATCAGTGTCAGGACTAAAATAACAGTTTTATGGACACTATGAGCATAAACAGCTCCACTGATTCAAAAACAGAAACTGCACTTCTGAATGAATCAACTCATTCATTTGGAACAAAAGCACCATTCTAAATACATTCCTCAAATGAAAGAGAAAACCAGATACAGTGTTCTGGTGAGCCTGCTTCCAAGGAATGCACTGTGGAGAGGATGGGAGATGAGAGAACAGTGTCTGGGAATATGCTAGGGAGAAAGAGAAGAGATCACTCAGGGACTGCCTAGGATATGGCTGGAGGTGGGTGGGATGGTGTTCCCAACTCATCTGCATGTGGAAAAGAATCCCAGATGGGAAAGCAGAGTGCTACAGCACTACAGAAATCCCTGCTGAGCTCCAGCATCCAGGACAGTGCCTATTGGAATGGTCTTCATTTATTTGGTCAATGCCTTGGAAAAGGGAGTGAGCTGTATGGCTAACAACTAACTGCTAAGAGAATTTTAGAAATATACCTCTTGGAGAGTGTGCTCAGACAGATGGAAGTCAGGTAGCCCATCGTGTGATATGTGTGTGTGGCCCTGGCGAGAGCACGCTGGCCAGAAACACTCCAGGGCATGGCTGAAACGGGGTTGGAAAACACATCGTGTATTCAGTGAGGAGTCTGTTACATTGTCAGGCTGCTAATGGAGCCGTAACAGGCTCTGGACAGTTTGTTCACTTTACAAGGCCAATTAAGGGCTGTGCAAGAGGGAAATGCCAGCTCCAGTACTCCCATTCCCACACTCCTTCTGCAAGTGGTAACCGGACTGAGCAGTTCCAGTTGACAACAAAACAGCTCAGGTACAACGTTCCTCATCCAAGCTGACATCCCAGGACTCCAGTCAGAGTGGGCCCAGGGAGCCCCCTGCCCCAGGCAGCCCCCAGCCTCCCCACAGCCCCGGGAGCTCCGGTGCTGCAGGGCAGGTCTCCCCGGCAGAGCCTGGCTTTGCTGCTGCTGCGCTTCCTGTAACTGGGGCAATATATCTGTGGCCACAAAGGAAAGATCAATATTTATTTAACAGACACACTACCCTTTAGAGGCCTTTAATTGTCAATTAGTCATCATTAACTGACAGTAATTGAACATGCTGAAAGCTGCGATCACAGCTTTCCCCACAGCAGGGTCCTAGCCAGATGCCTGCAGAGGTGAGCGGGATGCAGGGGGCAGTGGAAGAGGGACCACAGTTGCACTGCCAGTCCTGCACCAAAGCTCTGGGACTGCTGCACTCCAAGCTTTGCTCAGCCCATAGCAACCTGGCACTGGTGGGACAGAGCTCTGTAGGCTGGGGATCCTCACAAAATAAAGGGTTGGGGGGTGCCTCTCTCAGGGCAGCAGCCCCACAGCCCTCGGCAGGACACGCTGGTGCTTTAGCCTGTCTCAGCTGCTATGGGACAGGCTGAGAATGGAAACAAGAAGGGTGAAGAGCCCGTCAAGAAGGAGGACATGGCTCTGCTCTGCCTGCCCAGGGGCTGCAGCGGGTCCTGGTCAGGGGGAGCATCCATCCAGCACTTGTCAGCACCTGTACAGAATCCCAATGCCACACACCTGCTTGCCACATGCTGCCTGCTGGAGGCATCGCTGCTGGCAGACTCTAAGCCCAGGGGATGCCTTTCCCTTGGGAGGGAAAAGCTGCAGTTTGTTTCTTTCCAGATTTTACAGGAATACAGACCAGCAGTGCAAGCACCAGCTCTTCCCCCTGGCTCCTGGGTCCCTGGGGTGCAAGTCTGCCCACAGGGTGCTGCTGGAGGGATCAGGGGGACACAGGGAGATGCACAGCCACCAGCACAAGTGTTTTGGAGAGTGGTGTTTTTCAGACATCCTTGCACATTGGACAGCTTTAGAGATATTGGTCTGCTTTCTAGTCTGGGGCTTTGGACAGCTCTACTCTGTGTTTCTGGTGTCACAGTGATTAAGCAACAAAATCTAATGTCGCCCTTGGTGGGAATGCAAGAAAGTCCTCAGGTCTCAGTGCCAGCAGGCTGTGCAGGCTGAAATGGAAGAAGGAAATGCAAATTCCCTTTCTATAAGGACGACAGTGGCATGAACACTGACTTTATTAAAATGCAGAATTATTTCAGGGCCCTTTGTTTAGCTCGGAGCCTGGAGGTAATTTATGCACAAGGATGGAGCAGGGAGGTCTGTGTTCAGCTGCCTGGTGCTGCCAGCAGTTCTTGGCTCGTGCTCCTGGTGTTAAGGCTTTCCAGCTCTGAAGGGAAGGTCTGGAAACCCACAGTCTCTCTGCTTGTTCTCACTTAAGTTTTCCTGTCCCCACATCTCCTGCATACAGTTGCTGGGGTTGGGGCCTTTAAGACAGAGGGGGTGTTATTAACAGGAGAAGGAGCTGGGGAATAAATCCAGCTTTTGTGCAGGTGGGGTGCAGATTTAGGCTGCCGAAGATCTGTGCTCCCTATGTGACTTTGAAATTCCATCCCACCCCTGCACACATCGATCGTGGCAGCTGGTCACAGCCCGCAGGTTGGCAGGAGGAGGGATGGGGTGCTGGGAGTGCGAGGAGCTGAGAGCCTGGAGCCAGCCACCCTTCTGGAGGGAGAGACTATTCTTAGGCGGGTATTTGGATGCAGTTCAGAGGAACCTGCCTTGTCACACATTTAAATTCCTCTCCCCACAGTGGCACAGTGACAGAAGCCTTCCCGTATGGCACCGTGGGAGGGAAAGCTTCCGCCTGCCATTGTCTGTGGCAGATACCAACCGGTGCGCTGGGCGCCTGCCATGGGCACGGGCTGGCACTGCCAAACTGCGCTGCCTGCTCCGAGCAGCAGTAACCCACAGCCAGGGCAGCACTGGAAGCAGTGCCCCACACTGCATGGGCCCTGGCCACAGAGCATTGACTCATGCCATCCAAACACCCCGTCTCACCCACCAAGCACCCCACTTCCCTACACCTCTTCACCTCTCATTCCTCACAGGTGATCTCCTCACCAATTACTATGCAAAATAATCATGTTAATCTCCAACTCTGTTAGCAAACAGACAGTGAAATCTCTGGTGCTTGCCAGCAGCAGGGCCCCAGCACTGAGACCATGAGTGTGGTGCTGCCTGCGGAGAGGCTGGGCCAGCAGTGCTGGGAGAGCGTGGCTGAGAAGGAGCTGGAGAAGCCTCAAGTTATATGGAAGGAAAATGGCCGTGGCCTCAGCAGTAAATGGTTCTGTAACGTGAATGGCTTCATTCCAGCTGGCAGCTGCGTGATGTGCCACCAACCTGCCAGCCTGTGCCCTGTTCTGCTCCAGGCAGCTGTTCTGGTGCACTGCATCCTGCTGATGCTCTTGCACTGCCACTGCAGGGTAGCACCACATCACCCCAGCCCAGGCTCGTACCTGCCCTTGTTCCTGGCTGCCAGGGAAAGTGCCGACAGGTCTGGTTTCAAAAGCAAGCACTGCATTCCACAGACCTTCCTACAGGAAATGTTTCTTCTCTGTACTTGAAAGTTTCCTGAAAATTTCCATCCAACTGGAGTTGCTGGTAAGCAGAGCCAAGGTCAGTCCATCCTGCGTGAGAGGCAGCCATGCAGCCCTGCTGAGGCACACATAGGTGTGAGGACAACAATCACCATGGCTGGTCTCCTTTCCTGCCACTGTATCACAGCCCTAATTATGCTTGTTAAGTGGAATGTCTTCCTGGCACTTGCTTGGGGCCACGGCTCATTCAAATAAGACAGACCAGGATCAATGCAGTTTGACAGGAGATGCATTCCCAGTCCCCCTGTCCTCAGGTCTCAGGGCACCATTGCCTTCACAGTGCCAGACCCCCGAGTAGGGAATGCTGCATGCTCAAAGTACTGCTGCCCAGTGAGAAGGGCAGCTTCCCAGAGCCCAGCGACCCTAATGTCCCCGATGCACTGCGGGGAGGGACATCTCCAGTGTGCCTCTGTGCTGCTGTGCTGCCACCATGGATCTGCACCGCTCTCCCCACACAGCTTCTGCCAAGAGGGCACCAGCCTCCTTGAGAAATCTGTTCACATTGCCAAGAATGATACCCCAACCCAGTCCCAGCTCTGCGGAAAAGCTGCTGTTCCTTTGGGACTCCTTGCCTTCGAGGGGCTCTGCCACAGAGGACTCTTGGCAGCTCTGCCTTTCATGGTTGTGCAGAGCACAGAACAAAGTTGCCTGCACATCCAACGCTTGTAGCATTACAGGTAATTCCATAAGATATTTCTGTGTTATCTGACTGGTCAAAAATGCCTTGCAGAGGTAGAGGTGGCTTTGCTGGCTCCAGCTGCTGGTGCTCAGTCTGAACCCGTCACCGCTGCTGGTGGGCAGCTGCTCACACTGCATCCCAGCTGCATGGGTTTGGGAGCAGGGAGAGGGCTGGGAGCTGCAGCTGGTCCAGGCACACCTGCTGGCTGGGACCAAGTGGTTTCTCCCACTGTCACACGGGGCTTTTCCAGACTCCCTGTATTTGCTGTGCCTTTTGCAGCTCACAGGGACAGGCCATGCTTGTTAGAGGCAGCAGGACAACTTCCCTGCCTGAGACAGAACTCTAGGCAGTGTCTGTCAGTTCTGATCACCTCAACAGCCTCAGTCCACATGGATACACTTCAGACCAAATGCATCTCTAGCTGAGGAGTGCTTGGGGACCAGCAGTGATGGATGGAGGTGGTGGCTGCCCTGGGCAACCTCAGACTCATATGGAGAGATGTCTCTTTCCTGTCAGAGGAGAAAAAAGCCATAATCTGCTCTAACTGCTGCTGTGATTTTCTTATCCATCACAGTGGCAGCTTGTTTATACCCGCCCAGGACCCAGTACTGCACAGGCAGTGGAGGAGGAGAAATGGGGCAGCTGCAGGAAAGCAGCGGGAGCAACTGATGGGCTGGAGCATCAGGACCAGTGGGATGAGTCCTGCTGACCAAAGCCAAAGGCAGGTGCCCAGTAGGGGAGGGTGCAGCACCACTCCTGTGCACTCCCGGAGCAGCAGGAGACCCAGGTGGATTCTGAGAGCAGGAGATGAGATCTGTGGAGTTGTCACGGCAACAGCATCACTGACTGTCAGGATACGCCAGGGCAACACATCTCTGAATCTAAAGCCTTCCTCCAGGTTAGCTCCAGAGTATACCATACTTCCTTTGGGAACATGCAACATTTTCCTTGTAAATCTGCAAAGCCTTGTTTGTCAGCTGGCTGGTGGATTTTCCCTGCCTGGATGGCATGCTTCAGTGCAGCCCCTGGGAAGTGTCACACGCCTGCTCCATGGTGAGACCCTCTGTCAGGCAGCAGCATCCATCCCTGCAGTGGAAGTGCAACCCCTGTGAGAAGCAAACCTTTCACCTGTGGAGGGTCTGCCCTGCATAGTCCCATTACCAGTCACACCTCCTACACATACCCTCACTATTTACAGACATAAATCCTCCACATATCACAAGGAAAGGTTCAGCTTTGCCAGCTAGACTTGTAAAGCACTTTGCAGTAGCCCACGACTCTGACACAGACAGTTTAATGTGACACCATGCCCCGCCGCAGCTCTGCCTGAGTCAGCAGGTGCCAGGTGAACCTCTGTTCCAGGGCTGTGGCACGGCCACCAGCCCTGCGGGGGGACTGTGGCTCCCATCGGTGGACTCCCGGTGAACTGGGGTCTTTCAGCCATCCAGGCTCGATACTCCTGGCTGAACCTTGGCTCAGGCAAATACAGCAGGAGCAGGTGAGAGAAGTTTCAGGGGCTTTTGCCCAGCCTGGGAAGGGGAAACAGCAACTTTTTAACAGTCATTAGCTTTCAGACAATTAGTTTATGCTGAAGTAAGGTCATTGCATTATCACTTACAGAATTTCTGCTCTCCTGGAGAAGGCAAACCTTTCTCCTCCTTGCCTGGCACCAACAATCCCTGCCCAGATCACCAGCTTCATGGCCTGGTGTCTGAGAGGGTGGTGGCCAGTGCTGCTGATTGTGCTTCCCTGGCTGCCTGCTGCCCTGACACAGCCTCAGTGGCAGGACAGGCTGGGCACAGTCTGTGTGGAGCCCTGGCTCCTGCGTCTGGCTCTTCACTGTGCCTGTGCTCCCTTCTCACCTGATACTTCTCCAGGCTCTCCCCAAGGGCTGGTGGGTCAGGAGAGGGAGAGATGCACTGGGTGCTCCCAGGTCCCAGTCAGATACAGATCTTCATCCCAGTCAGCAGTGCCTGATGAGCTCTCTTTTGGTGTTTGGTGAATGCTGCTCTTTCCCTGGCTGTTCCCTCGGCCATGGCTTGGCAGAGCCACCAGAGTCCCAAGTTCAGGAGCAACACCTCCAGAGGCAGATGCTCTCCTCAGGGTACTGTGTCTTGCCTTGCCTTGCTTTGCCATGTCTGCAGCCAAGGAGCATCTCGGAGGTGTGTCAGGAGAGGAAATCTCCATTAAAAAAATCTCCATAAAAAGTAAAGCAAAATAAAAAGGTTCCATTGTAATCCTATTAATGCATCTCCACACAGGTTGGTATCTCCTGAAGAACACTTCCCATTAAAGAAATCAATTTAGTATTCCGTTTTCTTCCTGTGGTGCATATTGAAGTGGGATTTGACAATGATGGAAAACAGATTTGTGTTAAATACTGCCAATAATGTCTCATAGCTCAAGGTTACAGCTTCTGGTGAGCGACAGACGCTCGTAATCCAATGCGTGGAAAATACTGCACTCCACTATCAATTATCTGCAGTTATTAGGTTTTAAAATAAACTGCACATCCGGACTTCAGGCCACACGTTTATTTTACTTTTCTCTTGCAGCTGCTTCAGTCTGTCTGGGGTTTTCTGGTCTGTCTGAGGGCTCTGTGCACAGCTGGCTCTGGCTCCAGCTCCAATTCCAGCCTCACCTCATTCTGGGACCCCAAATCCCCACAGGGTGCAGAGTCTGCATCCTTGGTGCCCAGGATTTCAGGCCTGGATGGAGCTCCAGGCTCCAGAGAGGCTTATTGCAGACAGGGAATTTCTTGAGCTTCTTCTGTTCAGCTAAACACAAACTGGGGACTTCAAATTCACCAATTTAGTTGGGAATTTCAAACAACTGTTTTTCTTCCTCAGGTTCCTCAGGAGCCTACAGCACAGCAGTTTCTTTGTGTCCTGAATCCCCGCTTTGATGCTTGACAAAAGCTTTCTTCTCTTTGATAAACAGAAATGAAGCCAAACATTAATGGATCCTTTCCTTCTAGCTCGAGAGGGCCAGGCAGCCTTGCAGGGGGGTCAGAAGACCTTTTAGAGACTCTTTACTTTGAGGATGCAGAAGTCTCAGACGAGTGAAGCTGAGCCCCTCAAGCTGCTCCGTGGAGGAAATGCCCAGGCAGCAGCAGGGAGCCACACCAGTCTTGGGACACAGGTGCCAGCACTGCCCAGCTGGCACTCTGGGCTGTGCGGGGAGCTCGGCTTCAGCAGTGCCACAGGAAAACTGGGATAGACTGGCAAACACACATCAGGCTGAATTTCAGCTCCTGCTTGGGGATGCACAGCATTACGTGTCTGTGGAGGAGGAACTGCCATGTGCCAGTGAGCAAAAACAACAGCCAGAGTTGGGAAAACAGAGAGAGAACTGGCGGATTCAGCAACAGGTGGCAAGTGCCAAATGAACACACACCTGGGCAGTGGGTCCAAGGAACCTGGACCCCTAGGCAATCACTGCTGGGCATCTCCTCTGTGGGTTTTTACCCAAATTTGCCAGTCAGTAAAGCCATATGGAAACCGTCTCCCATTTTTGGATTGCATTTTTGAAGCAGCATACCCTGGGACGAGGACTTTGTGGAAAGGAATATGAGAGTAAGCAAAAGCTGGAACCAGCCCAGGGGATCATCAGCTGGGACACAGCCCAGACCACAGAGACCTTCGCTGGTCCTACAGAACCCAGGGGAACAGAGAATATTCTTCATCCCTGTCTATCAACACTTCATTAAGCAATTACGGATCTACAGACATTTCTCTTCTATAAAGTGTCCCTGCATCAATGGCAACAGCCTGCAAATATTCTAGTGGCATAAACAGAGTAATTAATCAGGTGCTGTAATGGCAAGAAATTAACATAAGGAAAACACAGACTGAATATCGGAGGAAGTTTTCTGGAAGCAAACTGTGAATCAGAGAATTGCCATCCTGGGGAAAGGGGGAAACTCCACGGCATGAGACAGGTCACAGATCCATGGCAAATATCCCAGAGGGAATGCTCAGATGCTCATGTGTGAGAGGGGAGGATGACCCAATATGTGACTTGCTTTTCCTGACATCAACCACTGAGTGATTTCTAATGATGATTCACTGCTCTGGGTAAAGGTGCCTTCAGTCACACAGTCTGCTGCCCTGCCACAGGCTGACTTTGCACCAGAGGAGTTATTTCTTTGCAGGAGGTTATGCCCTTACAGCCATGGTGCCTATACACCAGAGAGCCAGAGGTCTCCACTCCCAGGTATGCTCTGCCATTGTGACCAGAAGAAAAGCTCTCTCTAGCTGTGGCAAAGAAATTAATCCAAAGGGTTGGGACATATTTAGCTCCTGCTTGGCTGCACCCTCCAAGCCTCTGGAAGGCTGCGTCCTGCCTGTCATCACAATGGGTTTCGAACACAGCAAAGACACTGGCTGGTTTAGCAGCACATGCCAGGAACTTGGTGTAGTAACAAGTGTCATGAGTGTGACTTGTGCAGCTGCCCAGCTGGCAAGGTTGCCTGTACCTGCCATCGAGAGAAGCAGCCACTCGTAGGACATGTCCCCTGAACACTGACAGATCATTTGCTCCACGCATCCTGGTGCAAACAGATGTCTCTGTGCAGCAGAGCAGCCACCCGAATGCTAAAGCAGTTTGCTCTGGCTCTCCATAAAGATGTTATATTTGTTCCCAGAAGTTAATCTTTAAAGATTTTTAGAGTGTTCAATAACCAGTAGGTGTGTGCAAAGCAGGATGGAGGCAGTTTCTGGGGGCAACCCCAGCACAACAATTGGCCCTGTGCCTGACCACGGTGACCATCCCCTGCAGCTCGAGACTGGGGGACACCACAGCACTGGAGGGCTCGAGGGACTGCAATTCTGAGCCCCATGCCACTGGGGGGCTCTTGGTGCTAAGGAGGAACCAGGACAGCATTAAGCCAGGCCAGCAGTGGTGGGGGTTCTCAGGGCACACTAAGTCCTGCTGGCACAGACTGTGGCTGGGGGCACACCAAACCCCACTGGCACCAGGGCTCCTGCACACCTGTGCTGAGCCACAGGCTCTGGCTGCACAAGGACAGCTGTGGGGGACAAGGGGAAGTTTAGCTGCAAACTGGCAAGCAGATTAGCAGGGAGAGAAGTGCTCAGTGTCAAGAAACTGGAAAACCGTTCATTTGTGTTGGGCAAGCAGCGTGATGCTGGGCTGTGCTGCCAGCAGGGATGGCCTGTGCTCTGAATGGAACAAGCCCATTTCTGCAGAGTGCATAGTGCATCCCAGTTCCACAGTGGCTGCTGGAAAGCTGGGTGTCTGTGCATAGGCACAGATAACATCTTGTTACACTCACAGAGTTCCCCTTCCCTGAGCCCCTGTCCAGCTCCCAGAGCCAGGGCACATGCGAGCCCTGGGAACTCTTTGGACCCAAGCTGCCCATCACTCTTGAAGCACATGGTGCTCCAAAAAAGGCAGAATGGGAGCATTTCAGGAAAGTACCCCAGGTCCCAGCAAACCCCCTTCCCCTATCTGAGAAGAATTTCCATATTCATGAGCCTTATCACTCCCCTCAAGCTGCTGTGTGAATGCAGCAGTTCAAAAACCAGTACCACACAAAGACAAATTTTGAGGCGGTTTGGGAATCAGCAATAGTGTCTCAGGCTTCCTTGCCCTGCACCTGTCCTGAGGGATTTGAGCTGTGTTCCAGCACTGCTGGCCCCCAGGCAGTGACTTAGTCCCAGCAAGCCCAGTGCAGGTAGGATGTCCCTCGTGGCACTGTGCATCATGTGGCAGCAGTAGGTTCAGTCCTGGCACTTCCCGCAGAGTGGGGTGCCTGGACATCCGTTGGACACCACATGTGCGAGGGCTGCTGCCAGCAGTGGGAGGGTGGGAGTGGGCTCGCATGAGCTGTCGGAGTCAGTGGCTGCTGCTGGTTCAGATGGAGCTGGGCAAGCCCCCAGGCTGCCTTTCAAAGTTGTGACCAGCTACAAGTCGCTGCCACTAGGCAGCTTGTGACTGGCTCCTGAGCTGGGGTGGCCACATTCAGGGTGGCCACAAAGTCTCCGTTGCCACCCACTTTCAGCCCTGCCAAGTGTTTCATTTGGCATTTTACTAAGGACAGCCATTATCATTTGAAAAAACATTCCAGACTTTGTCAGTGCTAATCCTTGTCTGACTCCACAAAGCTGGTTGAGCTTTTATCTCCTGCAGACTAGATTACAGTAATGCCTTGGAGCTCCTGCTTGCCAGGAGGGCTGATTACCAGCCCTCAGCCCCACGGGCAGCAGAGAGCATGCCCACTGCCCACTGTCAACCCAGTGCCTCCTCCAGGGCTGTTCCCAGCGGGTATCCCTCTTGGAAAGATCTGGAAAGCAGAGTGCTCTGTCCCTGCCTTCCTATGGCCCCAGAAGGGCAGCTGCTCTAAGAGCATCCAGTCCCTGCTCGTCCCTCACTGCAGGTGCCATCACACCTGGCACTGCTGGGAGGAACCACTCGGGCATTTGTGGGACCAAACTCTCACCCTGCATGGGGTAAAGGTGCCCAGACAGTGATTGCCAGAAATGCCCTCCTCCCAGGAAAAGTCAAAAATGCCACTTACATGTTCAGGCAGTGACCACAGCCTGGAGCAGTGTTCCCAGACCATCCCATGGGGCTGAGCCACGGGCTGGCTGGGCAGGAGCAGGGAAGCAGAGGAGCTGGGCTGCTGACAAGACTGGCACTCCCAGCAGTTCAGCACACTGTGCCATCAGCTCCCCTTCCCACCACGTGCCAGCTCCTGCTGCTCTCCCTGCACCATTCTGCTGCAGGGTAAATTAATTATTTCTAATAAACCCATGTTTAAATTACCAACTCAGGCAGGGGCCAGCTGATTTGAGAGCTTCTCACTCCATTAGCCTAACTGCAGTCAGCGCTCGGCCAGGCAAACCCTCACCTGCACTCCCACGATCAGCTGGAATGGGGCTCTGCAGCCCCCCTTCCTCTGCCAGGGAGGACCTTAGCTGTGTCTCTGGGCACAGGGACAGCCAAAGGGACTCTCCATATGCCCAGCCCTGGGACAGCAAGAGCAAATGCCTTGTCTGGTCTGTGTCAATGATGGAAAAGATGTCCCAGGCAACAGGGAAATGGGAACAAGCTGGCAGCCCCTGCTGAGGGCTTACAGCTCCCATTTTGGGGAAAGAGCAGTGATAACCAAGGACAGCAAGTGAATTTACAAGCCAGTGCTGCTTCATGAGCAGGTGTCTGCAACAGGCAGGTGCAGCAAGCAGGATCTGCAGAGGCAGCTGCAAGGACAGGGAACATACCATGGGGAAGAGGCTGAAGTGCCCAGGTAGAATTTATCCTGCCTCTCAGTGTGTCCCAGCTTCATTGGCCTGAGCCCAGTGATGTGAAGCACAAACCCCCAGAGGCAGCAGGTTCATTCCAGCACCCTGCAGTCAGTGTTTGAGCTCAGCTGGCTCCCCCCACAACTTAACTCTTCCCAGATGGCTTTTATCTTTAAACTACTGTAGAGCAATACAAAAAGACAACAATAATTTAAGATCCTCTTTGACTGCAGGCTAATACCAATTCACTCTGCTTGCCGAGGGATGGCACTTTCCCTTTTTTATATAGCCTCTCTGATTTTCCTAGCGTATGCAGATAATCTCAAGCTCCTCATAAAGGCAGCCATAAACTTTCCTCCCTCTGCCCCCTCCAAAGTGCATAAAACCAGCGGGATAACCAGCATCATCCCAGGAGGCTTCTGAGGAGGCAACAGCTAAAGCAGGGCACAGCAGCCAGACAGGTCTCAGGAGGAGCTCCCAGAGCTGGCACCACTGCTCATCCCTCACCAGCCTGGGCACAGGGAGGAGGGCAAGTGCAGAGCAAGGGAGCCTGGATGTCTGCACATTGAGAGTCTCTCTACATCCACAGTGGCTCCCTGGAAAGCTGTCCCTGCGAAATGCTGCTGGCCAGGGTGCACTGGGGAGTGGGACCTCTGGGCACAAAGGGCTGAGAGCCTGAAATCAGCTCCTCTCCTTCTCAGAGCCTGCCTGGCTCACACGGACACCTCTTAGGTGGAAGGCTGGAAGGAATTCCTGCTTAAGACCACCCAGTAATGGTTCTCTTCTCCTTTTGAAAGAGAATTTGAAATATAAAACACTCTCCCTGTATGGATAACAGACCAACATCTTTGAAAACATTACAATCTCTCAGCAAGTTATTTGGAGTCTACAGAAAGGCAGCCTTTCCAGATATCAGCCCTATTAGCTTTGGTTTCTCTACATGCTAGGACTGAATTAAGCCTTCACATTCTGACTCATTTTCCAGCCTGTTCACCAGTGCAGCTGAGAGAAGGTGTTCTGTCAACAATGGAACTTTTTCCCCAAACACTTTAAAATCTGAAGCTTCATCAAAATCAACTTTAGTTTGCAAACTGTTTACATTGTGACTTAGCAGCTTTTCTTGTGGCAAAAAGAATGGTTAAGGAATGCTCCCAGGCATCTCTGCTTGCAGATTCTCAGAGAGCAAAGGGGGCTGGCACACAGCTCTGATTCTCAGCCAATTTTTCCAGCACCGGATTATAAGCATCCTTCCTCCTCTTGCTGGAGTGCAGACAAAAACTGCATGTTCCTGTGAAAGCCTTCAGCCATAAAGACAACAAAATGGTGTGATGTTGAACAGAGCACGGGCTCCTGGCTGTGGCTCTGTGTCCCTGGGGTCACATGTTGAGCTCAGCCCCTTGCTGGGCCCCATCATGCTGGGATACCCATGGTGTGGGGGACATCTCTGACTGAGAAGGTGCCACCATGGACATTGGGGTGCATCATCCCCAGAGAGGAGTGGACCTTTCTGGGGGGCAAATTACCAAAAGCCCCTTCCCTGGTAGCAGAAACCTCCAGCAGCCATGGGCTGCTCTTTTTCAGCATTTCACCCAGAGTGAGAACAGGCATTTGCATCTCCCCTTTGCCTCTGATGGAGAAACTACTGGAGGAACATCTCACACTGCTGGCAAGGTGCTGACACATGTGGGCCCTGGGCTCAGTGCCCACCGGGCTCCAGGATGCCCAGTCAGGTTTGACAGGCAGACTTCAGGCTCTGTAGGTTCTCACAAATGCCACAGCTTCTGGTCCCTGTTCTGGGAACGTCCAGGGCTCTAAGTGCATTACTGTGTGCGCAGCTCCTCCAGCAAATCTTTCCCATTCTGCTCCCCACCAAGAAGCGGCATCAAGTTTTCCCAGGAGTCATCTCATTCCAGGTGCCTCCATCCTGCAGATGACAAATCACTGCCTGAATGGATGAGCTGCACAGTGTGTCTCTGGTTGAGCTGAGATTTCACCCAGAACCACATCTCCAAGAGTTATTATTGGTTCCATTAGATTAATGATTGTAGAACCACCAGCAGCATCGCAGATTAGGCCTTTATGTTTGCATTCCTATACTGTAGCACCAGTTGCATGGTTTTGCTTAAATCAGGACAAGAGACTGACTGGAGACTGACACAGTGAGCCGTGACTTCTTGCTGGCTCCAGAAGCAAAGAGACAGATTTACGATACCTAAAAAACACCAACTGGACTGGGAAATGGACAGACATCTTCTTGGTCTGTGCATAATGACACACAGGACTTTAACCCCCTGCATGCTGTAAACTTCCCAATCTATTCTCAGATTAGGTTGGTGGTAGAACCCCTGCTAATACAGTGGGGTGAGGAAAGCAAACTAAAAAACATCCGCTCACTGCCTAGTCTGTCATCTGTGCTGGTAATAGTCATGAGCAGAGCACATGGTGGGCCCGCTGAGATAAAAGGAAGCTAAGAGATTGTTTGTACCATTAATACATCTCGTGATAAATGATGTGTAAAGTTTTACTGCAAGGTCTTAGGAAGGCTGTGAGCATGGAACACCAGCTGAGGGAATGCCAACATGGGGGAAGGATTGAGAGGCAAATCCAGGGAGGATGGGGAAGGGCTGGGAGCAGCCTGAGCTCAGAGAAGATGAAGGTAGGTTTATTCTGTCTCCTCCAGGTCCGTGTGATATCCCAAAGGCACATGCAGGGCACTGAGGTCAGATGGATCCTGGATGAGGGAGGCTAGAGCATCACATTGATACTGGGGAGATGGAATTGAAGACACCTGTGACAGCTGAAATACTGAGGCAGCTGTGTCTAATCCTGGTGGCTAAATATGCTCCCAGTGGGCTTTCTTGCTTTACTTTTTATAAAATTTGTCCTATGCTATGACCCAGTGCTACATGGAATAAAGCAATTTTTCATCCTGAAAATGGTGCCTTGTCCTCAGCCCAAAGCTGCTGAGAAGCAAATGGCAGGTCACTGTGCCCTGGTGCTCAGTAACATGGAGTGAGCCAGGCTCTGTGGCTCTGACCACAGTCCACGTTTGAGCCTCTCAGCACCACTCCTGGAACAAATCCCCAGGTCCCTGGGAAGCTGCCTCCCACCCACATCTGTTCTCCTTGCTGCATCTATCAATACCAGACCATGCCATACAAATCCTGATGCTGGGGGCAGACCTGTGACTCAGGGCACTGTGAGCCCCTCTTCCCTGCCAGGGCTTTAAGATTCCCAAAGAGGAGGATTGATGCCATGACTATCTCAGAAATGCCACATGAACATGAAAATTGCGCAAATGATAAAGCGGAGATGACTTTTCGGGAGCAGAGAGACAGAATTAAAAAACAAGGCATCAAACTATGCAGTTTATGCACAGGAAAGATGTATCTTGACAAGAACTAATATTTTATGTGGAGCAAATAACTCAGTAGTAACAAATTTGCACATTTAAAGATGTGCTATTAGGAAGAAAGTTCTGATTTTCCCTACTTCTCATCAGAGTCCCTGACATAAACAACCTCCTCACCCTGCCCTCAGTGCTGCCTTGTATTCCAACACCCTCCTTTTCCCTGACCTTCTCCCTCTTCCCTGCGGGAGCTGCCATGCTGGGACAGGCCTGTGGCTCCCGCTCTCCAGTGTGGAGGAAGGAGCACATTCTCCCAATGTCCAGCAATGCTGTGCATGAACTCTGGGTGCAGAAGAGCCCATCCTGCATGCTGCAATACCCCTGTTGCACCAGGGGCTGCCCTGAGCCCTACTCCCCATGCCAGGGGCTATTCTTGGCACAGGGGATGCTCCTCAGCTCCACAGAATTAGTGATCTATGCTTCTGTGGTTACTGTGGATGGAGACGGTCTGAGGCTACCCCAGGGGAAGACAACATGTTGAGGGAGTGTGAAAACAATGGCCATGGTGGAGGGACCAGCCACAGAGGGATGGGGAACTGGGACCTCCAGTCAACCCGGACTCTGCCACAAGGCCACCAGGATGCCTTTTACCCAGGATGCCTTAGCAGCTCACAGCACTGCCTGTGCCAGACCATCTGTCTGTACTCCCTGTCTCTCCCTGCCACAGCCAGAGATTTGCACAATCGAGCCCATGTAACTGGTACTGGAATCTTCCTACCTGGCACAAGGCTCTAAGCCTTATCTGCATTTAGGAATTGCGCTAAGCCAGCAGATCTCCTGCGTATTTGCTCTTTGAAAGCCTGCTCTGAGGAGCTCTGGCAGGAGGGCCACATAAAGGGAAAGCCCCACAGCTCCAGCCCACAGATAAAGCTCTGCACCATACAAGACATTTTGATGTTTTATGCCAGCATTTGGCACCACTCCAGAAGAGCTCTGAGTTATCTTAAGCTTCATAAATGCAGAGCTAAAGCATTAGCATAGGAATTGCTCCTAAGTCAAGGGTTAGAGGCGCGTAGCAAAAAGGGTTCTTAGGGGGTGCTCTCCCGCTGGCTTTGGGGGATAAATGTGTATTTACCCCCCCCCACCCTGGGCAAACCACAATGCTCCCCATCACTAAGCTGAAGAGCTTTACTGAAGCACTCCAGCAGACCTCCTGGCTTCTAAGTAAATAAAAGCATCAGAAAGTAAAAATGTGTTTTAAACTATGATGATTAATTAGGATGATGGATGGGGACAAAAATCTGGTGCCGTTGACTCCTTTGCACAGATGCAGGAGCTGTTCTGAGCAGAGGAACTGGAGGGGGTCACTCTGGGGGGTCACTTTGTGCAGCACAGAGAACAGCAGGACACAACTGCTGCCACCAAAAAGATGCCAGAGGCTCCTGCCCACACTGGCACTGCTGGAAAGGGGCAAGGGAAATGGATCCACATTCATGCCCACCCTGGGCTGCCCATTTTGCAGGAGCGGATCGTGGGAGCTGGGGAGCTAAAATAGATAGTCTTGAAATAATCTTGAAGGAGAGAAGTGAGGCAGCTGCTCAAAGCCTTGTGCCAGCCTGGAGCCGAATCTCGTTCCAGGAAAGGTGCCGCAGCAAAGGAGACCCTGCTTCTGATCAGGGAGCTCAGTCAAGAGCTGGAGCATTGAAACAGCGACAGCAAAGGAACTGGGAAACAGAAAACAGGAAAGAGCAAATGGCTTCTAAACAGTGGAAATGTTCCGCTATGGAGGAGGAGGAAGGCTGGAGAGGGAGGATTAGCCAGCTATAAATACAAGCAGTGCTGAGTTAAAAGGCTAATTAGAATAGCAAAAAGAAATACAGCAGTACATTTCAGAGACGATTTCGACTAACAAAGAGTTTTTCAAATCTGTTTGCAGGAGTGAATATGAAAGAGAAAATTGGATTCCTATGAAATGATTTCAAGAATTGGAGGAGGAAAAAGGTAATGGCAGATCTCTTCAACAGTCAGCTAGTCAGGCTAGTCAGGCTAGTCAGGCTCCCTGACATCTTCATCTGCTGCAAAGGCAAAGAGAAAGCCGACAGGTCTCAGTTTTCATGTCTTGGGAGATAAAAAAGAGCCAGTGATAAGGGATGGTTTGTGCAGAGATGGGGCATAAAGGGAGAGGCCAGATGTTCTTCCCCAGGCAGCCTGGAGAGAAGTGACTAGTCTAATTGCTTCATGCTGAACTGGAAGGGCTGGAGCTCTGCCCTTACCTTGGGCTGGGGGCTGTGTGGCCCCACAACGTGACACACGGAGGGGACACTGCCACCCACCACAGCCCTGACTGCCCGTGCCCAGGGAGGATGGCAGGGACCGAGGTCACCCCAGCTCCAGCCCACGGCACGGTGGAGCCAGCACGGAGCAAATGCCCTCTGTGGCAGTGAACCACTGAGCCCCCAGTGATTTAACACCTACAGCCTCAGCATGTACCAGAAATGGCTTTAGCTTCCCCAAAAACTGGAACAGATGGTCCTGAAGTTCTTAACCCATTAAATGTATACAGACATACACAGACACATGTACATACATATAAATATATATAAATACACCCCCCAATTTGACACCCTGTACCCACCTCATCCTGCAGATATGTGAGGCTGGCCTGAGCCACGCGCTCCCCTCCCGTGCTCACCCTATTGTTCTCCTGTGACAGACAGGTTTAATGCTCCAGTTTTCCCAAGTCCTTGGGACACAGGAACATTCCAGCACTAAAAAAGCTTGGGCCTATCCTGAGAGAGAACTTGTCCCACATATCTGCGGGCCAGAGGCAGCATGGAAAAAGGAGATTGTCACCAGAGCAGAGGCTAGTGTGGATTCAAAATCTTCATCTGGGCTTCCAGTAGTTTGGGCTGTAGTGTGATGGGGTCATCACAGGTCTCTTCAGCTGCAGGAGAGGGATTGGCATCCCCAGAGCTCACGTTGAAGTAAACAGCTGAGGATAAATGGGATGACTTTTATTCTTCATCTGTTCATGATGTCACTGGTGGCTGCTGTGACCAGAGCCACAGGTCACAATGACATCAGGCCATTAATGGAACAAAAGGGTGACAACTGCGATGATTCAAAAAGCAGGAATGGGTCAGGGGGGAAGAGGTGCTCAGGAGAAGCAGACACAAAGTGCTGCTGTCTGCTCCCTGGCAGACAGCATGAACTGGCTCTCCATGAACCTGCCCATGGCAGTGGGCAGACTGGGACAGTGTGGTGGCTGGGAAAAGGGCTGGCTGGCTGGGAACTCTACAGAATTAAACTAATTGCATTGCCTAGTAAATCATAACAGCAGCTATGATACTTTGCTCTTCTCCAAGGATGCAGAGTGGCTTTATGAGCGTTAATTAACTCCAACTCACACAACACGCCTGTGAGGCACAGGCAGGTACAATTAGGTCCATGGAGAGGTAAGTCTGTAGCCCCACCTCCCATGGCCTGGCAGCTTGGGGACAGCACACACAACCTGGAAGATCTTGCAGTCCCCACAGGACCAGCTTCCTCCCCAGGGTGCAATTACAGCCCAGGAGATCCCAGTCTCAGGACTCCACTAATTAACCATCCCATCTCCCCATGAACTCACATCCATATTCATCATGACTTCCAAGAAAAGACAAAAGGCAAAACCATGAGGAGTTTTGCTAATAAACACCCACCTTCCTTCCTAGCCAGGCCCAGCAGAGTCCATCTGTCCTCATCCCATGACCCTCCATTCCTCTGCTCCCACCTGGCACACCCACTCCATGCAGCCCATGGGGCCCTGCAGCTCCATGTCAATCTGCTCCCACACCTGGGTGTGCTGGACACAAGGCAGTCCTGGAGACATGGGATAAGGCATGGGAGTCCCAGACACTCTAAGCACTTGGCTCTGTGTCCCTGTACCCTCCCCTCTGAGATCCATAGGACCCCATCCAGCATGGTCCCTATGGTCCACACAGTGCTTCCTGTGGTGTGGAACAAGCAGAGAAGAAGCAGAAAAATCCATAGAAATGCACCTAAATAAAATATTTTAAAGTGAATTTCCCATGAGGTGTCAGTAGCTCTTTAATGTTGTGCTGCCTTTCCTGGCCGATCCTGTTGTCACTCCAGCTGGCAGGAGAGTGGCTGCCAGCTGCCTACAGGAAAAGGAAGACAGGAACATCTCATCTCACTTGGGAGACCTGCACCGTTTTTGACTCCACAAACAAATGGCTTCTTGCAGCAGGAAAGCAGCAAGAGGGTCAGAAGCACACATATACCACCATGGATCCCTGCTCTGTCCCCAGTGAGCAGTAGACTGGCAGGTCTCCACCATCAGGTACACAGGGTTTTGCCTAGGAATGAAGATCTTTGCTGGTCCAAGAAGGGTGTAACAGGATTGAGCATTTTATGTCCCTTCAGCCCTGCCCCACTGGCCTGCTAGGACACTGCCCTGTCCCCAGAGATCTCTCCCTCCCTTCAGCAGCCAGTGGGATGCTGAAGGGTAAAACCACACAGCTTTATTCTTTGGCAGCCCCGGCTGGGTGCCTGGCTGGCCTCTGTCCTGGTCCTGAGATTGAGGGCATTTGAGACTGGAGAAATACCAGAGGCATTGGGAAGCAATACTGTGTACACACAGGGACACCCTGTCCTGCATCCCTGACCCACGGCCCCTGTGGGATGGCAGGACCCTGGGCTTGGTGACCTGCCTCACAGTGACCACTCACGAGATGCCATGTCCTCCCCACTGTTCCAGTCACTGCCACACTGCAGTGGTGGAGGCTGTGGTACAGAGTGGGGACAGTTGCTGTGAATGTCCCTGTTACAGCAGGCATCACCTCTGCTGGACAGAAGAGCTCTGTGCCCTGTGGCAAAGCCAATGCAGCTGAGCTGCACAAACTCACCGGGTCAGAGCTGGCCAGCTGCAATTTGCACTTTCTGTGCATTGGGAAGAAATAGTTATTTCCCCTAATTACAGCTTAAATGCCAAATAAATGCCCTGTCCTCTATGGTAATTGCAATGTCATTGGGTGATTAATGCCCGCTCTGTATGCAAAGAACCTGCACCACATCTACAAACCACAATAACCCGCACCTCAGGTGCCCCAGCTCCACGCAGCTGTTCTGTCTCCAGCTCGTGCGGGGCCACAGCGTGGCTGCAGCGGGCACCAGCTGACAGGGCTACTCGGCACCCATGCCACGAGCTGTGGCTATGCCCAGCTCACAGCCCAGCCCCAGAGGCAGTTCTGTGTCCCCAGGGGGGTGCAGCACCCAGACCCATCTGTCCCAGAGGCTTCTTGAAGCTGCTTGTGCCCCATCCAAGAGACCCATCACGGCACTGATCAATATCAGGCTGAGCAGGAACATTAGTCCTTCAGCTGATCTCACGTCCCAGTGGCAGCATCGCACTCCTCTCAAGGGTTCCTGTGGACTTCCCATTGTTACTTGTGCCCACCAACACAGTGCGGGAACAGGGGTGGCCAGGGCTGAGCCACACTCCCTCAGCTGCTGCTGCTCCCGAGGGGCAGCCACCAGGGAAAGTGAAAGGTTTTCAGGTTTAGCTTTATATGTATATGAGGGTCTCAAATGTTGACACTTGCTAATTACAGTTTAGAAAGCAACAAAAGGAAGTTCTAGAGAAAACCTCAGCATTTAGTCTCCCCCCTATCACTCTGGTTTTTTCCTTATTTAAAAGAAATCATCCTTTAAGCATTAAAAAACTCCCCAGTGCTGCTGATACAAATGCAGTGTAACCTTGAATTATATGGAGCAGAGCTGGCTTTCATTATTTATTAGCAAGATCAATTAGAATATTCTGTTTGCAGAAGAATATAATCCAATATGTACTTCAAGCACTAACAGCTAAATATATGCTTATTTAAAAATCAATCTAAAAGTCAAGGTTTCCTTTGTAAATCCTTACTACAGATTAAAAAAATAAAAAAAAAAAAAGCTTTGAGTGTTACCACCTGCTGAATGCTGTAGTCTCAAGGAGACAGTTATACATTTAAAGACATTTCAAAAGGGAATTGATTGTAACAGGCACACAATTGCTGAACCCCCAGCATGGAGGGCTTGTGGCATGTGTGAGGCTGTGTAGCTCCCATGGGTGGGCATCCTGGGATTGCAGCCGGGCTGCCCCACAGGAGAGCAGGAACCAGCCCCCCCAACCCAGGCAGTGACAGCCACCACTCCCATGCCTGCCAGGACCTGGAGCACGCCAGCTGTGCCAAGTGACTCACAGCAGCCCAGCACAGGCTTGTTTTATACTGACTTGCCTGGGTTGACACGGAGCCAAGGCATCCGCCTGCCAGCCTGGCCCAAGATCCGCAGTGTCCTCGCCTTTCTATCCCGAATCGCAGGTTTCTAAGATTAATTGTCATGTATAATTTATTGACCTCAGCCACGACCTTGGCCCGGCGCAGTTTCCTTCCTCTGCACTGTGATGATGGCAACAGCAGCCTCTGGCAGAGCAAGGGAACACCAGTGGGGTGGGGTGGTCAGCACTTCCAGCCCCAGTCATGCCATGGGGCTGCCCCATGGCCCTGATGACACCCTGGCCACTCTGTCCCCACCCCTCAGAGCCATTTTCCCAGCTGGGCCAGTGCCTGCTTTAATCTCCCCCCTGCCACCAGCCAGGCAAAGTCTGCTCAGCTAGCTTCCTGCTTCTCCTTCTTCCTTAAGCTCCTTCTCTTTCGTCTTTCATTTTTAAATCTTATCTCCAGGTAAAGAGGGTATTTGATGGGATCAAAAGGTGACCTTTAACAAGGGTAGCAGAACTTCAAACGATATCCTTGTGAGTTCACACACATTCAAGTGTTAAAGGGAACAGTTCTCTGATCTCCTGTTCCTCGGTGGAAAAGTTGTTTTCACAAAGATTTCTGCCAAAACTCGATGCAGCAGACTGAGAAAACTTCCTTAAAACCCAGCACCTAGAATTTGGCACAGGCTGTCCTCAGCTTCTAAGAAACAAATCCTTTAAAATTTTTTGGTCTCAGTCTTCACCAGCAAGTGCTCTAGCCACACCACCCTGAACCTGGGTGGCAGGAGGGTTGGGACTGGATGATCTTTAAGGTCCCTTCCAATCCAAACCATTCTGTGATTTTGTGAACCTCTGAAGTGTTTCTTTCTCTGCTCAAGTTCCCCGGCCCTTCCCAGTTCCCTGAGTCTAACAGGCTCCTGACCATATCCCATCTTTCATTTAGCTGAATAAAATCATTGGAATGCCTCTTAGGCAAAGTATTCCAGCTGTGGAGGGAGGTCAGACAGAAGCAGTCAGGGGAATCAGAGAGTGATTAGTGGGCTGGAAATGCAGCCAAACAGAGTAGGAAGGATGGATACCCCATGACTGCAAACTGGACCAGAGGGAGTGAATACCGTGTAACCATGGGGCTTCCCAAGGCCTCCTCGGCAGCGCAGTGTCCTGCTCCAGCCTGAGGTCCCCCCAGCCGTGCCTGGAGAAATGCAGAGAGGGACCAGCAGCATGAGCTGGTAGGTGGCAAATCCGTTCCTGAGGAAATGGGGCTATTTGACCTACAATCTGGGGGTCACTCCAGTCTTGGTTGAGACCAAGACCTGCAGACCCCTTCTAAGCAACTTGCAGATAAATTCCAGGTGAGAGAAGAACAGCCTGGGCTAAGGGACGATGTGGGCACAGGGCAGCATAGCTCCTGAGCTTCCACTGTGCTGTAGGATCAATGGGTTGCAGCACTGTGTCCCTGCAAAGCCCTGGCAGACAAGAAGGGAGGAGGGAGGGCCAGAGACCATGCTATGCAAGATCAGGACAGTCCCACACTCTCCAATGGCAACCCAGAGCCAATACTGGCAATGACATGACCCCTGTGCCACCAGCAAGGCAAGGAAGCACACACAGGTTCCCCCATCCATAGTGGAGCTTGCTGGTGTCTGCACACATGGCAGGGTGCCTAAAGCGAAGTGGACAGACGGGAGCAGTGGATGGGTGAGAATGATATCAGTGCTAATGGTTTCTGTGGCACTGCACACGAAGGTGGCAGTGCACAACCTGTGTCACCCACAGGGGATGAGAGCACAGGAAACCCACTCCTGCCTGCTCCACACAGCCAACCTGCCGTGGCTCCATGGACCAAGAGTGGGTCCCCTCTCTGTACCCTCTGTGTCCACACGCCTCTGGGGAGAGGAGTGAGGGACACCAACTCTGGATGCTCCTGGATGGGATACATAGAGCTGCACTCCCACCTCCAGCTCCTTGCATACACACAACCCTACAGTACCTCGCAGTGGGGATGGAAACCCACCCTTGCAGGTCAGCAGCCAAGGGGTTAAAGTGTCTTGTTATTCCTTCCATACCTGGGCTCCACTTACTTGCAGCCAAAATTCCCCAGGAGCCAGGGCTTTTACTAGTGGCTGTGCTGTAGAATCATGTTGTTATAGATTGCAAGTTCCTTAAAGGTCAGATAACACAACACAATTGAATCATATTAGCGAGCACAGCGAGCTGGTATTTTCCTAGGAAAACCCATAAAGCAGATTGTTTGTTGCAGAGAAACACGCATTGTATAGCAAAGCCAGTGTAATTGTCTACACAAACAAACAAGCAGTTTATGAGAAAACTCTCCCATGCTGTGGGTCCTCGGAGTGAGTGCCAGTGAGGCTGGGCACTGAGCACCTCGGGCAGGCTGGATTTCAGCTTGAGTTACAGCATGAAAATATACTGCATAAGACAGGTAGGGAAATAAACAATTTCCAAGTGTATTTTTGAGAGACAAATACTCGATACTTCATTTAATGTCTGGTTTGCAGGTAGCGATTAATCCAAGACAGTGCCCAGCTCCACACTGCTATTAAGGAAACGCAGAATTGATTGTGAGGATGATTGAAGATTTCTGAAGAGCCCAATTCCCCAAGGCCATGATGACCCTTCCTTTTTCTTTTTTTCCTAATTTGCCTGTAATCTATTCAGAAAAATCCTTTTTTTCATGTTTATTTCCTTTCCAAGTTCCAGTGGTGTGATTAATTACGGAACTTTGAAGTCCTACTTACCCTGCTGTATGCTCTAATTTTGCTTTCTTTTAAAATGGTTCTTCATCCCAAATAGACACCTTTCCTTCTTCAGCACCTTTACTTTGTCCCACTGAAACCTGCTGTCACTAACCTATCCCAGTGTTGAAGGTTATCCCAGCAGCTGCCCAACCCACCCAATTCTGCAGTTCCACCTGGAGACAGCTGGCACCAGTGGTCACTTGCTTCCCCCTGCAGAGGGGCTCAGGCCTGTCTGTGGGGAGATAAAAAGCACAGACCTCTTTCTCCAAAAATTCAGGCACTTGTCAGACCCCAGGGAGCCACAGCCCCTCTGCCAGCCTGGAAATTTTTGTTTGGTTCAAAATTTAACTTCAGAATGAGAAAGGAATTGGAACCAGCACAACTGTTTTAGCTCTTCCCAGTCACAGAAAGAGGAAGAAAAGCAATTAAAAAAATAATTTTGAATATACAAAGCCTCATCTCCTTTCATCAACCTTCAACACCAGCACCGTCCGTCTGGTGCAGCAAAACACTGCTGGCTCCCACTTCCACCTGTGCTGGCTCCCCTCTGCTGCACGGCATCGTGTCCCAGCCAAACAGCGGGGAAACACAGGTGGAAAAGCAATTAGATTTAAATCTTGTTTCCTCTTTCTATCTTGCCTTTCTCTTTTCTCTACTTAGATGCTCCTCAGTGTTGTAACTAATATGATTTGTGTTTAGCATGGTGTGAAACAAGAATGATTTATGGGTCTGTCCACACTATAAGCTCCCAATGTCATCACAGCCCCCAAAAGAGCTAGAGCAGCCTGACGAGAGCATTCTGGCACTACATGTAATTCCTTGCACACCCTGTCCACATGACCACTGCTACCCGAGCTCTCACAGTGCCCATGTTCTTTCCTCACACTGCACTGGGCTCTGCTTAGGGAGGAAATGGGACCGGGACCCTTGACCAGCTCCAGCCTCTGCTGCCACATGCCAGTCATGCCACTTCCACAAACTGCTCTCCTTATTTAGTTGATGTTTCAATTCAGAGTGACCTGTGCCTTATTTAAACCAAATAGGGGCTCAATTCCTGTGTTTCATTACCAACAGCTAATGCAAAGACTCTGGCCACGTGGGAACTGAGCAGATCTGATGACTTGAGCATGGTCAGGAGCCCAGCACATCAAAGGCTGCAGTGACTTGGATGCCAAAGTCCTCCTGAAAGTCTCTGGAATCAGTGAGATTTTCCTGGTGGCTCTGAGTGTGGCTCTGTCAGCGCAGCTCCTGCTGCTCTGCACCAGCAGTGCCCTTCATTAATTCCTAATGCTGCCCCAAGTACATCCTATGTCCTCCCTGGCTTGGCAGCCCCCGCAAGCCAGGGCACAGAGCACAGCTCCCTCCCTTCCTTCCACCTATAACAAGAAGCCAAATGAAATAATGAAAGAAACTCATTTTAATGCCACAGAGGGAATTGTTTTATTGCTAAAGCAGCAAATAGAACTAATTGAATCCGCTGGAAAGAAAAAAAAGGCATGAAGGAATGGAAAGGGTAGGTGCAGAGTACAGACAGAAAGGGCGAGCTGGAGCCTGAATATTCATGGACCTGGAAACTGCAAATCCTTGTATGCAAAATATCTTCATAACTGATCATACTGCCAATGGCGATGCATGTGCAGCTCAGAGAGAGGCTCAGAATGTTTGCATTTACAAGATTTTTTTTTTAAGTAATATTGTGGAAAAAATTTTCAGGTTCGTAAAGCCACTTTGCACCTCCCCAGTAAAACAGAACATCCTGGGAGTGAGCACCGGGATCAGTGCAGGTTTCCACCGGCACTGAGCAGAGGACAGGCAGAAGTGGGCACCCCTGAGACAGTTCTGGTGCCCCCAGGGCGGGCAGTCAGCTGCCTGCTGCAGCGGGGCTGTGAAGGCAATTGTGACCTCTTATCACTGCCATGGGCTGAGCATTCTCCTGTATGGCCAGGCTGCCAAGCTGGGGCATTTCACCCCAAATCACCTCCCATTTCACACACCACCAGTTACCCCTGCCACAAGCTTTTAAATTCACTGTTTTCACTGAACCTTAATTTTGAGTGGCAACACATATATTAATGAGTGGGGGGGTGCATTTTAGTTACGGCAGCACTCATGTTCTTCATTATAATACTAAGTCATCCAGCAAGGAACACCAAGGATATAAATCCCATTAATGGAGGAGATGTTTATCCTACACTGTACACTCCAGCACAGAGGCACCAGTACAAGATGACTCTCACATGAAGTGCAAGAGGAGAAAGCTGGATCAGAAACGCAGTTTACACTCCCAAGGGCCACACAACCTTCACCTGGCACCACCACACAACAGACCCCAAATCTGCACCCCAGAGACACCCAAACCCCCTGTCCTACCTCAATCTACTTTTCTCCCCCTCAGAGAGAGACAAAGGCAGAACGCAGCTGCCCGGGTGTGCCAGTGGGGGCACAGAGTGCCCAGGACCCTCCTGGTCCCTGACACCCACAGATGGGAGGGGAAGGGGTGCAGCTGAGACCCTCCCCAGCATGAGCAGCAATGCTGCAGCATGAGGGGGTCTTCCCAGCCTTCGGGTAATTGTGGGCTCAGAGTCACAGGTGAAAGCCTTGAAACCCATCTCTGTGCAGAGCCCTCTATCCCTCCCTATGCCAGCATCCCAAATCCTCACCCTCTGGGCACAGCAAAGAGCTTCAGGCTTCCCTCTGCCTGCAACATGCTCCAAGCATTACAAAAAGTGACTAAGGGCTCAGGGTGGGAGCTGCACTGGGCAGCACCATACTGGGGCACCCGGGAAGGACCCTGAGCTGGGCAGCAGGAGTCACACCTGCTGTGGTGCTGCAGGGCCCCCGCCAGCCAGAGCCCTGCTCCCGCATCCATCACTCCGCTGCAGCCAGCGGCTCGGAACTTACATACTAATAAACAGGCTCCTTACACACCCTGCTCATGGGAAAGCACTTTTGCACCATTGTCTACTGCAAAAAATGGCTGAGGAGTTCCTGATCAGCTTTTCCAAAGGAACCTGTCTGTGGCAGAGACATGGATCGTCTCATGCAGAGACAACCACATCCCGAGACGAGAGTACTTGGGAATATTATGTGGGAACAGAGTAATAATAAAACAACTTTCTGTAACTTTAGCAGCAGTGTCTCTAGCAGAAAAACCTGTAATGATCTAATAACACATTTCCCCTGCTGCCACTCCAGCCTCATGAAATCCAGGATAGTTTGAGCCATAAATCCATCCCAGATCTTCCTTTGTCATTAATTGTTAGGCTATTTGTATTACACATTTCACATACCAAATCAACTCCAATTTCATGGTGTGCTAGACTGCAGAAATGCTTCTTTTAATCTTTTTTAATTCTAAAGTGGTACCAAACTTTAATATTTTCTAATGGAGTGTGTATTTTACTCACATCTAACAATATCACTACAATTTAGGAGCAATAAAAGTCAAGCTCTCATCTGTACAATAAGCTTGCAGCTCTATTTCCAAAGTTCAATCAGTTAACCTAGAAGAGCAATAACTTCCCTACAATGAATAACAATGCAGAATAATATTTAGATAGAGATAAACCCTTTTTGCATAGGAAATTGCATTATGATTTGCTAGGTCTATAAAATTCTCAGTGAGATGCTTTAGTTTACCAATGAAGTTGTTGCCTCAGGCATTTTTCCACAGTGCCTTGATTTTGTGGGGGGTTTCTAGAGGATTTTGAGCTGAGTAAGGAGCTGTCATCATTCGTAATCCAGACATGTGCAGCAGACCTAGCGGCACAGCTCCTGCACCCTTCTCCCTACAATGACAGCACAGGATGAACAGCCTGAGGAACAGCTGCCCCATCTTAGGGAGGCTCTACAGCCCCGGTGTCTGCTCTGCAGAGAGGGCTGAGGCTGGGGGCTGCCAGGGTGCCCCGGCCCCATAGGGATTTGCCCTGCAAACCTAGGTCCCAGAAGGTCATGCACATGGTTACAACAGTGACTGCAGCAGATACCCAGCTGCCCTGGATTTTGTTCATTGGGCTAGACCCAATTTCTCTTGGGGAGCCATTAACAAGACCAGGAGCAGGAATGCTGCTCAGTGCCATCCCTTTGCTGCCAGGTCCCAGGCAGGTGTAATGCCCTCCTGCCTGTGGCACAGCTCAGCACCAGCATCGCCCACGGTGCTGACATCCTCCCTCATATCATGAAAGCCCCATCCCCACTGCACTGTCTGGTGCACTGGAGCCTCTACGGTTCACACCTGGCTGTGGATTTGCTTTTCTTTTGATGTGAATGGCTCATGTAAAGGAGGCAGAGCCTTTTCCTAGGGTACCCAGAGCCCTTTCCTGATATACCACTGTCTTCCCATGCATCCCCTGGCTCTGCAGGCCCCCAGTGCCACAGAGCACAGGCAGTGGTTGGTAATTTAGGATTAACAATGATCAAATAAAAAGCTCTAAAATGAACTCGGAGGTGCAAGTGCTGACAGTGCAGGGGAGCAGTAGTGCGATCAATGCTGGTGCTCCCCAGGGAACAGACCATGAGGGGGATGAACCAAAGGCCACTTGAAAACCTCCAGCAGCAACGACTTTGTGATCCATGGTCTGCCATCAGCATTTCTTGATTCAGCACTTTGCATGGCAAAGGGTCAGTTTGCTCTTGAACAAGCTGGACCGGAGCTGAGTAATTGACAGTTTGTCACCTGAACAAGTGACACTGCACCTTCCACCCACGACTGAGCCAGGAGGTGACCCTTTCCCACACATCTGGGGCTCAGGAGTGGGCCCTGGACAGGGGACAGCAGCTGAGCCTCCCAGTATGCAGGGGCACCTGGAGGAGTCCCAAAGACCCTGGGGCTGGTGCATCCCCGTGTTGCTGTCACACAGGTTGGAGGGGGTTGTCGCTCCCTTGGCTGGAGACAGCAGCTCCTGCTGTTGGCTGCTGAGTCCAACCACAGTTTAACACCTGCTTCTGACACTAAAGTCAGCTTCCCACAAGCATGCTCATGGCTCGACTTAATTTTATGAGTGTCCATCAAGAAAAAATACAGACAGGGCAGAGCTGAGGCTGAAATAAAGTTACTTGCAGATGTGGATGAACACTAACAGAAAGTATAGTATATCACTGTACCTATCTCAATGCAAGATGAAAGGAAATATGCTCTAAAACAAAGGAGAGCTGCAGATTTGGGCTACCACAGCAGCACTGCTCTGCTCAGATCCAAAATGAATACTGCTAAGAAAGGAGAGGGCCAACTCCAGTCCAGCCTGGCTCTGGTGGGAATGGAAATCAGATTTTGGCTTGATATGTGTTATAGCAATCTCTATAATACAAAATAAAGTCTGGCAGATGGAGTTATTTTTATCCAAAGCCAGTTCTGTTTAGTAGGTCAGTAGCTATAGCTGATGTTCCTTTACTTTTTCCTGTTCCCCCAGGTCCCCCTGCCTCAGTTTCTCCACGTACTGATGAGATTGGAGCAGACAACTGCCAGTATATTTTGGGAGGATCCTATTTAGCTATATAAATCAATTGTGAATTTTGCATCCACCCTCAGCATTTGGCCTGTTTATATTGCCAAATATATTCTTTACAGAAATACTGTACTTCACAGGAGAGCTTGTCAAGGTAAATACCTTCATTTACATAAAATGTGACTAGCAATTGAAATGTTAAAGCCATAAAGACCAAGTTTATGATCCATCCTTGATGCCTGAATGTATAATATGACAAGGGGGGAAATACTGCACATTGCAACACTTACTAAATTAGTGTGTTGACTCTGAGGAGGGAAATGGAACATTTGAAAAAACAGTTTGGAAAGGTTTTTAGAGGGACTTTTTTTGGCTTTTTTCTTCTTTTTCATAAGTATGACTCCTTTCCCCAGTCTTCAACAGTAGGCTTTTAAATACTGTCCTTCAGCTTGGAAATAGCACCTACCTAGATAACAAACAGTAGGAGAGGTGCCCATCATGTGTGGAACAGGGTCTTAGCCATGTCCAAAGAGGGGAGCTGCTCCTGGCAGGGTCAGGGCCCAATCCTGCGTGGCCACTCCCCCCCATGCACCTTTAATATAAACAGGAATTTCTCACTGTGATTGAAAATACTTTTATAATTTAGGTGTTTCCTTTAAACTTTTTCAAACAGAGGGGAAACCAATTTAAGCCACTTCCAACTCTAAATAATACTTATTAAAAAGTGGATAAAAAGGTGAAAATGAACTGCTGCCTACATGCACACCACAGGGAAATTGCAATATCCACATTGGAAGCTCTGGAAAGTTAGATCATGTAGGTTCCTCACCTGGACTCCATATGAGCATTTCAGCTACTCATTCATGCTCATACCCTCATACCCTTTGCAATTCATTGAAACCACTTCAAGGAAAAATCATTTGAAAGAAATTACTTCTGTGTAGCACACCCTGAGCAGTGAGAAATGCCCCACACAAGCTGCTCTAGCCCCCAAAGCAATAAAATTTCTGCTGGAATGCATGAAATTACTACGCAGGGAAAAGGAGTCCCCGTGACAACAAGAGGTAAGAGAAACCCATGAAAAGCAAAATACTTTGACCTTTGTCGATACAAGGTGTCACCAATTTGTATTGGGATTTTGACTTTGAAAATCAAAAGCCTTCACCTGTAACTCTCTTTGAGAACCTGTTGTTCCTTCTTTGCCAGTCTGGGCTCTGCACAGAGCAGAACAACCTTCGCTCAGCCAGGGAGCAGGGGTCAGGCACATCATTCAAACCAGTGAATGCAACCACCCAACTCTTCCCCTTTTGCTTCTCCAAGGGGCTGTTTTTACCCAGGCCTATTTTCAGGTTTTCTGTAACTCTACACTTGTGAGCAGTACTGCACTCACACAGAGAGTGAAACTCACAAACTTTGACATTAGAAATAACACTTAAACCATTAGCAGCAAAGCACCAGAGTGTTTACTCAGTGGGTTATTGAATATAATCCTAGAGAAAGGGTGTTCTTGTGACTACAGTGCAACAGTTCAAAGACTTCAGGGCTGGTGACATGTGTCAGTTCCCTACATGCTCCAAGGGATGCTCCAGCAGTCACTGGAAGAGGCATCCCCACCTTGCATGGCTGGTGTGACGAGCCCTGGGTCTGCAACCCTGCCAAGGAAGCTATGGACCTGCTCCTGCTCACAGGCTCCCTGCACACGCTAGGGTCAGAGCACAAGCAAGGCGTGGTGGTGGGACGTGGCCCTGGTCACCCCCCTCCACTTTGCTGAGGGGGCAGGTCTGGACACCCCTCTTGCCAGGCCTGAGCGGGGCTGGTGTCCAGGGGCTGCCAAGGGGCACAGCACGTGCCCACAGTCATTCACAAATACATTTCACACGGAGGCAGAAGTAGTGACTGGCCCTGCAGGAGCGGGTGCTCCAGAACCCTCCTGTCAGCATGCTGGCCCTGACACTTATCTTACTGTCTTTTCAGAAAGAGTCAGTGCAGTGTGAAGGGGCTGCAGGTGCCGAGAGCAGCTGCCATTCCCTTGGCTACAACTGAGCAGCCTGTGGATAACCATCATCAGGTGACAAAACACTGCAAAGAGACCCAATTCATTCCTGCATCCCATCCCTTGAGCTGAAATAGAATGGAAGAGAGAAAACTGCTGCCCAGGAAAGGTGCACAGTGGGTTATCCTGGCCCCGCACACAGGACAGGGGCTCTGGCATGCAGAGGATTCATTCCAGTAGCTTGGAGTGCAAAAGAAAATCCATGCCTGATGCTGGAGTGGCCTCTCTCCAGTCCCCAGATGGCTGAAACATGGGGCCAGGGAAGAGCCTGACCCACTGCTCACAGTCCCCTGCCCAGAGCTCATTCAGGCACAGGTGAGAGGTCAGTGCTGCAGGCATGTGCTTGCTCTGTGGAGAAGACTTGGGCTAGAAAAAGCACTGCACATGCAGGATTGAACTCAGACTAAAGGCATAAGAAAGGTGAAGGGGATAAAGCGTTAAAAGAGGTGTTACATGGGAGTAGTTGTACAGCTTTCAGCCCAGGATAAACCCAATGCACTGGATCGACAGAGGAGAGAGGCAGCTGAGTCACTACATTTCAGCAAAAGCCAATTCACAGCAGGGTCCAGAAACAAAATCAATACACTTTCCCTAAGTTACCAGAAGTGTGGCAGGTACAACACTCTGGGAAGGCCTTTTGCTGAGAAACACAGCAGTTTCCAGGCTCTGCAGCAGCGCCCATGGGCAGAAGCAGACCCCAGTCCATCCACCCGCTGTCGGTGTTCCCACAGTGCTGTCAGCACAGGCTCACAGCACTGATGGAAGGGGTTTAGTTTCCTGAATGCCCTGAGCCGATCAGAGCAGCACAGGCATTACCCAGCAACACAATTACAGCTCTCAGCAAGGTGACGCTGTGTGGGACCAGGCTGAAACAGCCCCAAGTTATTGCTGCCCAACAGCTGTTAAGGGATGCTGCTGCAGGGTCCCAGCACACATTTGCAGACACAGGCGGCACCATTACTGTCAGCAGCCATGGCAGTAAGAGCTGGGTCCTCCGAGGTTGGATCAACCCTGTGCATGCAGAAAGAGCCTCACCAGCCCCGCCTCCAGGTCAGCACAGGACGGGAGGTGAGATGGCCCTGTTGGGAACAGACCTCATGGCAGCAATAGCCATGCACAACAGCCACTTCCCCATATGGACGAGTCTAATGTCCACAGGGGCACGACTGGGAGCACCGTCTCTGCAGCCCAGCCAACAGCTCCTCAGAACCAAATCACTCCCTACCATGGCATTATTCATTATTCGTGTGAGGGCAACAGCTTGCCAAATAACATGCAGACCTGACTGCTTGGGAGAACTCTCCGAAAAATCCAGACAGCCAGTGCAAATAGCATTAGACATGCAAACCATTCCACTGCCTGTCATGGTGACTGCTGCTGCAGCGAGGCCACTCCATACACCTACAGCCTGTGCAAGTGCTCAGCCCAGCAGAGAGGGGGACCATGATCTAAACACAGACATGGCTGCAGCCTCTCTGTGAGAGTTCCATCAAGGAGAAAGCAAGGAGTAAAGAAATGTGGGTGTATACACAAAATTTAACTTTTCCAATCAGTGAACTTTAAAACTTTCCAATTTCAGCTCCCCACCACCAGGTGTTCTCTTTGCACCATGGAGGTCATATTTATGTTAAAACTGCAAGTTTGTTTTCAAAATATTGTTATGAATCCCCAGTTTTTCTGCTAAAGACAAGATGTGGAGATAGCCTTGAAAGCATGAAGGGACAGAACTGAACCTCCTCACTGTGCTGAGCCCACAGGCAGCTGGGGACAGTGGACTAGAAGCACTGGGCTGTTCTACCCAGCTCAGAAGGTCTCTGGGATGCAGAAGTGCTGAGGTCTCTGCTGGTCATTCACACCAGCAGAAGGACCCAATCAAAGGTCCCCCATACCGGTGTTTGGAGCCCCCACTCCCTTCACACACAATGTTACCCACAGCGTTTCTCTCCCAACACCCCCAAACCAGCAGCATCTGAGCATCTCAAGGTGTTGGTATCTGCACAGGTGATCCCATCCCACCCCTGACAGCTCTGGCGCAGGGCAGTGTGGCCACTGAGCAGTGCCAACACTCACACAAAGCCACTGGGACCACACTGACACCGGGGCTCCACTGCAGACCCCTGCCCAGCCCCCTGATACTCAGCCTCTCCGACACCAAACCAAAACCTCCAGTACCATAAGGGGACAACCTGTCCTGGTGTTGGACACTGAGAGCAGTCTGCAGTTCCCATGACCACAACATCCCTTCACATTGTGCACCCTTGATCCACACCCAGGTAGGGAACTTGGGCATGTCCCAGATGCTGTAGCTGTCTGTGCTGCTAATGAGCATTTGTGGATGTAACCTCAATTCCCTGGGCTCAGAGGCCTCCCTGACATCCCTGTTCTTGTTCTGCTCTCAGAAAGACTCCCAGTGCTTTTCCAAATGCAGGATAGCTCAGGGCAGAGCTCATGGCATGGGATATGCCCGCTGAGGCAGGAGCATCATGCTGGGGAGAACAAACACCTGAAGTCAAGTGCGGCCATGGGAGCCATGCAGGGGGTTACACTGTGCTTGGGCACATGAGGGAGTAAGGGACACTGGTTAAAAATCAGCAGCATCTCCTGCAGGGAAGGATGGTGTATTCTGCAGATTAGAAAGAAGAAGCAAAGGAAGGATTTCTAAGGAAACAGCAAAATCCTGCTCCTTGCCACAGTGGGACTGAGCTCTGGCATATTATAAGGGATGAAGTCAAAGTTTATAACCAAAAATCATATTTACTGCTAGGAATCATGCTTAAGAAAGAGAGATGAAGATATGCAAGTGGCACACACACCACATAGAGGTGTACCACACTGTTAACAAAAGGAGGGGTTAGAAGTCTCTTCCTACTCCCCTTTGGCACTGTTAGAGGGCAGTTTGCATTAGGGGAAATAAGGCAAGTGAAGAAATTTACCAACAAAAGTTAAAGTACAAGGGGGATCGAATGCCATTAAGGACAGCTGTACCAGGGAACTTGTTCTTCAGACAGCCCACCATGGATGGACTCACAAATTGCAATCATACAAACAATTCTGTCAGCATAACATGAACTAACCAAAATGAGTCTCAGTTCACACCAGTACATGTGTTCAAAGACCTACACTTGCAATTGCCACGAACTTTGCCTGCTGAGCTACAGCCATTGCAGACAGCACAAAGACCTTCAGCTTTTCCTACAGGTTACCAGGAAAACTTACCAGGCAGTGTGGAGCTGCCATCCTGACAAGCCACCCTGTCCCAGCAGCACAGAACGTTTGCAGCAACTCCAGCCTCTGTCCCCGTGGAGACCCTGGACCAGAGACCCACAGCATTTAGGGCTGACTAATCTCAAGACAGCAAAGATAGATAACATGGCATGGGGCATGAACAAAGAAATGGCAGTGTCCTGGTACCATCTCCATTTTATAGGTGGAGAAACCAAGGTGGGGAAAGTGCTTCCCGTCCCTCCTGCTCTGCCAGGCTGGGAGATACTCTTGGGACTGAACCACAAAGCAAGGAACCCTGAAGGGGTGCCATTCCCTTATTTCACTACATAAGAAAAAACCTGACACTATTAAAAGCTCACAGTTTATAATCAAAAGAAGTGCTATACACAAAATATAAACAAGTGACTGAAGTCACTGTAAAGAGATGCTGGTATAAACACTTCAATAGTTGCTCCTTTTTTTAAGGAATATTGACATTTCTGTGGATAGGAACAAATCTCCAGTTACTCTACCTGGGATGCAGCTACAAGCCATCAACCTCCCTGGTGCACTCAATCAGCTAAATCTCAGAGAAGATCAGGAAGAAACAGCTGCTGGCATGGATGGTGATCTCCCCCTATTTTTTGGGCACCAAGCTGGTTTGTGACAACAGCTGAACACCGGCACAGCACCAGGGAAGCTGTGGCTGCTGCTCAGGCATAGCCCACCAGCACTGTCCTGCCCCTGCAAGGCTGAACACTCTTGGAAGGAGTGGGGAGAAGCATGTATTTGGTTTGGGCAGGTGTGAAGATGGCTGTAGGTCAGGCAGCCAGGGCATGTACTCAGGACCACAAAGGCAATGGAGCAGCAGTGTCATTTCTTTATCCTATGCCCAGAGCACCCATCCCACAGCCTGCTCTGCCCAAACCCTCGCACACTGGCTCCGACACAACCTGCTCTTCTCCCACCTCTTCCCCAGTGCAGCAGAGCTCCAGGGCTAGAAAGGAGCTGCACAAACCACAGAGCTGCTGCAGGGATAGAAAATATCAAACTTCATTCTGCAAGTGAAAACCTGTGTGTGCCTCTTACTCCATGTGAGCAGTTACACCCGCATGCTAGCCCTTTTCTTGTAGCATGACTTTAAAGATGAAAAAGCAGCTGCTCACCATACTCAGTGCTTGATCTTCTTCTGCCTGTTTTGAATAAAACTGAACCTTTTTATGTCACTTTCTATCCTCTTCTAGCAAGTTTCTAAACTTATTTTTCAAGGTAAGCTTTTCCTGCAAGTAAATTCTGTACAATAAAATACCGTGTCTGAAATAATATATGTAAACACAATAACCACAGCCAGTTCTTTATTCCTTCTCCCCATTGGTGCAGCACACTGAAAACACTCTCAGGGACCACTGCCCTTTCTCAGAGCTGATGTTCACTTTCTCAGAATCCCTCCAGAAAAATCACACAGAGCCAAGTGGATGCCACACCAAGCATTATGAAGACTTTGCTTCCACAATTGCCACAGAAAACTGCCTGGAGCTCCTCACATTTAAATGCTCCGACATGAAGACTGTGCAGTCTATTGCAATAAAGAGTGACCAGATAATCCAGGCAGTTACTAACTTGCTTTCTCTCATTATTTTTTCCTTCATTTCAGAACAGCTAAGCAGCTGCCATACTGAGAACAACAAAAATTTCACCAGCTCAGCCACAAACCACTTCTTATCAAGAATCAGTATGGGTTGCTTGGAACTGTGAACTACAGATCGACTGGGAATTTGCAAGTTCTACTGATGTACTGATGTTGTATTCTTCTCAGAAATGTTTAAAGAGAGAGACACTGAGCCATCACAATCCATTGATTTGCTAAACCTGCCGAGGCACTTAACATTTCCTTACTGCAGTCCAGTGTTTTCTAATAACCAGGACTTTCAGCATAAAATTCCCTTAAAATGTTACCCAGCATCAGACAAGAATATTTAGAGACTTATTCACAAACAGAATTAGATCTTGTCAATGGAAAAAAAATCCTGACATGGAACTTGTTGAATAAAGAGTAAACCTTATTTAAGTGAAGCCTGCGCTCGCATGAAAACAGCATCTTTCATCCCTTCAGCCCAGCAGCACCTGGAACAACTTGCAATCTTGTTTATTTCAGTAATTATTAATTACCGACCTATTTAGACGTGTTTTACACCAAGTACAGCTGAACTGCTACAGTCTGCTCAAGCACTCCAAGTAACAGAGCGGGATAGTGGGATGTTTTTACACATTTTCTGCCTTCCCAGCGGAACATCGCGTTTTCAGTCTCCACGGCTGCCAGGTGCGGCCCGCGGGGAGCTCCGTCCGGCCCCGGTCCCGCGGCTCGGCGCTCGGGCTCGCTCCCCCCGGGCCCCGCAGACCCCCGCGGGGTCCCGGCCCCGCCACCGCCCCGGGCCCCTCCGCCCAGCCACGTACGGGGGCCATTCGGGGTGGAAACCAGGACCCCCCACCCCGCAGCCCCCGGGGACCCCCGGCACGGCACGGGAGCTCCCCCCGCCCCGCACGGACCCCCCCAGCCGCGGGTCACGCCCGCAGCCCCCCGCCCTCACCTGTACCACTCCAGCCCCTTCTCGTAGTTCCTGTCGAAGAAGTGGGGCTCGG
>JAWWEE010000030.1:15911069-15944252 GCA_035221455.1 Xenops minutus | reverse complement strand
CCCGGCGTGGGGAGGGCCCGGCCCGCCCCCGCCGCCCCCGCCGTCGGGAGCGCGGGGAGCGCGGGGAGCGCGCGGGGCCGTGCCGGGACAGCGGCGGGCAGCACGGCCGGGCAGCACCGCGGACAGCGCCGGGCAGCACCGCGGACAGCGCCGGGCAGCACCGCGGACAGCGCCGGGCAGCACCGCGGACAGCGCCGGGGCCCGAGCGCCCCTGCCCCGGCCGGCCCTCTCGGATCGCTGGAACAGCCCCCGGCAGCCCCACAGCCCGCCCGCCCCATCGGCTGCCCGGACCCACCCGCCGTGCCGCATCCACCCGTGTCAGCACTCACGGCACGGCGAGGGCGCAGCCCACCCGGAGCTGGGGCAGTGCCAGGTGTCCCCTACAAATCCTCCTTCTTTCCCCCGGCAAAAGCACCGTCCCCTCGTCTTGGCTTGGTCCCCGCCGCCTCCCCCCAGGTCCGTTCCATTCCCAGCCCATGGCTCCTGCCCAGAGCCTCCAGCTCCCCAGAGAGGAGCAGGCAGCTCCTCTGGGACAGCCCCATGCAGCAGGGCCCAGGACCCTTGGCTCCAGCCCTGGGGGGATCTGAGACAGAGGGGACAGTTTCTTGGACATCCTGGTGACCCCTGGGAGCCTGAGGAGAATTGGCAGACCATGGACAGGGGCAGGCAAGAAGTTCATTTGGAGCACGGAGGGTTCATAGTTTAGGTGCCAGGACCTGCACTAGTAGATGAGGCCAATTACACCCTTGCACGCTGCTCTTCCAGGAACTTTGTCCCCAGCCTTGGTGGAGCAGGCTGGGGCTGACACTCTCCCTCTTCACAGTTTTTCTGGAGCAACCACCACTGTTCCCAGCTCCACGTTTTGTCACTTCCCACCTCCAGTTCTCAGCTTTGGCTTTAGGAAGGATTTTGTAAAGGGGAAGAAATGTGTTAGTGTCTCTCAGCTTTCTTCTATCCCTCGTTTGGGGTCTCCAGGACTCTCTCCCTTGTGGGTGTTGCCCTGTGATATTGCAGCACATCACAGCCCTTGGCATCCTGCCCCACGTGGTGCCACACAGCAGAACAGCACTGGCAGTGCCATGTACAGAGACAAACTGAGGAACGTTTGCTGAAGCCCTCACAGGTGAACAAGCAGCAATCTAACCTTGTGCATCTGCACCACCAGCAGCATCTGAGTGCTGCAGATCACTGAAAGGGCCAGCACCTGACCCCAGTGGCAAAACCTGCAGGGCAGCTGGTGTTCCCACATCCAAGGGCCATAGTCACACTTCTGAGCCAGTGACGGGAAAATGCGCTGGGAAAATGCACTGTGTCTCCAGTGTCGTGTGGCTGTGAGTGCTGGGTACCTTATCCTACCTGTGAGCAGGAGGAGTACTTGGAGGCAGTGACCCTTCTCCATGTGCTTCCACTCCAGGGAACTGTTGGGTTGTGCATTCCATTGCACAGAGGTGTACTGGGCAAGGGCTGGATGGGAGAAAGCCGATGGAACTCCCTCATGCTCCCCCAGCTGATGAGTTGTGGCCTAGGTTTTACAGGGGAAGCCCAGGGATTGCTCCAAACCCTGCTCTTACACAAGGAACATAGACTAATGGAGTGTTTTGAATTATAAGGGACCCCTAAAGGTTATATAGTCCAACTCTCTGCCAAGAGCAGGGACACCTTCCACTAGACCAGGTTGCTCTAAGCCATGTCTAACATGCCCTTGAACACTTCCAGGGATGGGTCAGTCACAGCTTCTCTGGACAACCTGTGTCTCACCACCCTCACAGGGAAGCATTTCTTCCCAATATCCAACCTAACCCTGCCCTCTCTCAGTGTGAAGCCATTCCCCCTTGTTCTGTCACAGCTTTCTTTGACCTCCTTTTTTCAGCTAACATACCTGTATAAGACCTTCTTGTTGTTCTCTGTGCTCCTTGCCAAGCTCAGCTCCAGCTGCACTTGGGCCTTCCTGCCCCCATCTCTACACCACCAACCAGTGTCCCTATACTTTTCCCAGGATACCTGTCCCTGATTCCACTGCCTGTCCATTTCCTTTCTGCCCTTCTGTTTCACAAGCAGGTGCCACCTCAGCCATGTTAGACTCTTGCCTTCCTTGCCTGATTTCTTGTGCCTGGGGATCATGAGCTCTTGCACTTTATGGAAAGCATCCTTAAGGACCTGCCAGGTCTGCCTTGCTCCTTGTCCCTTAGGGACAGTTTCTCAGGGGTCACATCAACTAACTCCTTGATGAGCTGGAAGTTTGTTTTGCTAAAATTCAGAACCCTGACTTTACTCTTCACCTGACTCAAATCCCTCAGGACTGCCAGTTCCACCAGAGGAATATGCCTTCGCAGTCTCAGCTACACTTGATCTCATGGCAAAAGCAACATTTGGAAACAAAAATGAAGTGCCAATATTAAGTAGCTATCCAGAGCTGAGAAATGTATTCATGGAAAAAGAGGAAGAACACCGACATTTCCAATAATGAACAAAAGCTCAATGCTGCTCTCAGCTGGGCATGTGTTCTCTCTGTGCAGCTTCAGTTCCGAAGGAGATTATTCCTTCATAATATATTTTTTATGGCACACATGAGACCTCTGAAATGCAGTGTCTTGTGTCCTGTAAATCATTTCCTGTAACTCGTGGTTTCCTTTTCAACTCCATTACTGTAATGTGAATGTTTGGGGACTAACTCGAAGTGACAGATGCAAAGCCTCACATCCCCGCTCACAGCATCCCCATGCACAGTGTCCCATCCTGGTGCTGGAAGAGCCACACAGCCTACCCCTGGGAGGCAGTACTTGGCCCAGGGTGTCCCCCTGCACAATGCAGAGCCCACCAGGAGGGAAATGGACCTTGCCCTGGGCAGCCTGAGCTCACAGGAATGCTCTGGAAAATTCAGAAATCAGACTTGAACCTTAAATGAGAATACCAGTAGGCACAGTGTGGCTCACATTGCAGGATGGGAGACAGATGGACACTATCAAGAGCCCTGGGCAGAGTGGATTCATTCAGTTGCTCTGCTTAACTCATATGTGGCCTCTCACATAACTGTTCTAGTATGTATGGATCTACCCTGAGAGAGATAAATCCTTCTCACACATGGGGATAACATTTACTCCAAACTGGAGAATCCACAGAGAGCCTGCTGGCAGCCACAAGCCTCCTCCTGAGATTGCCAGTATCACACCAAGAAAACCCAAGCCAAACCAAACCAAAACAGTATTAAGTTACAAAAATATAACACAAACTTCAAGCTAGACCCCATTTAATGAAGTCATAGTGCTTTGGTCTTTCAAACACTGAGCACACACTCAAACTGCAGTGTTTAGCAGAATGCCCTGGCTTGACATCCCTGTGGCTCTTCTACTGTGATGTGCTGCACAGGAGACTAATGGGATTTACAACAAACCACACAGAATGGAGAGACGATTTCTTCTTGGGTACCAGCTTCCAGCCCAGAGGAAATTTTATAACCAGAATGTAAAGCCGTCTAAAACAAATGGTTCAGCCTTAAATGCCTGCTGCTGGGCTCTGTCTCCTGATTCATCACAGAGTATGTATTTCTCCTGCACAGATGTCAAACGCATCCATGAGCAGATCTGAGTGCTATCCAAGCGGCTGGTGCTGTTCAGCCAGTGGATGCAATAGGAGCTGATGAAGTGTAACACTTTATTTGACAGTTCTGCTCTTAAAGACTTCTGTATTTACCCTGCATACCTGCCCCTCCCAGGCACATCATTTAGCAAGAGAGTGCTTCTCAGGCAAGCAGCAAGTGGCCAGTCTAGCAAGGCTGACTGGCAATTGCCAGGGCAGATTGTTCAGGTGGATCACCTAGTTCATGCCTCACATTTTGACAGGGACCAAAAGCTATTGATTTTGAGAAAGTGGGAATAACTCTGTTGTGGCTGCCATGGAGCTGCCTCCCCTTGCATGCAGCTTCTTCTAAGTTCCCAGTATTTGGAATGACTTGTGTTTTTCCCAGTCTGGGGGACATGCCTGTGATGCTCTTGTCTCCACAGGGACAGCAGTGCTAAGATTTGTCCCACAGTCTTGGTTATAGCGATATGTCACAGTAAGTCCTAGGAGGCAGCTGGCAAGCCTTCCCTGCACCAGCTGGCAGGGTCTGACTGCACGTCCCAAAGACCTGTCTCCAATTAGAGCTGTGTTTCCAATGTAATGGACTGGGAAACCGTTTTGGAGGTGTCAGCACAAGGCCCTTGCCCTGGCTAGTGCCATGCAAAGGCCAGTGGCCAGGCTCAAGAGAGAAAACAGAACTCCACTCCAAGGCAAAGATGATTGAGGGCTGACTCATTCACTGCTTAGACATGAAATTATCCTCTCCACTAGTCTCAGGACCTTTGCTCCAGGAACAGAAACTGGGAGAGAACCAGGGGCAGAGTCAGACTCTGAGGACACCTCCAGACTGAAGAGCCCATCTGAGGGGACCTGGACATATTGGCCAAGTGACAAGTGGGCTGGGGAGTGTGCCCCTGCTCTCTAAATACACAAGCAGATGAGCACCAAAGAAGGAGGAAAATGGCCTTGGATAACAGACAGCGCTGGCACAAAAACAAAGAGGTATGAGTTGGCACAAATACATTTTGGCTGGAAATCAGATGGTTTTTAACAATGGGAAAAATGTTGTCCTGGAACAGGTTTCTGAGAGGAGCATTGGGGGCAAGGCATGCAATTAGTTTTAAGATTGAGTTTGAAATGGACTTTATAACATCTTTGCCAGCAATTGCAGGGAAATGGGATTTGATGTCCCAAGATGTCCCTTTCAGTTCCACACTCCTGTTGCCATTCACAAGCAGTGATCAGAGAAGGAGCCCTCTAACAGGAAAGGGCTCTTTAATCTATCAAAGGCATAACAAGACCTGTTATGCTTCTCTAAGGGAAGCTGGAATTAGACTCATTTGAGCACAGTGAAAAGGATGTGTTTTAACAAGGACAGTAACAATTTGTGAGGAAGCATGGTGGAACACCTCTCTTGGAAGCTTTACACTGTGGCTGCAAGTTTTTATAAAGAACAGGTCCCACTGGGCCCAGCTGTGAGCTGGGATGTGGTCCCTGCTGGAGTCTCTGGCCTGAGAATCTCTACATGCCAATATCCCAAATATTGCTTCTGCTAAGGAGTAAATTCAAGAGATTATTACCTCAATTCCATGACGTTTACAAACACTATGAATATATTTTTCAGGAAACTTCAGAGGCTAACCTTCCATAATTCCTGCTCATTATTTACTTGTCAACAGAAGCAATGAAACACCTTGAAAAGAAATAGATTAATACACACAGTACTTTACCTCCTTCAGGGAATGAATGAAGTTTGTAAATATATACCAAATAGCAAATAAACAGTAAAACTGCAATGAAATTTAATCTCCAGTCCAAGAAGGCTCTTAAGACATTTTGCAGTGGCATTCCACATTGTCAAAGCATTTTCCCATTCATGGAAACAGCTTCAGGTTTAGAATTGTTGGTTATCCTGACGGCTGTTAGCAGCAGCTCCTGTGATCTATATTGCTTAGTCTGGGAACCTACATTCATCTTCTTGTCCTAAAATTAACCAAAGGTGGAAGAAGACATCTCTGGGCAAGCTGCTCAGGCACCCAACCGTGTTTCACTCCTGTGCTGTTCATAGTTGCTGTAAGTTGCTCTTAGAGTTGGAAAAGGGCATGTGCCACAAATATGTTGTGGGACATGACTTACCCAGTGAATAGTCCTGAAAGTGGAGCCAGAGGGAAAGCCAGTCAGCCTGAGAGCTGTGTGCTGGTAGAGGCAAGAGAGGAGGTGAGACAAGGAGCACTCACAGGCAACTCAGAAACAAACTAGATGGTGCCTCAAGGTCCCACAAGCCCTTGAAGTTCGTCTGCACAGTCAGCGGTGCTAAAGGCCCCTGGCTCCTACCATACCTGCAATCTGAGCAGCTGTGGCAAACAGGGGGGATGAAAGAACTTCAGGCTCTCTGGTTTCTGCTGTTGCTGTTTTGAAAAGCCAGTCCTTAGAAAAGCCAAGAAAAGATTGAAAACAGGAATTTTCCTTCCATTGTTGAGCACCTGCACTACAAATCTGCTCCCTCTAAACCTCACCTTTTGGTGCTGGGGCTATCTTTCTTCCCCTTGCTTTTCCTACAGTCAACCCACTGCACACTCAGAAACATATGGTGCTGGAGAGAGCCAGCCTTGCCCCTCCCAGGGGAGATGTGGATGGAGAAACACAAAGGCTGTGGCACCCTACCTACAGTGAGCCCAGCCCGGGCAGCCAGCACCTCCAGGGACACAGTGCCAGCAGCAGGGCTGCATAGGGCTCAGCCTCACCAGTGTCCCGCTGAGGGAAGCTGCACTTCGAGGTCAGACCTCTCTAGCAGCTTCCATCCTCTCTGCAAGCTCAGGTTTGAGCGTCCAGTTCCCTCCCAGACCCTCAATCTCACTAAACACGGGACAGGTACTCTCCCTTGTAGGACAGCATCTGTACTCTGTCATGTACTCATGTTGTAAGTGGGTGAGTGGCTCTATCTGCACACGATCAGGAGATAATCTCCCTCTCTAATCTCAGCTCTTGCAGAATGAGGACCAGAGCTTGTGCAGGCAGCTCTTCACTGATTCCTCAACATAAAGACATGACAAAACCATGCTGAACATGGTGCTAGCTGGCTGGTCCCACCCTGTGCTAATCAGTGATGATGGTCAGAAAGGGGAAGGCAGCAGCCACAGAGAAGCTGTTTCATCTTTGCAGTGTCTGAGTACATAATTGCTTGGCTACAGAGAGGGAAACTGAGGCAGGGATGGAGTCAGAGATCACCTACGATCATGAGACAGACTTTGATCCTAGTCTCAGAAGTCACACTGTCTGACCCCAGCCCTGGTGAGGGGTTGGCGCCCAGGATGGGAGGGTGCAAGGCTGGCAGAGGTTGCAGAGGGTGGCAGAGGCTGGTGGAGGCTGCAGCTCCGCAGCCAGGGTTGCTTCCAGGGCAGCTGTGACCCGAGCACAGCCGTGTCCTGCTGTTGCCATGGCCTGCACAGTGTTAGCTGCAGGGAGCTCATTCCAAGCACCAGGACACCATTCAGCCAGCCAACCAGCCACGGGCGAGTATGTAGCAGGACAGCCAGGAGACCACCTGGCCTCTCCACCTCACCACCTGAGCCCTGTGATTCCTGCTGCTAGTGCCCTGCTCACTTGGGGCTGGAAGAATCTCTACAGCACTGGGAAAAATCCTGAACTAGGAAGAAGTGGAATGTACCTACCAAACAGTGCCGAGCCCAGGGCCTTGAACAGGGCTCATCTGCAGCACGGCCTGCTGCCAGCTTAGCATCAGGAGGAGAGCTTAGAAGAGTTTTGCCAGTATATTGCATGATTTCTAAAATTTCCTTCACCAGCTGGATGGGCCATGCCAGAAGAATGCCCTGGGTGGACAGCTTGGTGCCCAAGGAGCTGGGCCACATGCTGCAGCCCTTCAGTGTCACTTCTAGATGCAGGACAGCTCCTGTGCCTTCTCATGGGCCAGCAATGACAGTCTATGGCAGGATGCCACTGCAGGTGTGCCAGCCTCCCAGTTCCACCTCAGGCAACTGGCTCACACCATGCTTTGAGGTGCTCATAATGCACTGTCATAGCTATCAGAGGGAATAGCCAGCCCTCTCTCTTTCTCCCTCTCCCTCTCAGTCTTCTTCTCCCCCTCCCTTACGTGGCCTCCTTGGGCCATGGAGCAAAGATAGTCACTAAAGCCCTTTGCTAGAAGCAGCAATGCCCAGTGTGAGTCCCTGTAAATCATCCTTCCCTCTCATCCCTCCCTTTTCCTGTACAGTGCCTCCTCCCTCCTCACCTGCCACTCAGACAAGCCCTGCCGATTTCAGTAATTTAATCCCTGCTCATTAGATGGATCCTCCACCCCCCTCATCATTTCTGTAGCTCTTCCGTGAGCTGCCTAATTTATTACTCTGCCTGGGAACGAGGTATTCAGCATGTTCCCGCTAAGATTTATTCTTCAGAAACACCCAGGCCACCTCCTCAGCAGGGCTCTGCTCTCTTAACTGCTGAGGGACTCTTTCTTTCATGATTTTGAATTATTTTACTTGGGATTGAATCTGCTTCTGAAAGTGTTACCTGGAGAAGATATTGCCCATCCCCTAGGTTCCAGGGATGGAGCAGTCCTGCTCTGGAGGACAGAACATTGAGGGATGAAGAAAAGGACCAGACTGCCACATGCAGCCCTCTCTGATGAATCCTGCAAGCTAAGCTTGTCCCCCACTGTTAGAACACATCAAATGTATTCAGCCTGTGATCCAGTCCAGCTGCAGGAGTGAGTTTCAGGTAGAACTATCTCATGTAAAACATTTTAGTTCATTTGGGAGCAGAAAACCCCTGCTGTGTGCCAAGGGACAGACTGGGTGAGCTGGTGTCACCACGTGTCAAGCCAGGGCATTACCTGCAGCTCCAGGGCACTGGTCCCAGGGAACAGCTCCCACGTCCCCACACCACCTCCTCTCAGGGCTGTCAGAGCCACAGCTGGGCTGCACTCACCCCTTCTGCCTTGCTGTGCTTCACTGTCCCTTCCTCTTCTTTGGTATCCACTGGCTGGAAGCACCAGGGCTTTGTCTCCCTGTCAGCTGGCCCTCCCCAGGCTCTCCCAGGGCAGTGGCAGCAGGAACAGGCAGCAGCACACATGGCCTGCCACCACCAGCAACACTCCTCACCCCTTCATGCCTCCAGTCCCTCCTCCAACAACACTGGCGGGATGGCCAGCATGGCTCAGGGCTGTCCCTGCTGTGCCACTCAGCTCCCAGGTCCTCTCCAATCCCCACGGTGGATTTTGGGGAGCTGCTGGACTTGGCCCAGACTGAAGCAGTGATCCAAAGGAAAGCCAGCTGCCTCCTACCTGGAGTTCAGGATGTGGCAGGGAAAGGACCCTCTGATGGAGGTGGAAGTGGAGATGCCTCTGCAGAGATCATTGGACCCTTTCCCACCTACTGTCCTCATCCCTGTCCCAGAAATGGCCAGTACTGTGCTGGGGACAGCCCCTACCCCTTTCCCACTTCCCCCCTTTCCAGCTATGCCACTTTCTGTCGCAGCTGAGCAAGGCACCTGCTCTTGACCAGGTGCAGTTTTTCTTCCATGATGTGAGAAGTGACAACCCATAAACTTGAGAGAGTCTTGGAAATGTTTGAAGAAAAGAAAGGCACAAAAACCCTACAATGCCAAAGCAAGGGGGTTGAGGCTGGCTGTGAGGCACTGTGTGATTCAGAACCCCTGTTCAGGGGACTGGAAGCAGAGTGGATACCTGGCGCTGCTGAAACAAACTTCAGCTTCATCTGAGCAGAGTTTCTAAAGACTAAGCTATAAAGGTCAAATAGTCCTTGCCAGCCCATGAGCCTCTCTTAGAGAAGAATCAACTATAGCTCTCGTTATGGAAAACAGTGAAAATAATACAGTGATGCTTCCTCCGAGGGAAAATAGATAGTGCAAGTTATTCCATCTTCCCGTTCAGTGATATCAGTTTAGAAAAGCGAGGCTATTTACAGAGAGCATTTTGCTTCCAGTACTTCTGAAGTAAGTGAATTTTGAATTAGTTTAAGTGCAGGATAAATCAGTGAAATAGGAACATCTTTACACTCCAATAAGATGCTATTACTCATAAGCATATTGCACTCCAGCTTGTAGGCTAAAACTACCAGTGCATGACAGGACACCAAGGGCATGAAACACAGGGGATCCATGAAAATTAGCACAGCAGCTTTGGTGTGAGGAGGTATTTTGGGATATTGGTAAGTGATGATGGCAGCCCAGTGCTGAGATAACATGGCCAGATCCTGTAATTCCAGGTGCTCCAGACAGCCATAAAAACCCTGAAACCCCTTCCAAAAGCAATGTTTCTTCAGATTTCAGATCAGAGGTGAAGCAGAAACACAGAGTTAAATGTTGTGCAACTGCTCAGGACACTGAGGCCACTGTCACTTGTTTGCCATGTCCATCATGCTGGTAGGGAAGGACCCCAGGCTGGAGCACAGCCCTGGCTGGGCACACCACACACATGGCAGGTAACAGGGTTTCTGCAGTGAGTGTGGCCCACATCAGAGCAGAGTGCACAGTGGGGAGTTAAGGCTGCTGCAGAGGGAGATGGAGCATCGCCACAGGGTGTTAGAGAAATAATAATTTTTCTCTTTTACCTCTGTGACCTCTCTGGTTGGGGACACCTGCAGCTGGGCACAAGGAAATGGCATGGGAATGCCCTATTGCCCACTGCACAGGTCATTCTGACTGTGGAACAACACTGGGCAAGTCTTGAATCTGGCAGCACACAATGGAGCTCTGGTGTCTCCAGTGTCATTCTGTAGGATACAAATAGGATATGCACTCGGAAAGACAGACCTGGAGGGCTCCAGGGATGGCTGGACATGATGGATTGCACTACATGGATGTGATCATCTATGGAGCAAGGCATTTGGCATAGGCAGTCACTTCTGGCCCGTTGGACATCTCTCCTGGGAAAGAGCCTTCTTGGGCTGCAAATCCAGGCAGAAGCTGGTTGGAGAGGAATGATTCTGAGTCTTCATCATCCACAGTCCCAGCTGGCTTCAAGTATGCCAATAAGAATGAAGAGCAGAAAGGGCTTTGCTATTTCCTGCATTTCTCTCCCTCTTCTCCTTACAATGGGGAAAGAGCCTGAGGCTCTTGAGGCAGTTCCAAGCATGGGGACAGTGACACAGTGAGGGCATCGCAGCACGGTGTGCTGAGGTACTTTGTGCTGAGATGTCCCGTGAGCTCCCACCTGCTTTCCTAATGCCAGGTGACCTTCCCATGGGCTGGTGCCTGGCTTTTGTATTTCCAGCCCTGAAGCCGAGGTGTCAGAGAACTTTCTGGGAAATAAATGCAGCTACGCGCTGGATGCAGAAAGGCGCAGAGTCTCTCACTGCTCCCTTGACATCTTTCACCCTACTCCTCACAAGCTGCTTGGATTTTGTGTCAAGAGGGTGATTCTGCAAATTAAATTGTTTCTTGTCTCCTCTTCGTTGGCATGGCAACCCGGGAGGATGGATGGCACAGCCTTTCTACAGCTCTCGGTGCTGCAGACAGATCCTGGCTCCTCCATGCCTGCGCTCCCGCTGATCAAGGCAGATGGTGCCACAATCCTGGACAGAATGGATCTGTGCAAAGCACAGGGACCAGGTCCCAGGATGCTTCCACTGGTAGAAGGGCCAAGCTCAGCTCAGGGTGAGGTGGGAGCAGACCTCAGTGCAGGACCTGGGTGCCCAGGCCAGCAGCAGCAATAGAGACTCTGGAACAGCCACATCTGGAGCCAAATGCCAGCATGGCCACCCCCTGACTTTTGGACCTCCCAGTCCTTGGCAGGGATCTGCTGTTCCCTGCTGTCTCAATAAATGAATTTAAGCATTTTCCAGCTCAGCAACTAGAGTCTTTGCTGGGCTTGCATTTGTGTCTGATTAATGAGACAGCCAGTCATTTACACATCTCTTGAGGTCTCTGTCTTTCCTGAGTAATTCTGAAGATATGGCTGTTTACACAGAAGAGAATCACATCACCTTGCTGAGAGCACAACTGGGGCGATCTGTGTGGAAATCCTTGAGGATCCAAGGCTATGGTACTACCATGGAGTTGCAATGAGTGCTCATAATTTCCTGGAAAACACCTTCTGCATGCTAAGAGTCACCCACACAAACGCAGGGGAGGCTGAGGCCTTTCCCACCCCAAGGATCCAAAGTGGTTGAAACTGTTCTACTTCTGCTTCCCTGGGAGAGGCACCAGTGAACCAGTGAGGCAAAGCAGGATAGGACTGGCCGTCACAAAACCTGCATAATGTGGATTCCTCCAGGCTAGGAGTAGAACAATTGACTTCCAGGAGCAGACTGGCTGTCAGAGACATTTGTGATAAAACTGTCTGCAAAATTATCATGTTAAAAGGTTTTAATTATTAGGGACATGTTAGGAAGACAGCTGGGATTTGCCTTCTGTTGTTCCCACCAGGCCTGATCCGTCCTGGGTTTTCTCACATCCCAGCATAAATCTGAAATAATCCTCCAGGTCAGAGGAATCAGGCTGCTGTCACAGCAGGGAGAGCGCTGACAGAGATGATTTGGGGGATACTTTTATAAAACAAGGACTTGTTCCTGAGCCTCAGACCCAGGATTAGCACCAACACTAAGTCCTGAAGATTCCTCTGTGAGTGACTTTGGAGCTGCTCTGCCTCTGAGGAGCAAGTGCTGCAGCCCAGGGTCGCCAGCAGCACACTGCTCCAGCTGGGTTTCCACAAGGAACTTGGAGCCAGTTAAGATCCTCAGGTCTGTCTGGTGAGAGCTGCTGTCCCATCTTGCTGCCATCAATTTAGGCCTTTCCTGGGGTTGCAGAACTGTGCTGGGCAATCCTGAGCAGGCAATTACTTGAAGCTTCTGCTGCCATGCTTGGGCAGCTCACTCAGCACCAGGGTAAGCATGAGTACACAGGGTCTGGTGTCACAACATTTTCATGTGAAGAGGTGGGCAGGAGGTGCCCCCAAGGTAATTTACTGCAAGGCTTTCCAGAGCACCCCATTCCAACACCACTGTTACCCCACATCAGGCCCCAGGAAAGTGGCTGAGCAAGGGTTGGGTAGCTGAAACCCAGCCCATATCCCTTGCTTGGGTGGACCTGGGGCCAGACATTGCCAGCAATGCAGGTTTGACACCTCCCTGCTCTCTACCCAAGCTCTCATGTGGCCCTGTATGAAATAATTTCAATTTAATGAGCTCAGTTAACTGCAGATTAATAAAAAACAATTTTACACAGGTTCCTTTTTCATTACAAAAATGTTCTATTCCATCTTCTCATTTCTCAAACTGTCTCTCTGGCTGTTTTCCTTTCCTCCCTTCTCTCCTCCTGCTACCGGTACAAATCACCCTTCCCTACCCAGGCTCTCTGGGAGATCAAAAAGATCAAAAACCTCAAGAACTCCTTAATGCCTGCATCTTTCCACAGGAGAGGCACAGGGAACTCTTCCCTGTGCACATGGCATGTGGAGTGTCCTCAAGAGAGACACCTAAAATTCCTACCAAGGCAGGAAGTAGTGTTTGCTGCAAAGCAGCAGAATCTCCCTGGTATGAAGAGTCCTGTGTGGGGCCACAGCTGGCAGAGCCCTGAGCTGGGCTCATGCCAAGGTGCCTTCAAGACTCCTTGGGTCTGCTTCCCTTAGCAGCAGATTGTGTGCTCCCTGTCTCACTGCACTCATTGCTGGATTTCTATCCTGGACAGGCACCTCAACCTCTTCTGGGGCTATTGCTGAGCTCACGGGAGGTGGCAGCTGGGCAACTCCACCTCGATGCCACGGCCAGCTGGGGAGCCACGCTGCAGCCCTGTACGCAGTGTTGCCCCCAGGGCCAGCACAAATCACATGTCCATGGCACTATTGACACCAGCTCCTGACTGCCAGGGATGTCCCCGTCGCCTGTCGGGTCCCAAGCCATGCTCCCTTCTAAGCAGAAGGCAATCCATCTTGCTGCATATCGCCATGCTGCTCAGGCCTGATTTACTGTTACTGGCAGTCAGCAACCTTTGCCATTTATATTCGGTGCCAGGCCTCAATTTACAGTATACTTTCTGCTTCAGCTCACCCTGGCCTCTATCTCCACCTTCCATATTAATGCAGGATATGCGTTGAATTCATCTTGGAATTTATTTAAAAACCATCAGCCATTCTGGCTTTAATACATTCCCTCATCAAGGCAGCACAAAGCTCAATTTAAATGAAAATTAGTGAATTATGGATTGTCACCCAAGCCAGCATGCCATTTGGTCCTGCTGCACTGGCAGTGGCCCCAGTGGCACAGCCACAACCGGGGATGCAGGGAGCCACAGCCACTCACTGGGATAAAAGTAATGTGCCTGGAAAAAAACTATTCTGTAACAGGCGGTCTCGGGGGGGGCTGCCCCAAGTTTCATCAGGGGTTCAGAAAGAGTCTCAGCTGCCAAGTCATCACCTCCTGATGCCAGGGTCCCTGCACGGTTCCTGCCCAGGCCCTGAGGAGGAAGCTGCCCTGCCCAGCAGCAGCAATCAGTGTTTGCTGCTGCTTTCCTTGAAAGAGTGTGGAAAATGTGTTTATAGCTAAAAAAGGAATTAAAATACTGAAGCAATAGGCCGGCAGTGAGTAGTACATAATCCCTGCAGAATAAGCAGAGCTAAGGAGCTGAAAGCAAAAAGGAGCATAAACAGAAAATCTGCAATTGTTGTGCAGCTTTGCTGGCTGGGAGCTGTTCTGGCACCTGCAGAGACACCCCATCTGGGGGCCAGATCCTGCACCCAGAACCCTGGGCACACGGGTTGACAGAGCAGGGCTGGGGGCTCTGCCTATGCCTATCAGGGACGCTTTGGGTGATGGGGGAGCCCTGGTTGGCCCCAGAAGATGCCAGAGGGGGGTTATGCATGCAGAGAAATTGTCTGTGTGGCCAGGTTGACAGAAGAGGTGTCCTGCAGAGCCTCCAGGAGAGCAAGAGGACCTTTGTGCAACCACCTGGGTGGAGGCAGGGCTGAGGGGGGAAGTGTGGTGGGTGGCAGAGAGGCTCTTTCCTCAGTTGCACAGATCCATCAGCTTTCCTGGAGTTGAGCTAGCAGGCTTGACAGTGTGATGTGTGCTTGGTGCTGGAGTTAGTGGGACCCTGGGTGGCTGCGGGCATTGTGGGTCAGTGTCACCTGCTGCTCCAAGAGGGTCTGGGCATGAGACCCCCGAGGGGCCAGGCTGGCGGGTGCTGAGCTCTGGGCATAGAGGCAGTTCAGCAAGGGGCTCTGGCTAGAAACTCAACTTGTCGGGGATGTGAAGGTTCCAGAAGGCAGTTCCAGTTGCTGCCCACTGGCGAGGGAAGGGGTGGGGCCAGGTGTGCTCACTGCTGTGGGGAGAGGATCTTCTGCACAAAGTCAGAAGCCAATGACAAATATCATTGCAGAAAAACCCTGTTTCCCACATTTTGCATCAATTAATATTCTTTGGGAGAGCCAACCATTGCTCCTTTGAGGAAGAGACAAAAGGAATATCATTGACAAGTTTTTCAGCCTCATTACAATATTCTGTACAACAAACATGCCAATGTACCAGAAAATACAGATGTTGCAGCTGCCATTTGGGATAACCTGATTATCCTTTTATTTCTAGCTTTGTTCCAAAAACATTAGATGTGGTAGTCTGTTCAGTGAGATAATGAGAGTCAGCCTAAACACTGGAATGTAGGAAGCATTCTCCAGTTCAGAGACTTAATGGAGGCCATGCCAGGCTCCAGACCCAGCCTTGTGCATGAGCCTGCTTGTCCCACTGAGCCTGGGACCTTCTGCTCCCCTCCTACAGCCAATGAGGATGATGATAAAATGCCAATAAGAGATGAAGCTGGCTCAGGCTACTGCATGCTGCTGTCTGCACACTGCAGGAATGCTGCCAGGAACAGGCTCCTTCTGCCTCCAGAAAATAGGAATCCTGTCTGCAGTCAAGGGTGTGGGCAGGGGTGCAGGCAGGGGCTGTGCAGGCACAAAGCCTTTGTGGGATGTTACCTGCCCAGCCCTCCATGTCTGCAGTGGAGATCTCTGTGGGAAGGTTTTCCCAGTGCTGGGGCTGGTTTGGCAGTGAGATGAGGGTGCTGTGTTGGAGGTGCTGCCCTGTGGGTGAGCCAGGTGTGGCTGGGGGTTCTCATGGGGCTCTGACCTGAACCCGCACTCAGGCTGAACATTCAGGTTGAGAACTGCTTTGCTTCTGGGGCCTGACCTCAGTCTAATTAACAACTGGATCCAGCACACTCTATGCACCAATTCAATGCCTCCATTCCCATTATTAACTCCACTCACTTTTTAACAATAAAAAGTGAAGACATTTTCTTTGCAAGGGTGATGTTATTTTGGCAGCTGTTGAACATGTCAGTCTTTGCAGAAGCTAATTCTTCTGAATCAGGTTATAGTCAAACCCCTGTTTTCTAAGTCTAGATATTTAAAGCCCAAATGATTAGATAATCCTGAATACAAATTAATAAAGCCTGAGGAAAAAGAAAAGGGAAAACAAGTCACTTTAGTGAGGTCCCATTCCATATGTTCTGACAAAAATGTAAACTGTATGTAAAGTGCGTCAGGACCACAGCGTGACCCTGCACAGTTGGTTCACATCTTTGATTTATCTGTGTTCTGTGCAATGTTTGTGGAGGGGTCCCCTTGCCTCTCTAAAGGAGCCCCCATGCTGTGGCACCTGCTCTGGGCTCGTCCCAGTACCAGCTGTGAGTGGTGGATGGAGTGATGTTGCATGGAGCCATTGTTGGTAATCACCCTCCCACCTCTGCTCTGAGCCCCACTGCAGGTTATTAATGGGTCGGTGCCTGCTGGCACTGCCACAGCTACCACCTGCCTGGCAGGGGCTGGTCCCAGCCACCCTGGCACTGGTGGTGGAAGCCACCCCTGCTCCTGCCTTATGTAATTACAGTTCACCAACTTTCCTGCCTTACAAATCAGCAGTAAATACACATGAGCCTTCCCAAGGAATGTGGCTGAGGGGCCTGGGGAGTGGAATGGGAGCTCTGGGGCCAGGGAAGAGGAGCAGGGGCTCTGCCACCACCACAGTTGAGACACACTGTGCTCAGCCCTGCAGCACCTGGGGATGCCAAGCTGCCCCTGGACCTTTCCCCTCTCCTGAGGCACTCTGCGGGGAGGGTCCCAGCCAGGCAAGGTGAAACACTGGCTGTGGACCAGCACATGAAAGGAGCTCAGGTCTCCCGGAGGTTTATTGGTGTCCTGGGGAATTAGAGGGGGCACCACAGAGTATAGTGCAGGAGCACCACAGAGTGGGTTCTGGGCAATGCTGGGGCTGGGCACTCCCAGCAGGGATGGCTGCCCACACACTCATAAATATTCTCAATGCAGGCAAGACTGGCTGGGTTTTGATGGTGATTTTGCTAGAGAGCTTTTGCAGGGATCTTTATCATTCAGTGTCTGTGTAAAACACTTTCCAGAGTCTAAATTCTGCTATAGAAAAACTATTTATCAAGTGCCCCCCTCTGCTGATACACTGGGCAGGAGTTGCCAGCATGTGCTGACAGCCGGCTTCAGGCAATATGATAGATATGTGGCTAATAATCAATCGATACTCTTGTTTAGGCCTCTGTCTATCAGTCTGGCATTGTGTGAACTAATTAGATGATAAAATGTGATGAATGTGTATTAAAGTCAGCTTCCTCCTGTTAGCACTCCAGGGACCCCTTCCATTTTCTAGCTGACCTTTTATATCTCAGCTTTATTGTACGTGAATGCAATTAAATCAATTTGTCAGATATTTGCATTGCTCCTGCTAGTTCAGAATTCAATTAGTCAGTGTCACTTTACTGTCCTTGTCAGCCTCTGCACCAGCTCAGGAGGAAAAAAAAACAACAAAAAAACCCTAAAAAAGCCTGTTCAAACCAAACCAAACTGTTTCAAAGCTTGGCTCCTCTCTCTGTGGCTTATTTCTCCATGGTTTGTGCAATTTCCTACTGCTGCCCCATGATGGGGCTGCACCCCGATGGTGCATGTGGCTGGGACATCCAAGGTTCCCCCTGCTGGAGTAGGCAGATCTCTTGGGGGTGCTGGGGCAATTAGCAGGCACCCCTTGTAACCGCTGCTCTGTGCCAAGTGAAATCTTGTCTGGTAAAATTATTCCCAGAAGCAGAATGAACCTGCAGCAGCCATCGCCACGCTACAAGGGTTTTAACAATATTCAAATGAGAGCCAACCTTGGCAATTATTTTTCTTCCTGCTGCTCTGAAGTTATGGCTCCTTTATCCATATTTTATCAGCCAGCAAGGAGTTCTCATAGTTAAGATTCTGTTGCTTGCTTAGATCCATGAGAGCACATCCTACAAGTCTGTTTGAAATTACCACACAGGAATGGGGCTGTGAGCCAGGGCTCGGTCCTCACCCTTCACACTGGAATGTGGAGTTACTCTTAATGGCAGAGCTGGCAGGGGTGGGAGATGGACTGATGCCCCCAAACAGCATTCCTTAAGCTTGACTCCTTGGCACTGTCCCCAGCCCTTTCCCTGGTACTGAGTGCTGCCTCTACCCTCACCCTCGGCTGGTGCATAGTGAGATGGTCACATCCATACTCCACCTTCTTGGAGGTAAAAACTCAAATGGGCAGGTGTCAGCTTCAAGTGCTGCCAGAGTGCTGTGTAACACCCCTGCTCAGTCTGGGCCAGGTTCAGCCTCATCAGTCCACAGTCCCAGCCCACGGTCTGACCTGGACCTGCTGCCCCAGCATAGCTCTGTTCAAACTTGCCCTGGAAGATCTTCAAGGGAAGTTGTCTCTGGAAGCCATCTGTGAAGGGCTCTGCAGGTGTTTCCAGTGAGTAACTATTGCTGAGATCTCCCAAAGGGAGGAAATGACACTAGAGAGAGCCCCAGTGAGGGGTTAGAGCAGGGGATGGGAGCTACTGCCTTACTTTGTGAACTTGGGGTGCCTTTGAGCAACACCCAAGAGAGGGGAGAGGAAGCTCATGAGATCTAATGTTTGGATGAGGGGAGATTTGTTTGCACAAGCTCACCTTTCCTCTCTAAGTTCTGGCTGGGATATGAATATCTGAGCCATGGCAGGTATAATTAACAGATGGAACTGGCTAATTATGTCCTTTGCGTGTGCGCAGAAGACGCAACTGTTAATTGCTGTTTGCACATTTATTATTCTGAGCACCGGGGCCATTGGCATTTACTGTGACATGTGCCCCATTCAAAAACAAACATGCTGTGCTCCTGTCTGTGCTCTAGTACTATGTAAGGACTAATGAATCTCAGCTGCTCGGCTGCCTTGTGCTTTGAGAGGGTGCACAGAAGGAGGGTGCCAGTTGCAGCCCCCAGGCACCACAGCCCGTGATGATAGAGCTGGGGCCCAGCTGCCTGGGGGGGACAACACCCCGATCTCTGTGGGGAAACAGGGGGACCATTCATAGGGAACCAGCCATTGCCCCACTGCTGGCATCAGAGGGTTGCAAGTGCTCCCAGTGAGAGACACTGAGCTCCAGAGGCCAAACTTCATGTCATTCTTCTGGAGATGGCTCAGAAGCTCCAGGAAATTCTGGACATCTATGGGACTACCCTCAGGTGCCACTCAGTGTCTGCCAGCTGGAAGAGCTGAGGCCAACTGTAGGTCACAAGTTTCTTCTAAAATCCCCGTCATGAGCTGCAGCATCCACCCCACCGAAGCCTCTCCACTTTGGAGCAGGTCCCAGACACCGTCTCATCCCCACCTCTGCTCCAAAATCAGCAGCAGGAGCAAAACTTCCCATCAAGGACAGCCTCCCCTCGAGTATCTCCTGCCCTTGGACAAGGGCTGATTGGCGAGATGAGAAGTGACCCCACATGCTGGGGGTGGATCGGGAGGCTGCAGGGACCAAGGTACATCAGCACTGCTCCCAGACCTGGCTGGGTGCAGGATGAGCCACATTGGAGTACAACGCACAGCAAAGCCAGATTTGGGCTAGAAAAGCTATCCTGTCTCTCTACCTATAAAATGGAAAATAACAAGTATGCTTTCAAAAGTAATGGTTAAGTCTCAAGTCTTGAATAAGTATTTGTTTGAGCTCAGGGCTCAGAGCTCAGTGGTTTGTTGTATAAACTTCAGAGATGAATAGCAGAGGAATTTCTACCTTTTCTGTTAAAGAGTTGAGATGGATTTCAATGAGTACACTTTCACCAGGGGGTCTGAGCTAACACTCTGCCACTGAATGCATTCCTTTGGGATTACAGAAGGGTTTTTCTCGTGTTCCCAGTGAAGCAAGACATGCTGCACCACCCTCCATTCTGCGACTTGCCAGGGGTGAGACAACAACACCCCACCAGCAAAGAGAGGGCCAGAAACAACCACAGGAGAAATGATAGAGCCCAAGTCACTGGGGTAAATGGGTCCAGTAGTACACGGCCAGGTGCTGCTCTCCCATGGGAGCTGCAGATCATTGCCATCCATCTGTTCCCTCCTTCAGTGCTAGAAGTTGTGCAGCTGACATCTGGATGCTTCTGTTGAGCACTGAAATACCTGGGGAAGGTCAGGGGATGACCTGCAGTAATGCTTACCCAAAGCATTCCAGCATCTGTGGCTGCCCCCATAGGTGCCCTTGCTCCCTTCCTTTTGGCACAGCTTCTCCCAGGGCCTGTCTGGTGCCACCAGTCTCCAGGATTGCCCCAGGGCAGGGCACTAGCAAGCAGACAGGGCAGGTGCCCAGCACCCCAGCCTGTAGCAGGAGAGTGCCCACACCAGGAAGAAATTCCAGATTGTTCCTGATGAGTTCAGCAGCCACCACATACAGATCTCCCAGACTATATTCCAACTGCATTCAGTATATTGGATTATAATGGAGAAATACAGAGCAAAGTCCAATGCTGCAGGCAAGGCACTTCAAGTGTGATGGATTCCAGCTGCTGTGATCCAGCCCTACGTGGCAATGCCACTGCAGCACTGCCCGCTTGCCAGTGCTGGCATGGGAGCAAGCAGGAGCTGCTGCAGAGGCTGGGCATCCTGGTGCTGCTGCGTGCTGCAGGCACTGCCCTCCCTAAAGGGGCTGGGGGAAGAGAACAGGTACAGCAGCTGGTGCGGGAAGCTCCCTGCAGGAATGTTCCACAGCTGGAGCACCTGGAGCCCAGCCTGGCACTGCCCCACAGCCAGCAGCCCCAGAAGCAGGCCCTTCCTGCCACTGGAGTGCTGCCAGGAGGAAATACCACAGTTTCTGCTAATTGTTTTGTGTTTCCTATTAAGGCTGGGGCTCTTTGAGCCACAGTTGCCTTCTGTGGTTACTCAATGAGCATGTTCTGTGCTGAACATTGGTGAGTGCCACTGAATGGCTGTTTGGGAGCACCAGGCATTGGTGTGCCACACGCTTTAGGAAATGTATTAAAATTTCCTGCATGAAGCATGCGGACCTCAGGTATCAAAAGCAATCTCTTCAACCTGACCCCACCAGCAAAATTATGGATTGAAAAATTCAAAAAGCTGAGAAACATAGAAGTCTAGAGTCTAATGCTGATGTTAACTCAGGCCCAATTGAATTTAACTTGTCCATTTTGCATAATATGTCTTGATACACACTTTGTCATGGAACTCCAAATAGGAGATATTTACTGTGCAAAGATGATGAATTTGTGTTCCTGTTACAAATACATATTTTACACGCCTTTGACTGATGACTCTCAGAGCCCAGTGTAGTGTTGTGATGCTGGTTTATATTTTCAGAGCACAGAAAGGGACAGGCAAGAAGGAATAAAACCCCACAAATGACCTTGGCTTTAAACTGCCTCAAAGCCTGTCTTCCTGCCCATTTGGGGCATGTCCCTGTGCATGGGTGGGCAGCTCAGGACAGCTTCTGGCCCAGAGCATGGGAGCTACCAGGACTGGTTGGACCCTGCTGCTATTTTGGGGGGACTAGAGGGGGATTTCTGGTTTGAGGCTGCTCAGTTTCAAAGTTGGGCTCTTACAAAAGGGGAAAAGCTGTGGAGCAGTGGACAGGGAGCAGTAAGTGCCCAGGCCCCAAGCTGAGATGTTCAGGCAGGAAACATTTAGGCTCTTTTCGAGGAATTGAATGAAAATATCTCAGTCCCAAGGAGGCAGCAAATGCTGTAACTTCTTTACTTGCTATTATTTTATTTCTTCATTTAAAACCCCCAAAGTTGGTCCTGGGTACATATAAACTGATCCAGTATCAATGTGGTGATTTGGATAAAAAAATCATGGACCAAAGTGAGATGCTTGGCAATCAGGAGGCCCTGGAGGTGCAGGGTCTATGGGGAGAGCTTGGGGGGCTGGTGGGTGGTAGCTGAAGAAGGGGTTGAACCCCCCCAGGGCCATGAGAGGGGCATGGCAATGCCCTCCCTCCCAGCACCCTGGGTTGCCCTCCATCCCTGGGGGGCACAGGAGCTGCCTGTGGACTCCCATAGCATTTCCTGGCACTGTGCAGGGACTGTCCACAGGTTTCATCTCCTGCTTGTCCCCTGCTTGTGCACAGGCAGCTACTCATTATTCCAGCAGTCCCGCAGTGATAAATGTTTTCCAGAGGTCAGTTCTAAGTGTCCTTTTGTAGAGCCTGATCCTGTCCATCCCTACTGCACTGCTGGGCAGAGCTCTTCACCACATCAGAATTACAATTCTGCACCACAAAAGTGGGAAACAGAGCTATTAATTTCCTTTCAAGTCTGCAGGGCACTTCCAGGATAGATGCTGCCTTCAGTGAATGCTGCTCATTACAGGAGGGAAGGGCACACTGCACCCATGAGGAACCTTGTGAGGGGCCACACACAGTGTGCTCAGGCATGGAAGGGGGGAAGAGGGAGACCTGAGCCCCAGAGGAGACCTTCCTCTGACCAGAGTGCTGAAGCAGGGAGAGGTTACGTGCCTGGCAGCTGGGAACACCAGGTATGGGAAGGGTGGAAGACAGGGTGGGTGCAATTGTCTAAACACCCCAATTCTTATAACTGAAGCAATTGTGAATCATTTGAAATGCCACAGTCTTGACAGGATGATGAGTTAAACCTGAGAGTGTGAATTCAATTATATCTTGGGGTGCCACTGGGCAGGAACTGCCCCAGCACATGCCCAGAACATCGGCAGAGTGGGGGCAGCTAACCTGCTAGCCTAGGAGGTTCCGAGTGCCCTCGGGGCGCTGTGCCCATCTGAGCAGGCTGGTACAATGGGGGCTGGCATGAAGTTGGTCCTCTCAGGCTGTGACTGGGGCAAGACAGGGCACCTGAACCCACCCAGACCCTCACCATTTCCCACAGGCACTCAGCTGGCCCTTGCTGGTGCAGGATGTGGTGATGGGCTGCTGGCACCCAGCCCATACTGGTACCCTGTGCCCGTAAATGACAGATTAGAAGGTATTTCCCTCTCTGCCTGCTCCTGCAGCAGCTGGGATGGCTGCTCCCCCATCTCCTGCCCTCCAGGACCCATCACACCACACAGCCCTGCCAGCAGCGACCCCAGCTCTTCATGCAGCTGGTTATTGCTGTGCAGTGGGAGTAGGGCATCAGTCATGCCATCAGTCATGCTGGCAAGAAATATGTTCATAACTTTCCCTCCAACACAGCCCCTTCAACCCACACACCAGCAGCAGTTCTGTAATTGCCTTGAATGGCTGGAATGAGGAAAGCAGGCCACCTGCTACAGGCTATCAGATATGGGTCGGCTGCAGCAGGCACATGTGGCTGCCTTGGGGCTCAGTGAGCACTGATGGCACCAGGCAGGTCCCACGCAAGGATCCAGCATCGAGTAGCTGTTGGTGCCATCAGGACAGGACCCGGCTTGCCTCTGCTACAGCTCGGAGCCAGGAACTAAACACCAGTGGCAGGGACATGGCTCAGCACATTGCAGATGCATTTCCAGGACAGGTCAGTGGGGTTGGCTCTAGGGTGTCTGGTGAGTACCCAGTTAGTCTCTGTGCCCTGTCTCCTGTCTCATGGTCCCCTGTCCCCAAACTTCATTCCCACACAACCATGAGGATGTCTGCCAGGCAAGTCAATATGAATCAGTCAATGTTTGTGCCTTCTCAATAACTTTAGTACACCCTCAAGGACAGATTTAAACCACCCAAATGGGCCCGAAGCAGCTGCTGTGTTGCCAGCAGAGCAAGCGTGCTGGAGACTGTAAATCACGCAACATTAATATTGTCACTGACAATGAAAATCTCTGTATTGCCATGTCTGCCTGCCAGCAGTGGCCTTCAGATGTGCTTCATAAACACCTGTGCCTGCAGCAGAGGGTGGGAGAGGGACGTGGAGCAGGTTGGGCACAGTACCTTTGCCAGGCAGCTGAACCCAGGAAGAGTTGCCTGGCCCACGTGGGGTGCATGTGGGGCGCACCAGAGCCAGCCCTGGCCTTGGGACTGGGCAGGCTCTAGGGAGGGCACCCAGCATTGCTTGTCCTGCTTGGAAGGGGAGCAGTGACCCCTGGGGTTGTGCAAGCAAAACCTTATCTGACAGATGTGGATGAGCCGGAGTCTTTAACCCCATCACATGTCCTCAAGCCCCAGCTCTGCTGCATGCTCCCTGCCCACAACACAGGGAGGATTTTGTCCTGCCAAAATGCAGAGCAGTGCAGTGCATCCTTGGGAATCTGCAGAAGCAGAGGCAGAAAGAAGAAGAGGAGAGGGGATAATGGCTGCAGAAAGCTGATGGGAACTTGCACACGTCTCCTGACTCCACCAAGGAGCTGATAGCCACAGCACTGAGGCATCACTGGCTGGAGGTGCAGCAGAGAGTGCAGGAATGTCCACACAGTAGCAGGGCCTCTGCTCTCCCTCAGATATCATGCTAAGTGCTAGGCTGGGAGATTGATGGGACATGCAGGGACCTGCTGATGGTGGGAGCTGAGCCTGGGCTCAGGTGATGCAGAGAGGAGATAAAGCACTTCAGAGGATGGCAGAGAGGAGAAGGTGATCACCAGTGAGGCTGACTGGCCAGGAGCCCTCCCTGCCCACCGGGACAGAGAGCCAGCAGCCCAAGTTCACCACGGCAGCGCTGCCGGATTCAACTGCTCATCTCAGCTGGAGCAAACACAGCCTCCCATGGCCACACCAGCCTTGAGGCACTGGGATTCAGGCCAGGACAGCATTGCTTTTGGCATTCTTTAGATGTACAAGACGCTATTAGAGCCACAGTTTCAGAGTCAGCCTGGCGGGATAGAAAGGTCAGAAGACATTCTGTCGCTTGTAAATAAATAATAATAAATTACCATGTTTGAGCACTCTCAGGAATGCCTCTGTGAGCAGAAACATCAGGCTGGATTAGTGCACAGCAGTGACATGGGGACAGAAGGGTGCTGCCATCTCTGCCTCCCCGCCTGCTGCAAAGGACATGTCCTGCCACTCCGACAGCTATGCTGCGGCTGAGGTGTCACTGTCACACCATCAACACTCCCAGTCCGGGGGAGCAGAGTCAGACCCTGAGGAGCAGAGATGGCTGCAGCCAGACCCACTCCCAGGGGCAAGGCTGGAGGCAGTACTGCAGCAGTTCCTGAGCGGCCCCAGAAGACAGAAGGGACTCCTATGGCTGCATTCGTCAGGAGAGAGGACCTGCAGAGAGGGGACCTGCAGAGACAAGCCCTCCACTCATGCAAGTTTCAGAGCAAGCTAGAGCTCATTGTCCTCTCAGTTCATAGCTCCTCAGCTTCAGCAGCTGCTCCATCCATCGAGTGCCTGCTTGAGGTCTATACGAGCATTCATATGGAAAAGCTCTGCTCCTTTGAGTCATTTTTCATTAGATGCCATACTACTGAGCAAAGCAGGGCTGGTTTTGTAAATTAAAATGGGTTGCAGTTCAATACAGAATACTTCATTTGCAGCCAAGTTAAATAAGAGAATCGACATAAATATAATGCAATTACTTTTGCTACTTTCATAATGCCTTTATGAATCAGATAACCATCCCCCTGAATACATTATCCCTCAGTATCTCTGCATCATTTCTGGACCTAACTCTTTTGAGTAGTATCAGAAGAATGGATACATTTAATTAAGTATCTTTTTAGAAGTCAATTTTACAATGATCAGGAAGCAGTATCTTTAATTTTCAGTCATAAAAGTGTCTTTCTTTCTGCCTCCAGACTGTAGTAACTTTAAAAATGTGAACTTGAACAGAACCACTACACACGTGTGTCTTGCAGGAGAAGCTGCACAGCCTGGGTGTCCCACTGGTAGCCCCAGGCAGGGGAGGGCTCCTGGGGACTGCCACTGGCTGCCAGCCTGGCGGCAGTCCTGGGTGGGCAGAGGCTGCCCTGCCTGCTCTGTGAGGTGACCCCATCCCACAGGCAGCGATGGAGCAACATGTCCCGGCAGGCAGGGGACAATGCTGAAACTGGAGTGTTATGCCTGGAGCCACTGGCAAGCGGAGTCCTTTGCTGGGCTGAGCATAATGTCCTCCCTTGCCTGGGGTGCTGAGCACCCAGTGGTGGGTCCCAGTGAGCTGGGGAGGCTGGGATGCACAAGACTGGAGGGCAGCAAAGGAGCTGGCACTGCTTTGCTGACACATTATGCTTACTGCAGTTTTTTTACCTTTCTGCTACCTCTATAATTAATTCTCAGTGCTTCAGCATGGCTGTTACCAGCATCCCCAGTCCACCTCCACCAGCTTCCTTCATTAGCAGGGACTAATTGCAGGTATGTTGGAAGAAACGTGAGCTTGATAAAGCACATTTCTAAGGCAATCACCATATTTGTGTTCCTCTCAGCAAACATTTTGTGTGGGGACCAGGAGAGATGTGATGGGGCAGGGAGGTAGGATAGCAACATGGGGAGATGAGGGACAGGGAGCAGAGGAACCCCTCAAGCTGTGCCTAGGGTGCAGGCAGGGAGGAGGAGAGGTAGGGGCTGGCCCCATCCCCTGCCCCAGCTGCTCTGGGCCCCCCCAGCTTCTCCATGTCCCCATTTGTGCAGAGTCAGCACAGAGGGGCAACAGCCTGGGCAGTGTCTTGGGAGCCTGAGTCCACCATGAGAGAAACCACAGAGCTGTTCTGGCTGTAAACGGCATTCCAGGGGCAGGTGTTTTCAGTGGTGAGAATAAGTCTTTTACTAAAAAAAATCCTTGAAAAAACATAAATTTTCGTTAAATTTAGAACATGTAGGTCTTTCTTAAGGTCTCATTTACTTGCCTGCCCAGATGGACCTGCTATGGATACAGCTGGGGCTGTTTTGGCCTGCCCTGTGACAGGCTCTGCTGGCAAGAGGGGGGATACTGCATGCATGCTAAAACCCACTCATGTCACCCTGTCTCACTTCAATCTTAAAATACAGAGCACAGAGAGAGAACCAAATTCCCAAAACTGGGCTAAAACCCATTTGAAATGTGCTTGGTGCTGGAGCAGATGGAATCTGTCTCCTCCAGGAGGGGCCTCTGCAAGCACATTCCCTATATTTGCTTTTACATCAGTAGCTATTTTGAACTTGCAATATCATCTCTCCACAAGTGGCCATTAAAAATATTCCTGGGAAGCACTGGGGTTCCTAACTCTGCACTTGGAGCAAAGCTGCTCATCTGGAGTGCAAAGTTCCAGTAGCTCTTCAGGGAATGCAGCATCTCCTGTGGCCACAGGACAAATCCTTGGTCCTGGGGACACCCAAGGCACCCCCATATAGGCTTCCCAGTCTCACTGCATGCTGACCCTGTTTCTCTGTGGCCCTGCTCCCCCCAGTCCTCATGGGGACACCCCTCAGCCCCATGGTGCAGGGGTATAGCCCAGCTGAGAGGCTCAGCAGCCCCAAAGCCCCTGCAGAGAGGGATGTGCCGCACAGGGGCAGCTCCGTATCATGCTGCAGCACGGGGACAGCGAGTCCCACCAGCTCTGGCTGCAGGAGCACCAGGGAACACAGAGCCACATGGATGGGATGTGCAGCAGCGTCGGTGGGTTAGGATGCAAGGGGGCTGGGGCTTGGTTAGCCCAGCAGCACCAGATGGCCACGTGTCCGTCTCCGAGGGTGGGAATCAGCAGGCGTTCACTGCCTGCTGCTGCCCTCCATGGCATTTGAATGACACAGCTTTTCATCTCCAGGCTGAGCAGTTACATTTTTAAATATAGAATATTAGGGGTTTATGACAAAATCAAAAAACACTTGCTGGAGAATTGATTCTGCCTCTTGTTTCCCTCCTATCTGCTGCCACAGTATTGCTCCTTGGCGAGAGATATATCAGACCTGCAGTGGCACAGGGACTAGTTTTCAGGACACTCTTATGACTGGCTTTTCAGCATGAGGAATAGCAGCCCAGCTGCAGATCGGAGGATAAAAAGTCCCTCTAAAATTCCTTCAGTAGATCCATACTCCATTTCTTGTGCTGCAAAAACAACTGAACAATTGATTGTCTCTTAAGTCCAAATTTGTGACTTGCAGAAAGTTGCTGGCTCCAAGGTCACTTAAATTCCTGGTGTGTCCCAGAGGAGCTGTTAGTTCCCAAGGAGTTGAAATCACCCAGCTGAGCCCCTCTCCTGTACCTCCACGGACCTGGAAATTGCCTGAGCCTTGCAGAGCTCATGCAATCCGGCTGTCAGGAATGGGTCCTGCCCCGCACGTGGCAGTTCCTGCGTTTGGTTATGCAGGAGCAGACAAAGAATCCCAATCTTTTCCTTAGTTATTCCTTCCCTACTTTCTCCCTGATTGCTCAGTACAAAAGCTTTGAGCCATCTTTAAACCAAATTGCTTCACAAATGACAAATAACAAGAAAATAGGCTTCATAACCAGGAATAATGAAAGAAATCATTCACTTTGATATCAGAAGCTGGTCGGTGCTAAAGGAGCCCTTCAGCTTGAATAGCAGAAAAGCACATTGCAATTTTCATGTACTTACTGGGATAAAACATGTGACTCCATGGATGCTGCAGCTGTCATCTCGCACTGGTCTTTGCACTTTGATGCTGAATTGCACAGGTTATCTTGACACTTGCTGATAAATTTTAAATCACCTCTTTTGCTGTATGCGAGAAGGGGCACGGAGAGCACATCTGAATACAAATGTTAATGATACTTTTTAGTCCCTGTCAGAGAGGGGGAACAGCCCTGGAGATGGTGTTCATTGCTCTGTTCCCAGCTCTGGACCTGCTGCAGCAGTGGCTCACTGTGTCCTGGGCCAACTACAGAGCAGAGCTGCCTGTCCTGGCTCTGCCAGGACACCAGGACACCATCCCAGGAGGGATTTCACCCTTCCCACTCCCCCAGCTCCTCACCAACACACTGTTGACCAATACAACAATCTTGATGCAATTAAGCAAATATCTACTAATTTTCCAAAGCTTTTATCTTGGAAGCTATGAAGATAATGGCTACAAATATGTGTGCCCACACTGACTGGCAATTAGAACATCACCATCATTTTTATTTCATCCTATTTTAGTGCACAGAGGGCTCTGCTGGGAATTAGACTAACTTGATGAGGCAAATTTACTCTTCAAAATATGTATAAAAAGAAGGGAAACTCGGTAAAGCACAAGAAGCCACTACAGAGCTCCCTGGTCAGATGTGCTGCACTGGAGGGAGACCTGCACTGCTAGTGCCCAGCGTTGTGCATTGGCAGTGTGGGGTTGGGACACGCAGGACAGGGGGCTGGTGCCCAGTTGCAGGGCTCACAGCATCCCTGGGCAGCACCTTGCTTTCCAAAGCCCCTTCCCCATCCTGGTCTGACTGGAGCAGCTGCAGCACCAGGGCCTTTTCTCCACCTCAGCAATGCCTTTGCCCTTATCCCTTTTCTTCCCCCTCTCAGACAGAGCACTTGGGGTCCAGAGAGGAATTTGCACCGAAGAAGTTCGAGTTAGGCAAATCTCCAGTGCAAACAGATTAATTAATCTAATCAGACACATCTCTCTAGAGGAATTGAATTAGCGCTTTTGGGATAAGGACTGCATTAAGTTGGTAAGTTACACATGCAATGAGATGTTGATTTATTGCAAAGGGAGGACTTGACAATTCTCACAGGTTCCTGATCTCATCCTGGGGCTGCAGGTTGCTGCCGAGAAAATAAAACAGCCACAAAATGCCAAAGTTTCCTTTGACATTGCAGAAGTCACCAAGCCCTGCATGGCCAGGGATTCACCTCTGCAACGGCACCTGCTGGCAAGAAGTGGCACATGGCCACCAGCCCAGCCACCTCCACCTCAGTGCTGTCGGAAAACAGCCCTTTGGGATGCACACCCAGAGCCTGCCCAGGCCCAGGGAAAGCTGGGGCTGTGTGAGCTTTTGGGCACTGTTACCCTGGAAGCTCTGCCAGGGGGGGGATGTCCTTGGGGAGGCCATGGGAGTGCTTGGAGGAGGCTGCAACAACATCAGTGCTCCTTCTTGCCTGTTTCAGCTCACTTCCATGAGGGCAAGTGCTAATACACCAGTAAGGACAGCCAAGGCTTGAGTTTTTAAAATTTATTGCCAGAACATGAGCATATTGGAGAGAAGATTTTATCTGAAGATACAGAACTTGCCTAGCTCACACTTGAAGTGTCAGAAGAGACTTCTCTGCTCTCATCTTTTGTGAATGTGAAGCACCATCTGTTTCCTCTTGTTCCACAAGTCTCGGCATGCAAAGAGTTACCAGGTGCTGCTCTATCTGTATTTACTGAGACAGAAAAGTCCCCAAGACACTCAGTTGGGGCAGCACATCCATTACAGTCTGTCCATTAAGAGGCTGTCCATGAGACACCAGAGATACACAGCCATTTAATCAGGTGTCAGTGGTAGTTCTACCCACATTCAGCATGTTTAAATGCACAAGTGCAGCCCACTGCCCCAGGGATCCAGTGCCATTCCAGCACCTCCACTCTGTGCCAGCTGCTGGCACTGGGACCTGCTCTGGTAATTCGGGGATGGATGGGAACATTTCCAAGGTCCTTTTCTCCCAGGCAGGGGACAGTATGGATGCACTATGGCAGAAGAAGCTGGCTTCTCAGGTACCTGTGGCAAGGCACAACCCTGGCTGTCACACAGAGGAACAGTGCATCCCTGGAAGGGCCAGGTCACCTCTTGTTCCAGCACCTGGTGACTGGTGTAGGGAAAGGGACAGGCCAGGAGGTCAGCTTGACAGGTATGGCATGAAGTGGGCAGGAGCCCAACAGCAGGGCCAGGTGCCCAAGCCTGGTGCCAGACTTCATTAGGTGTTTGGAAAGCTGTGCCGTGACAGCTTTGTTGCAGCTGTTGCTCCAGATTTCCCTGCAAAGCTGTTGCTTTCCTTGCTGCAATTCCCTCAGCATCACCTCAGAAGCTTGAGTGAGTGTCTCTACACAATTACACTCGTCCTTTGCTCAGCTCTGTGCTGCCAGCACAGCAAAAATATGATGGAACTGCAGAGAGCAGCAGCCGCCCAGGGCCAGGCTGTCAGTCATAGTTACAGGGGCTTAACAGAATGGAATGAAGCAGCAGGTGCTGCTTTTGTAGTCCCACCTCTACCACGGAGGGCAGATGACTGCTGATCCTCCACCCCGCTCCCCACTGTGCTATGAGCTGTGGCTTTGTGGGTCAGAGCACAGGCCAGGCTCTCCACGGGCTCAGGGCAAGCACTCTGATCTGCTGAGGAAGCCTCATGGCACCATCTCTCCTCCTGCCTTCAACTCCTCCAGCCACCTGAGCTAAACCAGGCAATGGGGAGGGCTGGCTGGACACACCTTCTCCCGAGTCTGTTCCAGGCTGGTTTGTGCCCACACATGGGTCTTCCACACAGACGCAGCCTGGCTACCCTGCAGGGAATGCAGCTAATCCTCCTCTTTTTCAAGTCCCCCAGGTCTCCTCCATTGACATTCCCAGGGTGACCATGCAGACTTAAGTCAGAGGAGCCTCCAGCACTGTGAGAAGCAGAGGGAATCCCCAAAATCACTGCTCTGCAGGCCTGTGTGTGACAGGGACACTGGCTGCCTGCATGCTGCTCGAGTTTGCAGGTTAATTCAGCTGGGAAAGCTCTTCATGAGCAGGCTGCAAATACAGCTGCCCAACACCAGCCACCTCACATGCTGTGTTCTCTCCTGCCCCAGAAAATCAGGATGAAAAGTTCATAGAGTGAATTTTTCAGCTGTAAGAAATGCAGAAACAAACACAACTTACTTGAACTATCAGAGCGGGTGCAGTGCTACCTGCTGCTTGGGAATCAAACGGGCAAGCAGCTGATCCCAAACACAGGCAGCTGCTCCCCAGCAGCCAACTAGGGCATCCAGGAGAGGACCAGCCTTTGCTTCTCCGCCTTGGGCACCACACGGGGCAGGAGCCTCCCACAGCCCAGCAAGCAGAAAGCTCAGTAGCCGTGCTCTTGGGCAGAAGCTTTGCCCAGGCAAAGCCTCTCCTGAGGAATCAGATCCAGCTGCAGTGCTCGTGCTGCTGCTCAGAAGAGCCACAGAGGGAACCAGAGCCTCAGCTGGGCTGGGATATCCGGCTGCCCAGCAGCTCCCTCTGGTCGTTTGCCATTGCTGCCACCCTTCCTGGGGCTTTTAGTGCACCTTCCCATTGGCACAAAATTAAACAGCCCAGAACAGAGAGCTCCTTTTCTTTCTGTTCCTTTGGGCAGAGGAGATAAAAGGAGATGCTGTTGCTACCTGGCCTTGCTCCACACAAGTCTGTATTACACCCGTTTACCAGGCAGCATGACCGGCACTTGTACTCCACCATACTCAGTCACACACAGCCTGCCGAGGGACTGGGTCCAGCTCCTGCCCGGCAAGAGTGTCAAAGGGAGTTTCTGCTCATAGAGATGCCTGTGCATCACGCCACTGCCCTGGGGCACAGGCAGCTCGGGGATGCTGGGGACAGGCCACCACACGGCATGCCATGGCACCGGCCCCACCATCGCACCAAGCCCCCAGCCCGGGGCTGTGTGGCAGGACGGCAGGGGCTGGCACAGGGCTGCAGGGCGCGGAGCCCACCGACGGGCACCCCCTCTGGCATGGCTGCGGCCCCCTAAGACCCAGGCTGGCTCCGAAGGGTGCAGAGCCGGCGGTGAAGCGGGCAGGGCGAGTGGAGGGCACGGGGCAGCACACGGGGCACCAGCCAGGAGCGCCTGGTCCCACCGGCCCCGGCTGTCCCCGGGGCGCCGTGGCACGTCCAGGGACGGTCAGTCTCTTCTCGCAGGCAAGAAGCAATAGGACAAGAGGAAAGAGCCTCGAGTTGCGCCAGGGGAGGTTTACATGGGATATTTGGGGAAAGTCCTTCACGAAAAGGGTGGTCAGGCGCGGTCCCGTCGGGGCGGGAGCGGCTCGGCGATGTGCGGGCAGAGAGCGCTCTCTGCTGAGACACCGAGGGAAGGCGACGGCCCCGGAGCTCCGGCAGAAACCACCGCAGCCAGCCCCCTTGCTGTCCTCGTTGTTATCCCCCTTGTTAGCCTCCTTGTTAGCCCCGTTGTTAGCCCCGTTCTTATCTCCGTTGTTATCCCCCTTGTTATCCCCGTTATCCCAGTTGTTTGTCCCCCTTGCTATCCACGTTATCCCGGTTGTTTGTCCCCGTTGTTATCCCCGTTGTTATCCTTGTTGTTATCCCGGTTGTTTATCCCCATTGTTTTTTCGGTTTTGTCCCCGTTGTTATCCCCGTTATCCGTCCCCGTTGTTTGTCCCCGTTGTTATTCCCGTTGTTGTCCCCGTTGTTTGTCCCCGTTGCTATCCCCGTTGTTGTCCCCGTTGTTGTCCCGGTTGTTTGTCCCCGTTGTTTGTCCCGGTTGTTTGTCCCCGTTGTTATCCCCGTTGTTTGTCCCCTTTTTTTGTCCCCGTTGTTGTCCCCGTTGTTTGTCCCCGTTGTCA
>JAWWEE010000030.1:15879571-15910969 GCA_035221455.1 Xenops minutus | reverse complement strand
GTTTTTTGTCCCCGTTGTTGTCCCCGTTGTTTGTCCCCGTTGTTATCCCCGTTGTTGTCCCCGTTGTTGTCCCCGTTGTTATCCCCGTCGTTGTCCCCGTTGTTGTCCCCGTTGTCATCCCGTGCCCCGCCGCCTTTGCGCTCTGCGCCCGCCGGAGGGCGCTGTGGGCTCGCCGAGCCGTCGGGGCCGGGCCGCGCTGCCCACGGGTCCCACCGGGCGGGGGGCGATGGAGGGGAGGGGTCGGACAAGCAGAGGGGCTTCTGCAGCGGTGCGGGTGGTTTAAAGGTCAAGGTGACTGCTACATCCCTCTGTTATTTTCTGTAAAATAAGATGGAGGGCAGGGGTTGAGGGAGCTGGAGGGGTTTGTCCCTGGTGTTTAATGGAGAAATGAGAGGGTTAGACACAACCCAAATAACAGCTGATGCAGAGGAGCGATGGGAGCCACTGCCAGACTCCAGCCAACTCTGGCTTCAGCTTTCCCAGATCTGCAATGTGCTTAGAGAGAGTTTTAAAACATGTCCCTGAAGGTTCAGACACAGATGCCCCAGTGCGATCTGAATCACAGAATCCCCAGAATCATCTAATTTGGAAAAGACCTCCAAGGCCATTGAGGTCACCCTTTGACCAATGACCACCTCGTCAACAAGACCAGAGCACTGAGTGCCACATCCAGTCATTCCTTGGACACCTCCAGGGATGGGGGTTCCACGACCTCCCTGGACAACCCTTTCCAATACCTGGCCACCCTTTCCTTCCTGTGAAGAAATTCCTCCTGATGTCCAACCTGAACTTCCCCTGGCACAGCTTGAGGCTGTTTCCACTCATCCTGCCTGGGAGCAGAGGCCATCCCTGACCATGCTACAACGTCCTGTCCGGGAGCTGAAGAGAGCTCCCATCTCGTCGCTGTCCCAGGTGCCAGAGCTCTTGTCCTGCTGAGGCATCATCCCCAAGCCCTGGCACATGTTTGGCAGCGGGCTGGGCTCTCTGTGTGGACCTGGTGGCCCTGGCCTTGCTGGCCATGCTCTCCCACTGGCCACCCCAAGCTACACCTGGGGAGAGAGGGAGGAACCACAAAAATATATGGTTTTCTTCTTGCATTTCTCTCTTTTGGTAAAACCCCCAGCACAGTGATCTGAATGGCATTGTTTAGGTAATTACTAATTTACAAGGAATTTAGTTTAATGCATTAATAAATGTTGTCATTTTCCTGACAAATTATCATAATAACACATTTTAATGGACTGCAAGGATCAGGAGAAGAGTGGGAAATAAATATATTTTAGTATTACTTATTCACTACATCTGTAGCTAATTATATTTGCAGAATAATTACAGTGGCACTGCTTGCCTGCAGTGTGTTTGTGTCAGCAGCACAGGGGTGAAAATCCCTGGCAGCAGTAGCAGCCCCCCATGGTGGTGATTACAGCCCTCCGTCATGGTGGGGCAGCCCCCGGGTGACACTGTCTAGTGGGCCCACTGCAAGTCACCCTGATTTGCCTGCCTCTGCCCTGAGGAACTTGTTCAGGAGATGGATTTCTGGAAGGACCCTCTGTGCAGGACATGAATCACTTTTTAATCAGAGCCTACCCTGGGCTAAAGAGCATGGGGCCAAGGTACTGCCAGGAAAGGAGCCTCAGTGATTTCAGTGCTGCAGTGATGAGTTGGACGACCCCCCTACATCCTGCAACAGCCCCTCCACAGCCCCCAAGCATCACCCTGGTCAGGATGCTGGAGCCCCTGAGCTGCAGGTTTCCCACATGGAAGAGAGAATGATGGGACAGGGCTACAGGGGTCAGATGTACAGGCTGCTTCAGCAGCACTTGGCACATGGCTCTTCTGATGGTCAAGGCATCCACCACATGAAGGCCATAGAGCAGAGCCATCAAACACTGGGTCTGGCCAGCCCAAGGGCTGTTGCTGCTGCTGCTGCTGCACATGGGTGGTGTGTCACCCCTTGGGGCAGGGACAGAGCGGGGCAGGGACAGAGCAGGGCAGACCAGCAGGGCTGTGGACAGGGCACTGGCATGGAGAGCCCAGGCCCCTGGTGTAGTGAGAGAGCTTTCAGAGATGCAGGAGGACAGCAGGATGGATAGCCAGGAGGACAGACATCAGGACATGAGGACAGCCCTGCACATACTCTCAGAAAGGTCAGTGCTCACGCTGGCCATGGCACTGCTCCATCCTGCCACTTTGTGTGGGCTCTGAAGGGTCCTGGACAGCAGCAATGAGCCACAATTATGCAAGACCTTTCGATCATAACAGATTTATTCAAAACTCATGCATAAATATTAATGTCTCTGAAGATTTTTGAACAACTATTTGGCATAAGCAGAGCAAATATTTAAATCAAACCTGACTGCTGTGCATTGCAAACAGACGGGGCAACTCTGCACGCAACAGCACCTCTGGCAAAGCCTGGCTGTGCACTGGCATTTCTGGGAGCCCCACAGGGTGCTGTGGCATGTACAGCATGTGAGCCTGTCCCCACAGCCACCCTCTGCTGCCCTACTGTCTAGGGGGTTGGTTCAGAAATGCAGGAGGCACCTGGGTGGAGAGGAGCCCCTCTGCTGGCCTTGGCCTGGGCTGGGGGACAGGGCAGCCCCCATCCCCTGATCTCCCTCCCACAGCCGGCACAGTCTGTCAGTCTCCAGTGTCCAGGTGGGTCAGGAACAACTGGCCGTGGGTTCCAGCCCCTTTGCCTCATTCTGCCCCCATGCCTGCTGTTCCTGCAGTAATGAACACAGATGTATGTGCTGTCATCAGGCAGTGTGAAAGGTTATGAAATTATACTCAGCTCCTCTTAGCACTGATGAAGCATGTCCACTTTGGGCAAATTGCCATTTTCCAGTTTAACAGGATTTCAGCTGCTCTTCAGGGAGCTGCCCAGGTGCCTATGCGGGGCTGTCCCCCCGCTGCTGCCATCTGAAGCTCCTGTCCCATGAGGCTTGGCATAAAGGGCACAAGCTGGAGCCTGATCTAAACCCTCCCTGCTCCTGCTCCTGCTCCTGCTCCTGCTCCTGCTCCTGCTCCTGCTGCTCCTGCCACTGCTTGCAGACCAGCTCTAGAGACCACAATGCAAGGACAGTGTTCATCCCCTGTGTGACCACCTGGGAGAACCTCACGGAGAAGAGAAGCTCTTGGCTGTGGGAAATGCAGGAGCATGGTGGGTGCTGCCCAGTCCCTGACCAGACTGTTCCCTAATGACCTGATTGATGCTCATTGACTATTCAAGGCCACAATATCAGGATGCTATCGGCCAAGGGCCAGCCTGGGGTCTCTGGCAGCCACAGTGTGAAGCTGAGGTAACAGAATTCACCTGTTCAGTGCTGGTGATGGGACTGTTTGGGCTGTGCTGTGCAGTGCTGCAGCCTCTGGGCAAGTGGCTCCATGCTCCCTCCTGGCCAGGGGTGTGCAGAGGAGCAGGAGTAATTTGAGAGGTCACTGAAAGGAACATTTTCTGCCTGGATACCTCAGGGACTGAGGAACTCCTCAGCTTTTGTCTCTAACCCTCAGGTACACAAGGCTGGTGAGGCTCTAGTGCAGATCTCAGAGATGAGTTTGGGCAGCTGAGCCCAGCACTGCCCACATTGGGAGCAGGACCCAACGCTGCCTCTGCCCCCTCCCTGGGCACCAGCCCTGTTGCCTCCTGCCCTCCTAGTTCTCCACTGGCATCAGCAAACATGGGAGCAGCAAATACCCTGGGCATGGCTGGAGCTTAGGCAGACCTGGAGCAAGAAAAAAATGCCCCTAGAGGTTCTCGTGGTGCATGATTTCAGAGAATCAGACTTCATGTGAAGTTTAGATAACAGCCCTTGTTCTGTCCCTTTTAACAACATAAATATTCTCTCATAGGGGAGAAACTGGCAAATTGCAGCAATTTCCTGGGAAATGGGCTGGTTTGAGGCTACAGATGTTGGCACCAGTCTGTCTAAAATAAAAATAATTGCAGACCATTACAATAAAGCAATCTCTTCAGATGAGAAACAATTATGCTTTTCAAAGCAAGTGCACGTCTTTACACCTCGTAATTATCAATTACAGAGATACCTGCTCTGTTATCTCAACAGCATCTCCAGTTGGCTTCTCAGGGCTAATTGCAGGGGATTTAATTCAGAACTCAAACACTAATGATTTTGACCTTTATGCCTATTCCTGAGGTGTGATAACACTTCAAAGTCTGTGCAAGACTGATCTGCCTGTGGTTTGCATTGCAAGTGCAACCTCCCTTCACCCCATCTGGCCTTCCTGGCATCCCTGGCCACTGTGGTACCTAGAGAGGAGGGGATGGGCAGACCCCAGCCCCAGCCCTAGCCACAGTCACAGCTCCAGACCCAGACTCAGACCATTAGGAATGCTCCTGCCAGGGCTCTGGAGCAGTGCTAGGCAGGCAGAGCCCAGTGAGGAGCAAATTCAGGCACAGAGGAACTGCAAAGTAGAAAACGCTCCGAAATGTGTCAAAAGCCCCAGCGGAGGGTGGGCTTCCATCACACTGCTAACACTATCACGAGCATCTAATGTTTTCAAGTAGAAATGGGCTTGGAAAGTCTTTAGTCTCCAATATGAATTGCTCTTTTTGCTTACAGAAAGCAAGAACCTGCTCCCACAGGGCCTTTGGAGCTGACACGGGCCCCCCCCCTTCTCCTGTTCTGTGTTACATTTGTGAGTTTTAATATTTAATTGGTGGTTTTTGCTATTTTCGTCTCCTGGCGCTTTGCCGTGGCTGAGAGCTGGAGGTCAGCAGTGGAGGGGAAGCTGTGTATTAGTTCATTAGGTTTTTATTATTTATTTGTTATGGATGCATCACCAGGCCTTTCCCAGAACCCCTGGCTGCCTCTCTTGCCTGTTATTTATAGGTGTGACCCTACAATAGGCTTCTCTTTCCCTCCCCTTACAGCCTGGGCTCTGGCAGCCTCGCTGATGGAACCCACTTTGCAGGGCCAGAACCCCACAAATCTAAACCCCACATGTTCAAGCCAGGAGGAGACGTGGGGGGAGACCCAGAGGGAGATTTAGGAGAGGGATGTGGGGGAAGACCTGAGAGCAAAGGTGGTGCAGCACTTCAGGAGTCCCCAGGTGACAGCTTGGTGCCCAAGGGGATGGATGCCTATGGTTGGAGGCACCCTGGTACCTTGCTCAGCCCCCAGCCAAGGCATGGCCCCACCAGGGAGCCAGGTCTGTGGCCATGCTTGGGGGACTCACTGGTGGGGCCATGCCATGGCTGGGGGCTGAGCAAGGTACCAAGGGCAGTGTGGGGCTTGTGACGTGGCCAGGGGCTCAGTGGGGCTCGTGCCATGGCTGAGGGCTGAGCAGGGCTCGTGCCATGGCTGGGGGCTGAGCAGGGCTCGTGCCATGGCTGGGGGCTGAGCAGGGCTCGTGCCATGGCCGGAGGCTGAGCGAGGTGCTGGGGGTGACGCGGGGGCCGCAGGCAGTGACTCATTGTACTCTCCCCCCAGCTCGAGTCCGCTCTGGAGCTCCTTGTGCTGGCTGGCATTGTGCCTCTGTTGTCTAGGCAAAGGTTTCCATGACACTAAATAAAGTGAAATATGATTTTGCACAGCTGGATTCTGTCTTAGATGCAGGTTAGGGACAAGAAATGCACATCCAGCGGAGAGCTGTGGGTAGCAAATTATAAGGGCTGTGATCCATGATGGCAACAAGCAGAAAAATACCAATTTTTATGAGTTATTCAGCTGGCTCCCAACAAGATGTTTACTTCCAAAGCCATGTCTTGTTTGTTGGTCTTGCTTAATTAGCTCATGGCACAAGGACAGAAAGCATTCGAGCCATGTCATAGAATAAATGAGGAGCTGGAGGGGATGTGCATCCGTGCATGGTCTCCCACACAAGGAACCCATGTCATACCCAGGATCAGCCAGCAGTGCCAGCCATGTGCTGAGCCACTGGCCCAATTTGGTATCAGTGGCACCTGCACATCCCTCCGCCAGGCAGGTGTCTCACTGCAGTGAGCTCCAGCACTGTTACTACACAATGCTCCTACACTGCAAGTGTTTATTTAATTACCTTTGAGGTGCAGCAACTGACAGGATCATCTCTGTGAAGCCTGGAGAAGAGCTTTACACATCTTATTTTAAGATATTTAATGGAATGTTATGTGATGTCAAGTATACTGTGTTAATTGATGTTGATTGGAAAGTTGCTGAGTTCTGGAAAATCAATTAGAAGAAATTAAAATCCATTCTCATTTATCCCTGCATGCAAAATACATACTGCTTTTCCACTCCTCACTTCCCATCAGAAGCCAAGAGGATGTCCAGGCCCAGGGTGCACCCAGCTTTCCAGGGAGAAATTAGTAAGCAAGGCCAGACTGGAATGGAAAAACAGAATAAAGCTGCATTATGGCCTTAGGGAGGCAGCAGGAAAAGAGCCTTCTGTGGTCACAGCTCAGCCAATTTGCAGCTGATTGGGAATTAGCAGCAGCTCCAGGTGCCTGCCAGGCAGGGATGGGCTTGGCCAAAGGTGAGGGGTGGTGGGAAGGCAGAGGGGGCTGTGGGAGATGCCTGACAGTGGACAGACAGGACTGTGACCACGGGGCAGGAGGGACAGGGGGCTTGGCTGGCTGGGAGCAGGTGGAAAAAGGTTGAGCAGGGCCCTCAAATCCTTCTTCCCACACAGTGTGTGGACAAACACCCAGAACTTGCAGAATGATGATACAAAAGTGGTAGGATATGAGAGGTAGGAATGCCCAGAGGAGGGGCTGGTGGACCTTTCCCACTCAGTGCCCACAGCAGCTCTACAAATTAGCCATGAAATTAGGACTTGATGGGAGCTTTGAAACTGGGAGTTTAGGGAGAGCCTGTAAAATGGTTAAAAGGCAGAAGCAGCACAAAGCCTTAATTTTAATTATTGTGGTTTTAATCAGTGGAAGAGTTTTGTCTACCCTGACTGGTAAAGTAATTGGAAATGAGAAAAGAGTGTGGTTGTGGTGTAAATTACAAACTGGGAAGAGGAGCAGCCCAGTCCAAAGTGGCTCTGGACTCTGGGGAGGAAAGGGATGTGGGAGCAAGGAGAGAGCTGTGAGTGCACTGGGGACAGTGCACTGGTGCTGGCTGGGTACCAGGGTGACAGGAGGGCATTGGGCCCCCACCCTCTTTTTGGGGAGGTCTGCCAGCTCTGCTGCCTGGCATGAGCAGCTCTGCCTGCTGCTGTCCTCCAAGACTGGTGACACACGCACCTCTCCCATGGGTGGCCATGGGCAGTGAGTACTGGCAGCACTGCAAGACACTGCACCCATTCCTCAGAGTGGGACCTGTGCAATGGGCACATTGCACTGCAGGCTCTGGTTATCCCTGAGCTGCTGGCGTGGGTGCGGGTGCCTTGGATGGAGTCTAGCTGGATAAGGATGAATGGCATCCCCCCAAGACATCCCATTCCCCCAGCGTAGGAAAATCCCCCCTTGGACAGGTGGAATGCATCCCTCTGGAACAGGTGGAGTGCATTCTTCCTGGGATAGGTGGACCTCATTCCTCTGGAGCAGAACCACTGCCCTGCCCAGGCAATGCTGAGCCATCCTGCAGGGTCTCAGCCAGGGCAGGGGAGCCATGGACTGGGGTTGCTGTGCCCAGCACTTGGGTGCAGACAGTAGGCTGATGGGGGTGAGCTCAGGTTGCAGCAGTGGGGAACAGCCTGTTGAGATGAGTAATACAGAAGTCATTTGATAGCATGGAAGGGATATTCCTGCTCTCAGTCATGTTTAGGTAATTGGAAGTAAATAACTCCTTTCATCCTGAAATCAGGTGACTTCATACATGAGGTAAATGGAAGAAACAAAATCCTGATTTTTGTTCACGTTCCACGCGCGTAGTAAAAATGAACCTTCGTCTGCAGCAATTCTGAGCTAATGAAAAACGAATGAGGTTTTAAATCAAGCCCAAACGCAGAGCTCTGCTGCCAGAGCCGTGCAGGGCTGCTGTAGGACAGCCTCCATTTCCAAGGCTCCTTGCATAATCCTGAAAAATTTTATTAGATTTTGAACAAGGCTGTTGCCGAAACATTCATTACCACACCCAGCAAATGGCAGGAGACACAGGGGTGTCTGTGGGCCTGATGCCACAGGCAGTCCTGGCTTTCTCTTCTCTTCCTGAAGTTCCAAAGGCTGAGGTTTGTTTAGTGGTGTCTGTACATCACTCATCTGGTGCAGAGTGACCAGCCCTGCCTGATCGCTTCTCCTGGAAGGGTCCCTCCTGCACAGCCTTAAATCATGTCTGAACATGACATAATTCTCCCATGTGCCTGGTGACTTCTGTGTATTTGATCAGTTCAGATTCCATAAAAATGTAAATAATCAAAGCCCTTCTGCTGTTATTTATAATGCCTCACTCCAGGCTGTAATTTATGAATTAATTTCAGCTGCAAGTTTCTGGAGGGAGGGAAAAAAAGATGAATAATTGGAATATGTGACTGCCACTAAATGCTGTGGCTGCCCGTGTCTCCTCTACTACCCACCCCCCAAACTCTGCAGACCTGACTGCAGCTCTCAGGGGAACAGGGGCCAGTCCCTGCTCTGGCACCCACCACTGGGGTGGCCACAGAGTCTCCTGCAAGCGCTGAGAGGGTCCAGGACAAACTGCTGCCAGCAGGAATGCTCTGCTCAGCCCCAGCTGCTTCTGGGCACTGCCTCTGGTAGTGGATGCTCCTGGGCTGGGAGCCCTGAGGTAGTAGGCAGGTCCCACCAGATGTTCTTGGGGCATCAACACAGCATGGGTTTATGGCAGAGAATTCACTCCACAGCACCCATCTCTGGTGTGAGTACAACCTGCCAGCTTGTAGACCAACACTCCTGATGGTCTTTAGAGCCAATGACTGCCTGGCAGAGGAGTGGCAGAGGAAGCCACTGCAGGACCTTGGCCCCAGCGTGCCCAAGGACATGCCATGACCCCCAGGAGTGGGATCAGCACTGGCTCTGCCCAGCTGCAGCAGACAGAGAGCTGCAGGCTGGCCTGGCCACACCGTCAGTGCCTTGGCCCCCATTATTAGCTCTCTGTTAAGCATTGTATCTGATCCAGACACAGCATTATATGCATTTCTCTGGGAATAAGCTCAGCTTGACACAGTCTGTGATTGCTTTTTTAAAACCATGTGGGGAGGATCAGTTCCTTCATCCACTGATAAGGTATCAGGTGACAGAGGGATCAGCATCCACCACATAAATCTGCAACTAATCCTTAGGAATCAATATTTTTCATTAAGAACCTGTGAGAGTTGGGCCATTATAGGGAAAAATCTGTTTAGGTTGACACCTTGATGAAGTTATTCAGTTCAGGGGCTTAAGTCATTGAAAGGTAATAAAGAGCAAAGAGCACAGAAAGATCGAGGTGCCGGTTATGAGAGCTTGCAATGGGAATAGGGGCTTTATTGAAGAGAGAAATTACCATACTGATTTATTATGGAATTATGGGAAATTTAACAGACTGGCAGCACTGCCCCAATGTCACTGCTGGCTGGGGACACTGCCCGGGTGCTCCTTCTCATGCTGGGCACTTTCCCCTCCCATGCTGTGCTGTGCTGCAGGTTCACTTTGCCTTTCCACAGGTCTGGGTGCCAGCCAAGAGACCATCTGTTGGATCAAACCACAGCCACCAGCACGGGCACTGCTGAGGCTGGGGGTGGAGGAGCTGGCACTCCGTGCCCAGGGCACAGGGAACCCTGGGCACTCAGGAGCTCCACGTGGTCCCCAGGGCTGCCAGTGCCACAGCAAAGCGGGAGGCCAGGACAGAGCTCTCCTCCCACCACCCTGGATATCTTCCTCAGTTGTGCCTTGTGTTCTTGATGTTCCTCAGCTGTCCATGCCTTGCATCCCTCATGTTCCTGAGTTGTCTGTGTCCCTGATGTTCCTCACACTGTTGCTGGTGTCCTTCAGGAGAAGAGACCTCATTGCCTTCCCATACTGCTGGCAGCCCATGTCATTGCTGCTACCTCCATGAAGCACTTCCAGCCACTGTAGCAATGTCTTCTAGGTATCCCAGATGGACTTACTCAGAGTCAGCTCACTTCCCAGCCACATTGTGAGCAGCAGACCCTTGGTTGCGGGAGGTATGCGAGGGCACAGGGAGCTAAAGGGGAACAGGGAGCCATGGAGCTGGGGCTGTGTGGGGAGAAGCAAGGGGCCTGGTGGGAGAGCAAAGGCTTAATCCCTGGATAAACTCGTGGAGAAGGAGTGGACACAAGCATATACACACTGGCATTGCTCCAGACACACAGGATGCTGCTGGCTCCTCTGTGCAGAGTGAGCAGGGCACCATGGCTTCTGCCACTCTGCAAAGCCAGCTTTAATAACTGAACAAGTCAAACTTATCTGAAGCTTCCTTTATAGGTTAACTGAGGTTAATTGTGCAAGCTGCAAATCAAAATGTCTTGTCCATAAAACCCCAAACCTCATTAAAAAGGATTAAATGATATGACTACTTTGTAAATCCTAAAATTTCATGCAAATCTATCATAAACAAACACATGAAGCCCCTGACATGCTCAGTCTCTGCTAATCTGGGTGCTTGTTCCAGGACCAAGGAGGAATCAAGCATCCACCTCCCCACAGGCGTGAGGGTGGGCACTGCTGGCAGTGGTGGCACCGAGGGACCCGTGGCTGCACACCCAGTACTGGATGGCTGGTGTCCATGTCCTGCCCTCCCCAGCTGGCACCCAAAACACAGCACCTGTGGCACAGTGCCTGGCACACGTGGGCAGGGCAGCTGTGAGAGCACGGTTGGAGGGCTCTGCCAGGCACAGAACAGCGCCAGCTCCTAGCACTGGACATCCTGCTCCACCTTAGCCAGCAAACAGAGGCAAATCATAATCTCTTGGATCTGGGTAATGCCAGGGAAATTCTGCAATAACCGCCTTGGCTCTGAGCCACCACTGATGTGTTTTCTTTCAGAAAGAATTTATTGTGCAGCTCCTACAGCAATAGTTTGATTCCATCCTTGCTGACTATCCCTGACCAATACTGAAATACAGTGGGGAGGGGGAGGTATGAAGACCACTACCCAAATGGGAGAGCAGCACCCAAGGCAGGCTCAGCAGGCAGCTGCTGCCATCAGTGGGACTGCTGCTCCTGGGTGGAGTGGGGTTCACTGGAGCAGGGTTTTGGGCAGCCATCACCATGGTCCTGCAGGGATACTGCTCCTCTGCCATGCAGAAAAGGCATAAACCATCCAAATCTTAATGAGCAATTAAAAGCTAATCAAAGGGAAATCTGTCAGATAAGGATTGTTGTGTGGTTTTTTACTTGGCTTTACATCTCTTTGTGGAACAAAACATAGTGTCAGCGAGATTTGCAGCACAGAGATTTGCGTTGTGGTTCCTGGATCTAATTCAGCTTTGCATTGATGGGTCAGGAAGGATGGGATTCTTCTGTTAACAGCAGCCTTTAGCTTAGATTTAAGCTAACTGCTACGTGCTCTGTAAATACTTGCATGTGCCAGACACTTCCCTTAATTTATAATCATGCTGTGGACCGCTGTTTCCTCTTCTACTTTGTCTCAAAATTCCCTTCCAACCAGGAACTGGAGCAGGAATGTCAGTGTCCCTGAACACGGCTCAGACCTGGCTGGGGGACTGCATGGGGCACTGTCACCCCCAGTCTACCACCACCATGGCTTGCAGGGGCCAGCACTGCCCCTTATGGTGCCCCTCAGTATCTCTTAGAATTTTAACTTTGACTAACTAAAAAAAAAAAATTCCCCAAAATTTTTAAAGAAAAACACCAGAATATCTGCATAGAGTGAGATCCAGAGGTGACTGCTTGCCAGGCCCATGGTGTTATGCACAGTGAAAGGCTTGGTGGTTCTGCCCACTCCACTGCAGCCACCTCCCCTTCAGTCACTGCCAGGAACAGAACCGGCATTCTCAGTTCAGAAGACACAAGAGTATCTGCAGAGATTTGCTGAGCAAATGCTGCTCTCTAAAATCTGCATAGGAACTGATTGTTCTGAGTGTCTTACACGTTCCTGAATGTCTTACACATTCCTGATCTATTGATTAACCCAGGAGTGGGAATCCATCTAGAAATACTCTCCCAACTCAACTCAGTCCACATCACTTCAGCTTCTTAACTAAATCCCTTCCAAATCCTTGCAAAAAACTAAGGGAGAGCTGGCGCTGCTGGGCAAAGGAGCCGCAGCCTGACTCAGCCAGTAAATGGCGTGTGAGTATGAGGGAGCCTATTGTTGCCTAACACAGTCCCATCAATAATAGATTCACAAACCTCGGAGGGAGCTAAAAATTTCTCCTTTAGGTATGAATTATGGATGCAGTTTAGTGTAATGTAGACATATCTCAGAGGTTTTTCCCAGTTTATACGCTAGTAAAAGGCAGCAATTTGCTTGTGTTCCATCTATAGGTTTTGTAAAATAAAGAAATTCTCTCTTCTGTAATAAATTCCAATGTTAATGAAGGTGAAGGCAAATCTTTAACATGCATTTCAGGCACAGAACGGGCAGGAGGTGTACTGGGCTGCTAGCCATGCCCCGGTGCCCGCAGTGCTCTGGCAGCACCCAGCTGTGTGCTACTGGCAGTGGAACCAGGGTGTGCCCAGGGCCAGAGCAGCCCCAGCCCCATGGTGCCACTCACCTCTCCAGGGCAGGGGGGCTGAGAGCGTCCCCAGGCTTGGCAGTCTCTGCTCTAAAGATTTTGGTCGTGGTGGGGCAGGAGAATGGGGTGAGCACAAAGGGTGCTGAGCACAGCCTGCTCCAGGGGGCCACCAGGAGCAGGGGAGTCCTGCTGCTCCACACAGGGCAAGGGGCTGCCAGCGGGGATGGCCCTCATCACAGAGGATCTGCAAGCAGGTGGTGCCAGTGCCCACTGCCAGCAGTGCCCATTGACATCAGCACCTGCCTCTGCCCTGATGAACAGCCTCTGGCCCCCATAGATCTGCAGGAGATACTTGACAAGCCTGTAACATCCCCAGGGGTCAGAGGGCTAATGCTTTTTTGAAGTCCTCTAATAATTAATACTCTACATCTACAATGAAAGATCATTATAAAAAGATTTGCTATAACTAGAGCAGCTCCTTCTCGAGCATGGAATGAGCAGCAATCCTGAGGGCTTGGCTTCTGTCAAAAAAAATCCATAGCTGCAGATTCATGTCGGCATTTCCTACAGCTCCAACAACCACGATGCAACCAGCGGGAATGAACTGATGCTGACAGCTCTGGGTCCCAGCAGGACCAGCACGGCAAAGCCTCCCCTGGCCTTCCTTGGGCAGGAGTGGGGGTCTGTGGGGTGCCATGTGGTGCTGCTGGGTGCTGTGCAAGCCAAACAGCAGCACCCTCCATCTCAGCTCTCACTCCCATCCCTGGTGGGAATCCCAGCTGGCCCCGTGGAAGGGGCTCAGGGGATTCCTTGTGGATCCAGGGCATCACAGTGCAAACCGCGGAGCCAGACCCAGCTCTGCCTCTGGCTGGCTGCCCCCACTGTGCTGACATTTCTATAAAACAGGGGACATCAGTAGTTTTGCAGCCTCTCCAGTCCTGCTGGAATGAGCATATCTGATTCTGCTGCCTAGCTGGGACCCCAACAGAGCCTGGCACCAGTCAGGGCAGGGCATGGCTGTTCTCCTCTGTGAGAGGAAGCTCACAGCAACTGCAGTGTTTTCACAATCCAGGACCAGAACTATCAAGCAATTCCCAGTTTTCCAAAGACATTGGCCTGAAACACAGTTTATACACAAAATCCTTGTCATTTTCTATCAACCATAAAAAGCCTCTTTAAGCACATCTCTTTGCAAGCATAATGTTTCAATTTGCAAGTTTAATTTTTTCCATTTTTTTTTCCAAGAGACATTGTCAAATCTGTATTTATTCTTTAAAGAAAGAGCAAACTTTCATAGACCTTCTGCAAAACCTTGTAAAAATACAATCTCTCCTTGTGCCAGACAACTGGTGCTTGCTGACTCAATTGCTTTTATATATGACAAGGCTTGAAAAAAAATGATTGCCATTGCCGAACTCTGAACAGATTGGAGTGAAGTGCGGGACTCATCCATCAGAGGTGCCATGTTGGGCGTGTGGAATGCAGAGCACTGGGGCCAGGAGCATCGTGATGGTTTTCTCCTAAATCTTCCCTTCAGCCATTGCCTCTGAGTGCTCCCAACTGCTACTGAGCGGCCAGAGCAGCATTGTTGCAGAGTAATACCCAAAATGTGAGTGCTGTGAGTCAGACGTCGCTTCCAGCCACCAGCAGCAGCTTGTCAGGCAGAGTAATTGCAGGGAGAAACTGTCTTCAATTTAATAAATATGTAAAACAGTGTTTAACAGCCCTGAAATAAACTGTTGAGCGATGTGGTCCATGGAGCTAATCTCATGCACACTCCTGGTGCCGCAGTGTGTGTTTGTGTTTAAGGGTGTCACACGCTGTGCACCCTCTGACACATCCCTGTGCCCCAGTGCTGTTCCCCTCCATGACTCTGGGTTCCCTGTCAGTGGTCACTGGGCTCCTGTCCCCTGAGTCAGGACAAGGCCATGTTTGGGGGCAGCATCCTGCTCAGGCAGGGGACAGAGGGTCTCTGTTGGGGCAGGAAGGGCCAGGCTGGAAGCGGGTGTGATGAAAGAGTCTTGCTGGTTAATAAATTGAGGAGGTGACAGCTCAGTGCTGTGCTAAAGTGCAGGAGTGGTATTTCTTGGAAGTTTTGTGGTACGTGTACTTAGGCAGGACAATCGATCCAAGCCCAGCTGGGGCGGCACAGGAGCCAATCAATAGGTGCGTTATTAACGGGCTGTGCTTATACCTGGTGATGGCTCATGAATAAGTGGCCTTGGCTGGAGCCAGAGGTCAGACTGCTCTGCTGTGATGGATGCCTTTTGAAATTGCTGGATTTGAGTCATCGGTGTTTCATTCCAGTTGGTCCTGTGAGTTACCCATCCTTTGTTTCCCACTTTTCTGCTAGCTTGGCTTGGTAAATCTGGTGGGCAGAGCCACACCACTGCAGCTACTTTCAAAGCTGGCATCAGGGACCGCCCTGCAATATGGGGTCTGGGCAAGGGGCTTCTATCCCATCAGTTCCCTGAGCCCTCAGCTCAGCCCTGCCACAAGCCTGGCACATCCCCTGTGCCAAGGTGTCAGTGGGGACCTGCAGCATGAGAGGACTTAAGTTACAACAGCTGGACTGAACTGGAGAGTGTTAACTGACTAAATAAGGTCAGACCTTGCAAGAAGGGACTTCCTGAGCAGGGAGGTGCCAGGGGGATATTCTTGGATGCTGCTCTAAAGCTGAAAATTAATTCTTCAAGATGTTGTGTGGATTAAAAGGCAGAGCCAGGCTGGAGCTGGTAATTAGCAGCTCTGGGATCTGACAGTCCCAGCCAAAGAAGCAGCTAGTCAGGGGTGGAGAGCTGCCTGGCAAGGGGATCTGCCCTGGCCAGAGGGCAGAGGGGATGCTGGGGACACTGGGGTCAGGTACCCACCGTGGCTTTCAGTGCTTATCATAACCAACACACAAGACCAGAGCTGGGCAGCCAAAGCACAGCCCCATCCCTGAGGCCCTGCCCAGGGGGCTCAGATACCTGAAACCAGGGGCAGGAGTTGCCAAGCCCTGTAGTAGGAGTGGGCAAGAGGCAGTCCATTCCCCTCAGGGTGCAGCTCCCCTGGAGTTGCTGAGACCTTCTTGACCAAACACCTCCCACCACCCCTGCGAACAATGAGGTGTTCTGAGGGAAAGTGTCAGCAACTCTGGGTGGAAAAACTTGCAATGATCTGAGGTATAAATGCCAACTTTCATTACAGCTCTCTTGACTGTTTTGTTCCAGCTTTCCTGGAGTATTTTCTCTTCTATGAGACACCATCACATTCATGTTATCCCACTGAAACATTCCTTCCACGGCCTCGGAACTCACTTTCTCTCCATCCACAAGATACCTGAGAATTTGACTTTGTCCTAGTTTGTGAGGACCAACAATCACAGAAGATCTTTACCCAGGAGGGGAAGTGAGTGAACCTGCAAGCAGGAATCTGTGAAGTTCTGGTAGGGAAAGAGTCCCAAGCCTGCAAAGCTGAAGGACAGAGCAGGAGGAGAAGGTGTTGTGCAGGAGAGAGAGGGGTATCCTCTGACCCCCTCAGGGAGTGTAGAGGTTGCTGAACTGCTGCATGATGAATGAGAAACCTAAAGATTACAATAATTTTGTTAAAGAGTTCTTAGCTCTGCTTTTCTGTTCTGATTAATGGGATTTTGTTGAGAGTGCAGGGAAAGGTCATCTGACACGTGTTCAACAGCTGATGACATTATTCAGTTCTGCCAGGGAATTGCTGCTCCCAAACACCAGCCAGTGTGTTTTACTGGCAGCTGCAAGAGCCCTGCAGCATCCCTCCAGCTGTGCCAGGCATCCCGAGCACCTCCACAGGGATGGCCCCACAGCATCCCTCCAGCTGTGCCAGGCATCCCGAGCACCTCCACAGGGATGGCCCCACAGCATCCCTCCAGCTGCACTGGGCATGTCAAGCATCTCCACAGGGATGAGTGACAGCTTCAGACAATTCTTGCATGTTGATCTGCAGGATAAGGTGGCACAATCACCCTCATCCCCTTCATTCCACTTCTTGGCAAGGGCTGTTAAATAACCCACTGTCTCTGTGCGACACATCATGTATGTTATATACATTATATACATTGCACAGGGCCAGTAGCTGTCTGTCAGGTCCATACCTGCCTGGTCCCAGGCTGCAGCTGCCCATGGGGCTTCGCAGTTCAGTTCCCAGTGCTGACTGGTTTGGGACCTCAGCCCTGCACAGCCCAGCACTGGTGGGGTTCCCTGAAGCCAGTCAGACTCTCATCGCAGTGCTGCTCCTCCCAGCCCAAGCTGATCTGCTCCCAGCTCCTGGCCCATCCCTTCTGATCCATGGGGCACCCTCTGAAGCACATCCCAAAGCACTCTCTGGAACACGTCTGCGAGGAGAAGAGGCAGTTATGACCAGCCCTGTGTGTAAATCTCAGCCACAAGAGCCTTCATTGACTGCTCCCAACAGGGCTGGCCAGGGTGCCTGCCATGCCTCCATACGCTCCATTAATCACTGCTCTCTGCCACCTCTCCAGCCACTGCTCAGCCACAGATTTACGAGCCGTGCTGCCAGGAAGCACAGTGCTACTGGGAAGGCTGGTGCCATCGGAGCCGTGCCTCAGTGCCACTCCTCAGCCCAGGCTTGCACCACAGAGTCTGCTGCTCTGGAGTGCCCCTATACCCTCCACCATGTGGGGCCTGGGACACAGCCATGCTGTGGGGACAGCATTGTTCCAGCCCTGCCCTTGTGGAGGTCCTCGTGCAGCTCAGGTGCTCCTCACGGGGCAGCCGGGCAGAGGCTGACATGCCACCATGCCCACACACCGAGCCCACCTGCACTGTCAGCTGGTGCTGATGCCAGAGCGGGCTGGCAGTCATATTAATGGTGGGTTGTTTCCCCAGGGGTACCTAGTTCTCTGCAGGAATTGAAGTTTAGCCTGAAGCCAATCAAATATCACAATAGTTCTTAAAAAGAGCACATGTTCAGTGTCTGGGAGTCCCTTCTTCTTCCAGGTAATGATGTTCCCAGTGGCTTGGGGACACAGGTCAGTCAGCAGCAGGATCTGCACATAGCTGTGTCAGAGATGTTATTCTTCCTTTCCTACACTGTGTGCCTGAAAGGTCCTGTCCCCATCCCAGGGGCTCCGCACTACCTGTGCTGCAGCTTCCACTGTTTTTCCAGTAACAGAAGTTCTGTATTGTGGTATGATAATCTTCTGGGTGTAAATGGCTTGTCCAGCTAGCTCTGAAAATCACGTCTTATCATCACACTCAATGGGCTGTGTCAACCCAATTTCACAGACAAATGCTTCTCCTGCTGACCACGGGCACTGACATGGATAACTCTGATTTACAAAGCCAATAAAAATAAAATCACTGAATTACTAAGAACCACTGACTTAATATAGGAGATTAAAATCTCCAAATTTAGGGTGACTGGAAGCCATTTGATACATGAACAGTGGCAAATGGGTTATAGAAATGTCAGCCATGCCAGGGTCAGGTGCCACAGTATGGTGATTTATCAGTGAGAGAAGGGCTAATTGGTAAGTTACCTTTGATGCTTTCCCCAGGGGCCAGGTTATTTATATTAGGGTTTGTTTGTCATCTTTTACTTCTGGGATCAACCAAAATTTTTTATGATAAGAAAAAACTCAGTGTCCTGTTCATTAAAGTAGCAAGGTCAGGCTGAAGGGTGGAATTGAGCTGGAAATAATCAGGCTGCTTAGAGCAAGCCCCCAGTCCAGCCAGCTTTCAGGGGACAAAGCACTGGCCACCAGCTGTGGGCAAAGGTGATTCCAAAAACCTCCCATCAAAAAGCAGAAGAGGCGACGGGCAGTGAGGAGAGGGAGTGCCTGCATTTCCTGCCCTGTCTCTGGCCCTTGCTGGGTGCTGATCCTGCCTGGGAAGGGTCCCCCATGTACTCTGCAGGGGTAAGAGGGCACCCAGCAGGCTGCAGGACCCACCCCCCTGGAGCTTCCTCCGGGCTCCCTCTGCCTGGGACACTCAGCTTATCCCTACCTCATTGCATGATTTTTTTGTCTTTAAAGATCTTCTCACTCTATCCCTTGCCCATGTACACTGTTTGCAGGTGTTTACACGTGTTTGCAAATGTTGTCTGCTGTCACAGCAGGGTCTCCAGGCCAAAGCCTGTCCTGGGTGTGTGGCAGGGACCAAGGCTGGAGGGCTGCACCCTCTACGGGCACAGGCACAGCCAGCAAAGGAGATCTGGGAGCCAGACAGCAGCACAGCTTCCAGGTGCCTGTTAGGAGGGAGGGGAGATTGCAAATGAAAGGCTTGTATAGACTTTAAACTTCACTCTGCCTTCATAAAGGTGTCAGCTGGAATTATTTTGGGCATTTACTTGCGTGGTCTAGTGCATCACTAGCTAAAACAGTTTTTTTTAAATAATGGAATTTGCTGCTTGGCTCATGCATAAAAAATAGCAGGAACGCGACCCAGTTGCATAATTTTTTAGTAATAAATAGAGTCAAAAGTGTTGAGCTCAGCTGCTGGCACAATGAGACACTCTGCGCAGGGGCAGAGGGCAGGGACCCACAGGGGGCAGCACCTCATGACATATTGAGCCCACATCCTTGGGCAGCACACAGGGGACAGCACAGAGACGCTGGGAGATGTGGCATCTCCGTGGCCAGAGTGTCCTGTGCCACAGGAGAAACACTGCCCCAGCCTCACATCACTCCCACTGCATCTGCACATCCCACATGGCTCGGCCCCAGCACGGCAGTGCTCCTCTTCCCACTCCAACTATTCCTTCTCCAGGAAAGCTGCTCTCCTCCTGGAGAAATTTCTCGTCTGCACTGTTAAACAATTGGTGCATGAAGCAAATTTCTAGAGGAACACCCACAGATGTTCACTGGGCACAGCCAAGCATGGATGGGGGAGTCACCAGAGCCTGCCACTGGAGTGTGAGGTGCAGCAGGAAGGACAGGACCAAGGCCAGTCCTTGTTCCCCACCAGCATCAGGGCTCTTCTCCCATGCCTTGGTGCTGCCCCTGGGCTCTGACCATCAGACTGGGCTCAGGTGGGCCCTGCTGCTCCCACCCCACAGCTCCTCTCCTCTGGGCTCAGACAGGGCTGCTGGGTGCCCGTGGGAGTGACCAAGGGTCTCTGCAGCTTCAGGTGGACACAGGACCAAAGAGACCCACATAGCAGCCTCCTACTGACCAGACACACACTCCCACCCAGCACACCAGGGCACATGTTCCTGTTTTACTGCTGATCATTGCAAAGGATTGTCTGTGTTATCTGAAGAGAGGCACAGAGGCTGGTTATGGCCCCCAAGAAGTCATCCCTTTCCCGATGCCTGGAGCAGGGTTGGGGGCTGAGGGTGAACACCCCCAGATCTCCACCACAACAGGCAGCGACCCCAGGGCAGAAGCCCATGGCACAGACAGACTGGCCCTGGCCCCAGTCCCCTGTGCTGTGGGGGGACCAAAGTGGGGGGATGCCCTGCCTGAGGCACAGCACTGCCCTGAGTGCGGGGGCACAGCAGCCCCTCCCTCTGCACAGAGGCCGTTGTATAAGAAGTGGCATTTTGATTGATGCCATTTGACATATGGAGAATTCCCCACAGCGGGCAGTCATTCACTCGGCTGATTACAGGCTCTGACTTCTTTCTCTAATTAAAACTCTCCCTCCCATTTTAATTCCTTTGCCCCTGAACTCCCTGTTCTGGATCATCTCATATGTGATGACACTAACTGCCTGTGGCAGGCACCAGGGATGCCCCACGCCCCACCGGCCGGCCCCCGTGCCAGCAAGCACAGCACCTGGCAGCCCAGACCAGAGCCACAGGGTCGGAGCTCGCAGGAACACCCCTGATGCCCCTGCTCCCACACAGGCTGCCCACACTCCACCCAGTGGGCTCACTGCCTTGGCCAGATGTCACCCAGCCTAGCCAGATGTGCCTCTGCTCCAGCAGAGGGTACATCCCTCTGTGCCCCTGGCCATTGTGCAGCCGTGCTCATGGGAACACTCAACCTGCAGCCTGGTCCTTGTGAGTCCAGGGTCTGGATTTAAGGCAGGCACCCCTTTGTAGTAGCCTGACCAGGAATGTCCTCCCTGTGCAGCTTCTCCTGCTAAAGAGAGTCACTTGTTTCCATGACTAGATTGCAACAATTTCTTTCCACTTCCAAATCCCACACTGGATAGGAGCCATTCCAAGCCAATCCCTTCCCTTAAACCATCCCACCTCCCCACAGGCAGGGCAGACAGGGCAGGCAGACAGACTCAGCTGCAGATCACACTACAGCTTGTCTGTCACTAGAGCTCACCAAAGCACGATGAGAAAAACAGGGTAAAACAGGCTTTCTGAGGGAAGGCAATAGCCTTCCTAGGGGCTGACAAGAACAACAGGTCCCACTCAAGTTCTCTTGGCCCACTGGGACTCAGTTTTAATGTAACTAAAAGGAAAATACGTTTAAACACAGGGTGGCTTAACCCTCTGACATGACCTTTATTTTGTCTGAGAATAAATTCCCAGGGAGCAGAGCCAGCACAGAGGGCAAGCAGCCCTGGAGGGAGATGAGAGAAGCCAGCAGGACATGGTGCTGCCAAAGCCCACCTGCAGATCCCTCCCCAGGGACCACGGCCACCTTTGCCCTGCCCTGCTCAGCCGTACATGGACTCCCTGGTACCTCCCCAGAGTGTCCCCTCTGCAAGGGGGTCGCTGTTGCAGCACATCTGTATTCAGCCCCAACACCCACCCTATTAAGGCCGTTTGCCACAAAAACACATGCAGTTATTTTATATAAACAAGTACCCAATCTGGAGCTGGGCTGCAGTGTTAAATACTGGGTCAGATCCCGTCTCGGCAAAGTCTGTCCCACCATAATTAATATTGATTTTGTGCAGCTGAAATATAGCTACACAATTTAATTTTGCTGCTAAGATTTTTGACATCACTGTTCTTAGAGATTAATGTGGGATTTAATGAAGGATTTGGTCTCTCATCTGTGATATTCCCTCATCCCGTCATGTGCAGTGGTCCCACTGCTGACTGCTCTGCTGGGTGGCTTCGAGTTGGTGTCCCTGTGAGCAGCACGTGGTCCCACGCTCACAATGGGACCGGTTGGGCTGGAGAGGACCAGACCAGGCACATGTGTCACCGTACTGCTTCAGGGGAGAGCCAGGGACCAGGACACTGGGCACGCTGGAGGGTGGCGCCCACAGCCTCTGGGATAGCACAGGCAGGGATGGTTCACTGCCACTGCCACCAAAGCAGTGACTCTGCCCATTCCCATTGGGACAGTGGAACCATGGACAGTGGAACAGGGGAACCATGGACAGTGGAACAGGGGCAGGGAAGACTTCTGTCCTGGCACCCTGAGGTGTGTGATGTCTTCTGAACTCAACCTTAAACAGAGGTGGTAATTGTCCTGCCTTGACTCCAGGTCCCGAAAGAACATGGTCCCTCAGCCCCTTCGCTCAGGACTGGGATCAGGGTCTGACCCTGTTAGTCCTGTGCCTGCACCCATCAGGATGAGGCCAGCGCAGCCCCCTGCACCTGGTCCAGCAACGGTGCATGGCATGGCATGGCACGGCACAGCGGGCAGGACCCAGAGTCCTCTGCCCAGGGAAGGGCAATGCGGGGTCTGGCCCTTGGGCTCAGGGTAGCACCGTCCTTGCCAGTGTCTCTGAGGGGACACAGCGCATAGAACAGTGACCATGTGGCCAGAGCAGATTTTTCGCTTATCAAATCAAGGAGCAGCTGGATTAGAGGATTAGAAACCAAATTAATTACTAATGACATCCTGGGGCCCGGGTGGTTCTAACAGGAGTCTCCAGGCAGTGGCAATGCTGGTGGCGCCAAGCAGGCGCAGGGGGGACCATTCACCAGCAGGCAGCAGACGAGTGTGCAGAGCCAGAGGACAGTGCAGCCCCTCACCTCCAGCTGCTGTTTAGCACAGGCTGGAGTGTTTCCACAGGTGTATTGAAATGTGGCCTTCCAGCCCAGAGGCAGTTTGAGTTGCAGAGGCTCACCATGGCTGGGCTCTCCAGTCCTGGGATGAGCACGTGCTGCTCCCATTTCCCTGACAGATTTTGCTTCTTGGGCAGCATATGGCCCAGGATGTTGGTGTTGTCAGTGTCTGTCCCTGTGGCGTGGCCAGCTGTGAGTCCCAACCCACTGGGTGCTGCTGGAGGGCAGAGCAGGTGTGGGAGAGGGCAAGTGACTGGTGCTGCCAGCCACAGTAAATGGAGTGGGTGAAGAGGAGCTGGGAAACAGCCGCTCCTGTCCCTGCTCGCCAGGACAGCCAGGCTGGTCGCCATCTGCTTCCTGACCTGGATAGTAGACTGCAGCAGATAATGAAACATGTCAATGGGAAGAAGGTTTTCTTCTGCCTGCCAGAGACTTTTGCTAGAGGGATGGAAGGAAAGAAGATTGAAAGGATGGAAGGATGGAAGGACAGAAGGATAGAAGGACATCATGGGGAAGGGTGAACTGGGCAACAAGCTGACCTCTGGATGGAGGCTGGGTAGTGCTTTCAACCAGGTGCCTCACAGCCTGTGAAGGAGCTCCCCAGGGACATGGAACCCTCTGAGGTCCCTGGGGAGAGCACAAGGACAGTCTCAGTCAGTGCAGGTGGCTGTGGCCGCTCCCACCCCTGCAGTCCCCACCATCGCTGCACCCCAGGACCAGCCCACCATAACCAACTTCCATGTCTCATGGATGTGGGACATGCAGCATGTGGACAGGTCTGCCCAGCTGGCACTGGCTGGCAGGGCACCATGAGAGGTCACTGAAGCACTCCTGCCTGCTGGGCAGCCCCTGGCTTCTTCTACTTGTTGCACTGGGCTAATTGGTTTAACAGTGGTGGCTGGGTCACTAATTACAGAGCCTATTGAACAGCACATCTCAGCTTAGGGATACAATTAACAGTTCACCCTAATTAATCAGGGGTAATTAACAGGCCTTGCATTTCTCTGACATTAATTAATCAAGGAATCCAGAGCAAATCGATGCAGGCATGGGGGAATCAGTGGAGGGAGTGAGTGGGTATTGTAAGGGTGATGTGCTTTCTGACCCACTTTTCTGGGCTGGGAGCAGCCACACCAGCCCCGACAGCCCCTGAGTCATCCTCTGCCCCCTGCCAGGGCTGGATCCTGCTCTGCTCCCTTCTCAGCACGGGGGTCTGTGTGGCCATAGAGACACAGGACCTGGATCCTGCTGTGGGTCCAGCCAGCAACAGCACTACGGTATTGCCACCAGCACCGTGGGGATCTGGTCCCACAGGGTCCTGTGTCCAGCCCACCGGGTTGAGCCCACCAGAGCCTTCATGTCCTGCTCCACTCATCCTCGCTGTGCTCGCAAAGGCAGCAGGGCCAGTGGCACGCCCCAGGATGCCCCAGGACATGGGGTCAGTGGCTGAAGCCCTGCCTTGTCCTCGACCGAGGGCTCCTGCAGCCGTGCCAATCGTTAGCAGTGGTTTGGCTGCAACTGCCTCATCTCCAGCTCCCCAAGGAGATGCATATTGAGATAATCCAGACAAAATGATAGATGGCTGTCGGTGTCTTGTGTATGGATCTGGCTGGGGGTTTGCAATATTTTGCTGCTAAGGAAGCCCTCGTTTGTGGCGTGATCGAGGACCCCATGCCAAAGCACGGAAATTGATGTGCTCATAGTGGGAAACTTAATCACCAGAGGGGAAATGCCCACCTCGTTTTTCTCATGAAAGAGGAATGCAGCACTTTGATTTTTGGCTCCAATATAAACAGGGTGTGATTAAATATTGTTTCCCCTCTCTTTCTTGTCATTAATCAGGATATAGCTGTGAGCGCTGGGTGTGACGTGGGGACACTTGCTTTGATTCCTCAAGTTCTTAAATGGTTTTGTTCTCTTTTCAATCCCATTAGAAACAGCAGGCGGGGTGTTCAAAGTGCTCCTGCTGGAGAGTGCTTCTGATCTGAAGGATGTGCGCTCACAGGGAATGTGCCTTTGGCAATGAGAGCACCCGCCAGAGGCCATGCGGCTCCTCCCATGCCAGCCTCGAAGGGCCAGGGCAGCCTCGCCACCTCTCTGGTGAACGAGCATCCGTGAGCAGCTGGGGCACCACTGCCAGGGTGGTGAAGCTGCGACTCCCTGACACTGCCCCACCTGGGGCAGTCAGCGCCCACTCTAGCTGATACAGGCATCTGACGCAGGGAAGGGCAGGACAGCCTGTGCCCTCAGGACCTTCAACAGGAGCCACAGAATCAACTGATATGAGTGCAGCCAGAGCCTGTCTCACAGGAGTGCTTATCCCCAGAGCCCCATGGGCTGTGAGCAGGGGAAGGTGGCTGGAGGAAGTTCTTGCCCACACTGCCTGGCGAAGCTGCAGGAGGGTGCCAGAATAGGGACAATGGTGAGCACCCCAGACTGGGAGCCCTCTCACAGCAGGGGCTCTCCTCGCACCACCCCTCCATGGACCTCCACATCTGCAACCTCCCACACAGTCAGAGGTTACTGCAATATCAAGAGTGGCTGGTTTAGGCTGTTCCCAAGACACGGAGCCACGTCAATGCCTGCAGGTTGCAGGGAGCAGACCGCAGGCAGGTAAACCATGACACTGGGCAGGTTGGTCCAGCCTTACAGCCCCTCTGTCTGCCTGGGTTGGCAGCAACCTGAAGCTCTGTGCTGGCATCATTCTTGCCCAGCAGCTGCCTGCACTTACCACATGGCCCTGACTGCAGCTCGCTGAGATGGGGAGCACGTCACTTCTTCACTCCCACCCATGCGCTTCACTCGCTCACAGCTCAGGCGCCCATGGAAATGCACCAGAAACTGCTTTCAAATGAGTTAATTTTAGTGCAAAGCTGACACCGAAGCTTCTGCTGTTCTGCCTGTCACAACCTCTTATGTCTGGTACAGCCATGTACCTGTCCCTCCCTGGGCTGCCCCATGAGCCTGTGCCCAGCACCCCCACGGTGAGCCCTTGTGGGTGCAGGACCCCTCTGAGCCACCCCAGCCCCAGATGAGGTTCATCAGGACACTTCAACTGGCAGTGGGTGAGGCTTCAGCAGTTCAGGGCTGTCGGGAGAAGGGTTGGTGTTGCCTGGACTTTCTGCATGGACTGGTTCTGTGGGGCTCAGGGGGGTCCCCTGTGTTGTGCTCAGGGTGCTCCCAGGGCCCACACAGCACCAGAGACACAGGGCTGCTCACCCGGAGGGGACAAGACTAGGGAACCACTCACAAAAGCCCAGCAGCTCCTGGGGATGGTGCAGGTGGGTTGGTGCAGGTTTTGGGGTGCTGCAGGGACCCCCTGGGTAAGGGGCTGCTCACCTGGAGCCATGGCTTTTCTGCAGCCCCAGACCTCTGACAGCACTCCCTGGTCTCCTGGTCTTTTGTGGCTTTTTAGCCAGCCCATGGCTTCCAAAGGGGGCAGTGACACCTCCCGGCATGTGGTTGGGGGACCCCCAGTGCAATGAGGAAGAAGAGGGCAGACCTTCTTTCACCCAGTGATGATGTCAGAGGAGGCAGCAGTGTTGGAATTGAGTGTGAGTTACCCAATCCTTTCCCTTCAGCAGGAACGGGACAGGGCACTTCTGATTTTCTGCCTTCAAGTTTGTGTAAGGCGAGGATGGGGTTACAGAGCTGTGGAAGAGCTGGGCTGGCTGAACATGAGGTGACACTGAAAACAAGCTTCAAAAAAAAAAATTACCAGCTTGTGTTTGAGTACAGATTCCTCATTTGCAGTTAAATATAATTGTGAAGGTCTGTGAGCCAGAGAGATATTTCTAGTTATTGGAGAACTAGCTCCTGCCCCTGTGATCCCCGAGGAATGATAATGAGATTTACCCTAAGCAGGCGCTGCGGAGAGCCTGGGAGAGCTCCGTGCATGATGGTGTATGATGAGAGCAGAGATGGTTACAGGGTCCCCGACTGCCGCAGCACGCAGATGAACCCTGCGACTGCATCATTTTCTGTGTTGTTCACACAGTGCCTGATGCTGACAGACCTGGCACGGCCACCTGGAGCCCTCTGACACCGGGGAGGTGGCTCTCACTCCCTTCAGGGCAAAAAGGATGCTCGTGGAGGAGACAGGGAGGATCCAGCCACCCGGGGGGGGCAGGACATGGATATTTGTGGGTCATCCTGACCGTGCCTGCATTGCCTGCTCCCAGGACCCTTCCCTCGTCTTCCTCGGATCCTGGTATATCTCCAGTGCCAGCACAGCCAGCAGGTGCCTGGTTCCACAGGCAGGATTCAGCCACGGTCCCACAGCGGCTGCCTGCCCCGTCCAGGTGGTCACGGCTGGCACAGAGGGTCAGCCCGACCTGGCATCCTCAGTCTTATCTGCCGGATGCAGCACTGTGGTCGGTGCCCTCTGGACCTCATCCTAGCGGGAACAGCCATGGCCCCTGGTGTGGTGGGTGGCAGAGCTGCAGCACAGCCCCCCGTTATGAGGGGCAGCAGCTCAGAGGGCACCGGCGCACCCCTGCCCACCTCAGTTATGGTCTTTGCAGCGTCAGTGACAGATATGTAAGGATTAAATTGCAGTAATCTCTGTAATCTACTCAGCGAGATTAAATCCTCCCCCCTCCCCCAGATTTTATCCCTTTCATTCCAGGACTCCCGAGCAGTGATTACAGCTGGGGGAAGCCATTTAGCTTTTAAGCACCGTTCCATCCTGCTTAAAAATGCATTTCAGAATCAAATGAGTTTGTGCAGGGCTGGCTGCTCTGGCTGGGCAGGAGGCTCAGAATTAGGACTAAAGTAGCTTGAGTCAGAGTCAAAATTAAATTTATTGTTTCTGGCCTTATTGGGAATACAGTGCATTTACAACTGATTAACAAGGCTTAACAGGAGTTCAGACTCAATTCAAGGCAGCTCCAAAGCCTGTGCTTCCACCCTGCTGTCTGATGGGCACTTTGGGACTCCACTGCCCTTGGGAGACCCCACACTTCGGTGCTGGGAGATCTGCCAGCCAGAGCTGGGTTGGGCAGGGATGAGCCAAGGGGCTGCAGAAACCGGGATCAGCCCTCGGAAGCAGTGCTAGTGCCAGGGCAACTGAAGTGCCGTTAGCTGATGGGACTGAGCATCACCTCCATCCTCTGCAGCACCAAACCTGTGGCTCTCACTGGGCCAGGATGGTGGGAGGGCTACACCAAAGGAGAGGGACGGAAGGAGAGGGAGGGAGAGGAAGGGAGGGAGGGAAGAGAACAACCCAAGCCTTTGGGAGTGAGGATGCACTCCCAGTGTACTCACAGTTCTTGGGAATGGGTGGGTCCTGCTGGCGTGTGCCCCCTCACAGTGTCCACGGTGTCCTGGGAATGTGCAGCAGATCTCTGAGCACCATAAGCTGCGATCCCCGTCCTTGCACACTCCTAGCCCCTCACTGCTGTCCATGGGTCTGGCTCAGTCACATCCCTCTCTTTCACTGTCCAACTGCAAACTGCCAATATGTCCTTTTTCCAGCTCCAAGTTTCTTGCCAGGACAGGGAGAACAGGGAGGCACTTGAGCAGCAGACCCAGTGCCTGTTTCAGGACCTCTCCAGGGCCATAAGGCTGCCCTGTAGCACTCAGGATCCCCCGTCCATGCACATGTACGCCCAACCTCCGATTATTGGCACAAGGGGAGGTGGCAGTTTTTAGCCCAGAACCAAAAGGTTGTGAATGACATACATATTAGACACAGAAAACTGGATTAATAGTGACACTTTGGCCCTGAGGGCTTTCTTGGGCTCTGGAAATAAATTCTAACCCTGTTCTCTTCTACCTGCAACCTGGAGACATCACAGGCAGGAAACCACCTTTAATCTTATTTTTTACTTCCAGCGTGCATTTTATTGTTTCCCTTTTCCCTTAGGTTTCATGTGCTCCTAGCACAAACTCTATGTATTTCTATAATAATCTCCTGATCCCTACGCTTGTGCAGCCTTTCACTCTGTCTGCCTGGCAGCTGCCTTTGCTTGGGATGAGCCCTGGTCTGGGTCCTCCATGGAAAACCTACGGAGCTGGGAGCTCCTGGCACTGGTTCCTGCTGCTGTTAGGTCATGGTATGGCGCGATAAGCCCCTTGGAGAGGAAGCAAGGCAAAAAGACTTAGGGCTGAAGACAGGCTCCAAATCTTTCCCATGGTGTTTGTGTCAGGAGCGCTGCCTGGCCTTAGCCCTGCAGTCCTGTGAGCCGGATGCTGTTCTGGGCATGGAGGAGCAGGACAGGCTACTGAGACCATACTGAAGAAACTGCCCTGGGCAAACCAGCACCTAAACCAGCACTGCAATGACCTGCAAGTGGCCTGGGAGACACAGGACACTGGGGATCCTTCAGGGTTAATGTTGGGCAAGACAGGGGGGGACTCCAACCATTTTGGTGAATCCCAGCGCAGCAGGAGACTGGAGAGTTTGGGAGAAAGGAAGAAGGCAAGATGGGAAAGATCCACTTGGGAAGAGAGCTGAGGAATCCCAGACAGATGAAAAGGAGTGGGGGCACTGATGGGACCCTGAAAAGAGGCTAAGGGAGGTGGGGAAGAGAGGACAAAAGGAGAGGATGGTGTAAGGCTGGCAGCAGGAGGCAGTGCCAGCTCCACAAAGGAATGGCTGAGGGGAGCAGAGGGAGGCAGAACCTTCTCCAGAGCTTGCAGTTCTTCCTCCAGCTCCTGTGCTTTGAGGTGCCAGCTGAGAGGGAACCTCCCACAGTGATCCAGTGGGCTCTTTCCTCTTGCAATGCCAGTGCCTGGCTTCCCCACACCGGGGATCCCACCAGGGGCTGGCTCCCAGGGCTCTGTTAGCACAGGCAGCAGAGCCGGGAGTGTGCTGATGGCACCAGAAAGCTGTTGTTTATGCAGAGCTGGGTGTAAACAGCAAACATGTCACAGGAAAGACATGCCCCGTGCGGATACAAAGACTGGAAGTAAAATTGTCGGCTTTACAAAACATTCCTCCCTTGCAAGCAGAGAAACCTGGAGGTGTTGAGGCATCCGCAGAAGCTTTATTTATCCAGACACCTCTAATTTTCATGCTTAGGCAATGTGTCTGCTGCCGAGGCCAGATCACCACATGGAGGTGGTGATCTAAAATGGAAAAAGCAACTTTTCCACAGATTTGGCAGTTTGTCATGGAGAGGAACTGAGTGATGGACAATTCCCACAGTGAGAAGAGGAACCTGCAGTGCCCAGCCCCTCAGGTGCCCTCACCCTTGCGATTGTTGCCCAGGCAAGGCAGTGTCCCCCAGCCAGGGGGCTGAAGCCCCATGGGGTCTGTCAGTGCCAGGGCCCTGCCCAGCACTGCACTGGCTCTTTTCAGGGCGTACAGGCAGTGGGAGAACCAGACCTGGGTGCGTTCATACCAGGTGGGGATCACCAAGTGCCATCTGGCTTCTCCAGGCTGGTGCTGGGCATGTGACTTTATCTCTCTGCCTTCACCCATACAGGGGGGCCAGGATGCAGCCCACCTGGGCAGAAGGTGCTGCCACACAGAGCAATGGACACAGTATCCAAGGTCTCAAAAGTAAAAACCCTGTGGGTCATTCAAGATGACAAGATTTGGCCCCACGAAGACTCAGCCCATCCGCTAGATCCAAAGCCCTCCCTAGCCAGTAGGCTCCTTCTTCCTTAAGAAACTTCGTTCTCATTCCCAGGGAGGAGCAGTGCCACAGCTCCAACACCAACCCAGGTGAGAGTCTGCAGGCAGCACAGCTTTTCAGTTCTTCTCCGTCGTTCCTTCTGTCTGCACCAAGTTCTGGGCGTTGCACAGGAGGAAACCTCGCTCCTGCCCTAGACTGGCTGCCAGGAACCTGCGGTATCCTTGTTTGTGTCAGGCTGGCACTTCTCGCCTGTCTCTCCCTATTACCATCCTTCTTCCCAAGGAACAAGACAAGTAGTTTTCTGCAGCCGAACAAGCTTCCAGTGCTGAGAAAGCAGGAGTGACGGCTGTTGATGTCTAAGCGGTGCTGCACGCAGCCCTCTGGCTCAGTAGGAGCAGCCAAGTGGAAGCCTGGGCTCTCGGGGTGCGAGAGGGGAAGAAGGGGGAGCCCGGGGCGGGGATGGAGCAGTCCGCACCCGTACCCTGCCACAGCCGGTGGAATCCCCGGGTCAGCCTGCTTCTGAGGCATCACGCCCGGGACAGGCGGGGCTGGGCAGCCCCAGACCGGCAGAGAAATTTAATTCTCGCATCACTTTGAAGCTTTTCCCTCCTACTTACCGGCGGCACCGCTGCGGCCGATGGCTGCTTCTGCTGCCCTTGCCGAGGGCAGAGGCGGCGGCTGCTGCCGTGGGGCGGCCCCGCCGCTTCCCCCGGGGCCGCTGGTTGCGGGCAGCGCGGCTCTGGCACCGGGCAGGGGCACCCCGAGCACCGGCCGTGCCCCGAGTCCCGGCGGCCGCTCCCGGACGGGGGCTGTCACCCCTGCCGGTCCCCGCTCCAGGGCAGGGGCTGTCACACCGCTCCGGGGCTGGTGCCGGTCCCCGCTCCAGGGCAGGGGCTGCTCGCTCCACTCGGGGGGCGCTTCCCCTTCCCGGGCTGCGGGACTGCGGCAGGTGCGGCTCCCGGCGCGGCTGCGGGAGCGCAGGGGGTGCCCCCGGCCCCGCAGCGCTGCTCCGGGCGGTTCAGGGCTGGCTGCGGGAGCACAGCGGGGCAAGAGCCGGGCAGGACAGCGGGAGCCTCCGGCCCCGGCGGGGCCCGGACGGTGGCGCCGGGACCGGGGCAGGGCAGGGCAGGACTCGGCGCGGGGCGAGGCCGTCCCACCGCCGTGTCCGGGCCGCGGGACAGGGGGCTCCGCTCGGCGGCACCCCCGGCCCGGCCCGGGGGAGGCAGCGGGCGCCGGGCGGCCGCGGGGGCTCCGGGCGGCGCTGACGTCAGGCGGCCCCTTAAATAGCGGCGCAGCCGCCGCTGCCCCGGCAGTTCCCGCGGAGACAGCGCGGAGCCGCGGCCCCGAGCGCGGGGATGGCCGCGGGGGG
>JAWWEE010000030.1:15822844-15879447 GCA_035221455.1 Xenops minutus | reverse complement strand
CCGTGCCCGGCGGCGCGGCCCCATGGAGCCATGGCGCGTAGGACCCCGGCCGCGGCTCCGGCTCCGTCCCGGCGGCTGGCGCGGAGGGTCCTCGTCCTCTTCACGCTGTCGCTGTCCTGCTCGTACCTGTGCTACAGCCTCCTGTGCTGCTGCGGCGGCTCCGCCGCGCCCCGCGCCCGCTGCCCGCCCGCCCGCGCCGCCGCCGCCAAGAAACTTCTGCAGCAGCCGCGGCCGTGCGGGCGGGGGGGCCCCGCAGAGCCCCCCCCGGGGCCGGCCCGCCCGGGCACCAAGCGCCTGCCGCGGGCCATCGTGGTGGGCGTCAAGAAGGGCGGCACCCGCGCCGTGCTGGAGTTCATCCGCGTGCACCCCGACGTGCGCGCCCTGGGCACCGAGCCCCACTTCTTCGACAGGAACTACCACCGCGGGCTGGAGTGGTACAGGTGAGGGCGGGGGGCTGCGGGGCCGGCCCCGCCCGCTCCGAGCACCCCTTTCCCCGGCCCCGAGCACCCGACACGCAGCTCCCCGCCGCTGTCTCCTCTCCTCTCCCCTTCCCTCCCCTCCCGTCCAGGCGCGCTCGGGTCCGCGGCGCTCGGTCCGTCGGCGGGGACGGCGGGCGGAGGAGGAGGAGGAAGAGGAGGAGGAGGAGGAGGCTGCTGCCCGGCCGCCCTGCGGAGTTTCCCTCCACCTCCCCTTCCCGCAGTGCCCAGAGGGTCGCGGCTCGGTCCCTCCCGGCCGCCGGAGCCCCAGCCCTGCCGGTCGGCACTCGGGCCGGGACGATGTCAGGTCTTCCGTCCCGTCGGAGGAGGCACTTGCCTGGGTGAAGGGTCCCCGAATACACGCGGGTATGCCCGGGTGCGGGACGCACGGCTGTCCTCCCACAGCCCCACTCCGTGTGCCCCTGCACACTTTGCTACCAGGCTCTGTTGCTGGTTCCGTGAGAGGAATAGTCCCTGTCCTGTGTCATCCTGTCTTTCTGAACTCGACTAACTGGGACTACCTGGAGTCTCTAATAATTTGCAGAGGACAGCGAGTGTGTCTTCAGCAGGAGATGGTGGGATTTTCATTCAGGTAAAGTCCTTTGTGAGGAGCTCTGGGTGCTCCTGGAGAGGCAGTGAGTGCTGCTGTGAGCGGGTCACACCATTCATGGGGTCAGCCCCTGCCTGTGGTGCTACCAAAGGTTCATCCCCGGCTCCCTGAGGTTCCCAGCCAGTGTATCGGCAGCGGGTGCTGGGTGCATTTGGGCAAAGCGATGGGGCTTCTGCTGGGCATCAGCCTCGGGAGGCAGAGAAGGGCTTGGCCTAGCCGGGTGCCTGTGAACTCACAGCAGGGGAAGGGACCCTGTCGTAGTTGGTGCCTTGGAGCATCCTGGTGCGTGTTGGAGGCAGCCCTTGGGCCACCCCGAGCTCACTTGCCCTCTGTCTCAGCAGTGGTTTCCCAGAAGGGACGTCCCCAGTTCCAAAGTAGGGCAGTGCTCAGTCACTGCCAAGCAGGTGGAGAGGCAGTGTAAGATGGTGCTCACTCCCAGCTCTGCTGGGGTGCTGGTAGCTGAGGCTTCTGCCCAGGGAGGCAGCTCAGGTGCTGCACGGGGAGAGCTGTCTGCAGCGCTGCTGTCCTATCTTGTACTGGGGTCACGGCGGACCCTGCAGCCAGGAATGTTTAGCTCCTTTTGCAGCAGTACTGGTGGTGGATGACGGGATAGCCAGGACAGTCACAGGTGGAGCTTGCTGAAGCCCTTTCCCTCTCCTGAGGCTGTCCTGTGGCATGTCTAGTTCCTCCTGCCCTTTGGAGAGTAGCTGCAGCACTGTCCTTCTCCTACTCTTGCCACTCATCAGGTCTCTCTCTGCTATCAAGCACTGTCACCCACCCTATATCCCCTAAAAGCCAGCTGCTGGGAGCAGCCCTGCAGCACAGGCATGAAAGGACAGCGGTTTCTCTAAAGAGCAGTCAGATGATGCAGGGTGATGGAGTAGAACGTGGGTCCTGGATGAGCCCCTCACTCAGAGGTGAGCTGCATGTGGTCAGCACATGGCTGGGAAGCATCCCCTCCAAATCCTGAGCTGGGTCCCCCCCTTCAGTATTTGTGTCTGTGAGCAATCTGGGCTCTTTACTTCCGCTGCCCACGGCCAGGGTGGGGAATGCAGGGCTGAGAGTCTCAGAGGCAGCACGGGACCAAACCTGTGACACTGCTCCCACAGGAGCTTCAGGACACAGAGCCTGCCCTGAATGAAGGGAAGGGGCTGTGCCCCAGGACAGACCCCACCTGTGGGCACCAGGAATGATGCTGGTTTAGGAGACAGGAGCTGTGTCCCCCTCCCCTCACACTGTGGCACTGGGGGGCTGCAGCAGTGTGTGGCCAAGCAGACGACCTTGTGCCCTGAGCCGTGACTCAGCCTGGGATCTTCCTTGTGAAGGGACTCGTTTGTGGCCGGGAGGGATGCAACCCGTGGCAGCAGTGAGGGTGGCTGCGGAGTGAGGTGGGGGCAGCAGTGGCAGCACAGCTGGGTGAGCAGCACGCTGCCCGGGGCCTGGCTCTGCGTCGCGATCGATGGAGGGATCGCACCGGAGCAGCGGAGCCTCCAAATTAGTTCAGCTGAAACAATTAAATGACACTTCCTTGGTTTTATTACCTTTTTTTTAACCTGACAAATGTGCCAAAACTTAAGCACAGAGGCTGCTAATGTATAAAACGTGGAATTGATTTTCCTCCTTGTAAGTGGAGCAATTAAATGTGGAGCAAGCCTAACCCACAACGCAATGAGCTCCTGTCGCTCTGCCAGGAGCCTGGGGAGCAGAAGAGCACAGTCCTGCCAGCGCCATGTCCCAGAAAGGACAGAGCTGAGGCTGGGGGCAGCAGCTGTGGGAGCTGTGAGGGTCTGCCTGTGGGACTCCAGGGCAGGGGGCTGCACCTGGCCTGGCTGGGGCTGTCTTCCAGCTGCCAGCCAGGGAGAGCAGATGCTGCCATACTTGGGGGTGCCACGGTAAAGGGGGTCTCTGCAGCCAGCCTGGGGCACGGACCCCTTGGAAAGGCAAAGGCGTTCCTCGATAGGAGCAGAGATTTTGCCTGCAGTAGCCCCTGCCTGCTGAGTGCTCTGTATGGCTCTGTCCTTCCCCCGTTGTTCCTGAGTGGAGAGACCAAGTTGGTCTTTGATGCAGTTGTGAGCAGCATGAGAGCTGAGCCCCTGTGAAGCTCTAAAACTGCTGGTTACTGTTCTCCCATGTTTTCCCCTGCCCTGGCATTTGTCTGATGCAGAGATGGCAGAGCCAGTGGGAGGGAACATCTCTTGATCTGCCTGTCCTTGCCACTCCAAATGTCATGCTTGCTTACAGCTGCTGCTCTCATGGTGCCTTCTGCCTTAGCTCCTGCTCTGGCCCAGGGCAGCCCTAGCTCCCCACTGTGCTGGGGGCCAGCACACTGGCCAGGACCAGACCCCTTGGCTTCCCCTGATGTAGGACCACCACCCAGGAGCTGCCCATTCACTGACTCCAGACCTAGAGCCCCCATGCCATTTTCAGTTCCCATCAGTCTCTAATCTATCTCATTAGCTACAGATACACTACAGGAAAGATATTTTTAGCAAGGTCTGTTTTAAGACAACTGAAACCAAACAGCAGCTACTGGGGAATATTGATTCATTACCAATTCTGTACTAAATGTTCAATATTGAGCTTTTTCCTGCTGCAAGTAATGTGGGCCAATAACCTTCAATATTTTCCAGAACACAGGGAAGATGGTGTCATTTAAATTGCAGTTAACTTTGAGCAGTGACTCTAATTGCAACAACTTGGGGTACAGTTTTCCACCTTAGAATTCCCTAGTGACCCTGTCAGGCACTCCAGCATTATTTTCACAGAGAGGGGTTTTCCTCATGGATGCAGTGGCAGGCTGAGCCTGCTTCCCACCCAGCAGGTCCCACTGCTGCCATAGCTGAGCCCAGAACCGGTCAGGTTCCACATGGACCCACCTACCTGAATTCTGTCCCAGGGATGGCACTCGGGAAGCCCAGCTTGCCCATGTGCTGCTGTGACAGGTCCCTGGAGCACCATCGCTGCTGGAGCTCTGTCCCCCACCCCTCACCTTGCCTTGCCTCTGGTTTTGGGGTGCTCCCAGTGCTGCAGCAGCATGAGGAGTGCCACTGGCCTTGGAGAGGTGGGCACTGCGCTGCCCTGGGGAACAGACCTGCCAGCTGGGAGCATTGCTGTGTCCCCTTGTCGCAGGGTCTGCGGGAGGGCAAGAAGGGAGCCGGCAGACCTGCTCCCGCTCCACCCGGCTAATTGCTCCCAGCTAATGGCTGGGCTGGCTCACACACAAATGGGAGCCCATTAGGCTTTGCCCAGCGACAGGGAGTGTGTGTGGGCTTGACTGACAGTGCATTTTTGTAAAGTTAATTAGTGAGAAGAGAGGAAGGCAGCAAGCTGCAAGGATGCTTTGAAATTTCCTTGATTTCAGAGAGTGCCCTGGCTCTGAGGAATAGACATGGAGCCCCTGGCAAAGACTGTTGTTTGAGGAGGTGTCCCTGGCAGCATGTTCCCTGGTTACTGCCATGCCCACGCTGCCTGTGGGCAGCAGTCCTGCCTGTCCTGCCCTCGGGGTGTGCCACATTCTGCCGAGACCCTCACTCAGACCAGGAGAGATTCCCTCCCCAAGGGGTTGCAGAAGACACTGGAGATAAACCCACATGGGATGCCAAGCCTTTGGCATTAATGACGCCTATCCATGCTCTGTTCCTTGACTTTGTTTGTAAATACTGCAGTTTGTTCTCACCTTTGCTTTGCAAGCACCAAATCCATCTGGTGACCTGGCATGCCACGGGCACAGCTGCTCTGTGATGCTTGTGAGCAAGGGATGTCAGGCCATGGTGACCCTGGGTGCCCATGGCAGGGCCAGACACTGCCCACAGTGTCTGTCCATGCTGTCTGTCTGGAGATGGCCAAGGCTAGGAAGCAAGGACCAGACCTGGCTCTCAGGATAGGCAGTGCCCATGCTGAGTGATGGGGGGTCTTCATGACCCACTGCCAGATTGGTGGGGTTTGTGCTTGTTGTTGGTATGTTGTCCCATCCATTTGCAGGCTCCTGGCACCAGGAGGTCACCAGGTGGGTGCCACAGCTCTGATGTGGGCCATTAACTCAGGACTTGCTGCAGCAGCGTTGGCACATGTGGTGGTTTTAAAAATGAATATTCAGTTTTAAAGTTTCACCTATGGAAGAAGTTGCCTTGGAAATGGTAGAGGGGGAGACCCCAGCCTGTCTCCATGAGCACAGAGCAGGACTGTGAGCTGGCTGCACAAGCTGTGCAGGAAGCCTCCCACCTGACTGGCCCTGACCTTTGCCAGACCCTCCATCAGTGCTGGATGGTTATTTAGGAAGGTAGGAATCACCTGTCGGTGTCTGTCTGTGAAGGGCGATGGCAGTGTGCCCTTTGGAAAAGAATCTCTTGACTTAAAGGACACTGCAAATCTCTGGAGCATTTAAATGATTAAAAAGGAATCAGCAACAAAGTTAATTACTGTGTTCGCTCTGCTTTTATGCATGGAAATGTCCCTCATTAGCCGTCTACGAGCACTGGTGTAAATTCTTTGAACATAAACATTTATTAAAGGCAGCTGCACTATCATTAAATCCTGTCTGCTGTAGTGCAGGGTGGTGATAGTGGGGCTGTAGGGCCACTGTTGCTGTTTCCAGCTGTGGACATGGTGGCACTGGGGGATCCCCTCAGCCCCTCGCAGTCCTTGGTTGTGGTGCACCTCTCAGCCATGGAGTCGCTGCGTCCTTGATGGCTGCTGCAACATCTCTTAGCCAGGGAAAGCTTTTTATCTTCCTCACACCTTGGTTTCTCACATTTGGCCCAGTTTTGCTTAAACCTCCCAGTAGTTTTGCTGCAGCTTTCATCCAGCACTGCCACCCATTGTCGTGTTGAGCAGAGGGGGCTGGGCAAGAGCCAGTGGAGCTCTCGGCTGAGTGCTCCCATGGCATGGCACGGCACGGCATGGCATGGCATGGCACAGTCCTGCAGGGAGCTGGGGCTGGTGCTGACTCCTGTGCTCATCTCTGACACACGAAGCTGCAGCTGGAGAGATGCTCACAACCCACCCTTCCCTGCCGGTGACATCAGCTGGCAGAGGGGAAGCACAGAGCCCTCATCACAGAGGCCAACACTTGGGATTTTTTGCCAAATGAACCAGTTTGTTTTTCTGCTGCTGAGTGGATGGAGGCCAGGATCACACGTCAGCCTCCAGCCTCTGCATGCAGAGGGCTGCAGTGGGCAGGGACTGCCCCAGAGCTGCTCTGTGGGCTGCAGGGCTGAGGCTGTGACAGTATTTTCAGCGGGCACTGCTCTTCCCCTGCTTATCTGCGATATCTCAATCGGCTGATGAGTTTTTGTACTAATTCCTCCCTGGGAGAGTGTTTCACGCATGTTCGACATCAAAGAGGTGCAGCCAGTGAGGGAGCGAATGTTTCTTTAATGTGGGAGTGTTGTAGGGGCTGCAGGGTGCCCAAAGGCAGATTATAACAAAATTAATAATTCAGGGCTTGGAAAGGTGCTGGTGAGGAGTTAACTCCTTCAGGGCAAGGCGCTGCTGCAGCCAGGCTGGGCTCTGCACTGCTGCTGCCCAACACTCGCAGGGCAGTGGGGCTGTGGGGGCCATGCTGTCTCCCAGGGGCCATGGGACACAGCTGGATAACATCAGGAACAGCAGCTCCCCTGGGCTGTTCCCACGTGTGTCCCCATGTCACTAACATGGACAAACCAATCTCTAAATCTGGACTGAAAGGAGTGTTAATGCCCGTATCAAATGGCACTAAAGGGCTTTAAGAATTGAGTAACTCTAATGAAAGTAATCTCTAATTCAGGAGGAATTAATTCTGTCCCTGCAGCCAGAGCAGTGTGCTGAGCAAGTGCTCCAGCCATCCCTCGCTGCCCCTGTCACCCATACGTCACTGTCCCCGTGCTGGCAGTGCTGTGGCAGCAGCTGGCTCAGTGCACGCCAGGAGCCAGTGCCGAGGACAGCTGGGGACATCAGCAGAGCAACAGGACATGTCCACAGAGCAGCAGGAGTGGCTCCTGGCTGAGCCCTGGCCATGCAGCACTGAGGGCCAGCACCAAGAGCCTTCACACCTACGCACGCAAGCCTGGAGTGTAAAGCTGTGTGACATGCTATTTGTATGCAAATAACTCTGTGAATGCAGAAGTCCGAAAATATAATTTTAAAGTCAGGTGTAATTAACTTTGCCATGTGTTTCCCCGCTCCTGCAGCCTGGGGGATCCCACCATTAGCTGGAAGATGAATGCCTGGATGACATCTCTCCCCCTTGCTTGGTTTCACTGGTGATTTATTTATCTGCCCAGGCTGTGTTTTGTTGTCTCAGCAGTCTCTGTTGCTCAGAAGCAGCAAACACTGGGAGTCCGTTTAAAAAAAACAACTCTTGTCTCATTTCAGTAATTTACTATGCAGAGGTTTTGTGTTTTTTGTAATGGATTAGAACCTGCAATTTCGTTTTTGAATGCATGGACCTAATAACTCATGTAATGAAAGTCTTAACAGGCCTGAGGATGAGCCATTAATGAAACAGCAGTTTCATGATTCTCCACAATATATTGTAATAGTGAATCATTTACAGAGCTGTCCCGTGCTGATTTATGATGAAACTTGTTTGTGATGTGGAGATAGAGCTGCGTGTCTCTGCTGAATTAGCATTTCCAAACAGTCATTAACCAACGGGAATCGTAATCGGGATTTATGGAGTTTGAAGTGGAGCAGTGGGAAAGGCCAATTAAGCCCTGTCCATACTCAGGTACCTCAGTGAACCAGCCCAGCTAATTTATGCTGACTAATTAGGTTGTTCTCTCTCAAAGGAGGAAACTGGTCAGGAGCATGTGAGGCTGTGTGGGCTGGTGCCCTCAGAATGTGCTGCTGATCCCTGCGATGTCCTGGGTCTTCCATTGCTGTCCCCTTGTCACACAGGGTGCCATGGGCTACTGCTGGTTCTCCTCCCAGTCAGGTCTTTCACTGGTCCAAAGCTGCTGGCCGTGGCCTGTGTTTTTAGGACCCTGAAGGTGCCAGGTCTTGATCACCATACTGATGCTCCCTGCACACCCCAGGCAGGCATTCCCTGCCCACTCTAGCCTGGGGACCCATGGCACCATGAATCTGGCTGCAGTGGGTTTTATAGTTTACTCTAGTAATACAAGACCAATTTATAAATCTTTCCATCCCATTAGTTTTTATTTGATTTGGATGTTCACATGTCAAAGTAAATGATTTAATTAGTGCTAAGCTGGGCCACAGGGATGCTGTGTTTCCCCCAGTCTGATGCTCCTTGCCTGGCTCGCAGCCCAGCTCCCCATGCCAGGAAGAGACGGGTGTACCCAGGAGCCCATCTCAAAGCCCTTGGGCCTGGTCAGACCCTGGTGGGATGGGGGAAACCTTTGTGGGCATGAGCTCCACATCCCTGGGCAGCCCCTTGCCTCAGCTCCTGCCGGTGGCATGGCAAAGCCTCCCCACCCTGAGCCTGTTCATGTCTCCCTATGGCTCCTCCTGGCTGTGGTGTGGCACAGCCACCCTGTTCCTGCATCCTGGCATGGGGCACACCCCTGCTACTCTGCATGTGGGGCTCCTGGTGTCCCCATCCTCTGTTCAGGGGGTCCCTGGGGATTGATATGGACCTGGGAGATATCCATGTCCAGGGTCCTCCACAGTGCAGCCAGAGGGAGCGGTGCCTACCTTGTCCCCACGGGAGGGGACACGCCATCAGCCCATGCTGCAGTCACCACCTCCTCGTGCCCATCCCAGCTCCTTCCTCACCATCACCTTCTGCTTTGCTTGCAGGAGCCTGATGCCACGAACACTTGACAGCCAGATCACGGTGGAGAAGACCCCCAGCTACTTCGTCACCAAAGAGGCACCACGGCGAATCTTCAACATGTCCCGCGACACGAAGCTGATCGTGGTGGTGCGGAACCCGGTCACCAGGGCCATCTCAGACTACACACAGACCCTCTCCAAGAAGCCAGACATCCCCACCTTCGAGGGGCTGACCTTCCGCAACCGCAGCCTGGGGCTGGTGGACACCTCCTGGAATGCCATCCGCATTGGGATGTACGCCGTGCACCTGGAGAGCTGGCTCCAGTACTTCCCCCTCTCCCAGATCCACTTTGTCAGTGGGGAGAAGCTGATCACGGACCCAGCAGGGGAGATGGGCAAAGTCCAGGACTTCCTGGGCATCAAACGGGTTATCACAGACAAGCACTTCTACTTTAACAAGACAAAAGGCTTTCCGTGCCTGAAGAAGTCAGAGAGCAGTGGCTTGCCTCGCTGCCTGGGCAAGTCCAAGGGCAGGACTCATGTGCAGATAGACCCTGAGGTGATCGAGCAGCTTCGGGACTTTTATAGACCTTATAATATCAAATTTTATGAAACAGTCGGGCAGGACTTCAGGTGGGAATAAGCATCCAGGAGCAGAGCTGCAGTGACATGAGGCTGCAGTCTTCCATGGTGGAGGCACAAGGGACTGGAGCCAGGACTCCCCCAGCTTGTCCTGCCCAGAATTGCAAGCAGAGGCAGGACAGACCTTGGGAGTCTGCAATGCTCTGGAGTGAGCCAAGATAAGGAAGATCAAGTCCTGCCACAGCCAGTCAGCAACGCTGTGGCTTGTTCTGTGGGGTCCTGTTTGCTTTTAGCACCACGTGGTCCCCAGGGCCATGGTGACAGCCCCATCCTGCAACCTGTGCACAGGTTGCTCCAAGTACGTCCCTCCTCTCTATCCCAAAGCAGATGGGTGCTCCTGGACAGTGTCAGTGGGACTGTCCCCCCATATCCTGGGCAGGCAGAGCTCTGGCCACTCCGCTTTGCCTTCATCACTTGTGCGCAGTGTGTACCCCTGAGAACAGTGAGATGTGTCTGCTTGACAAAGAAGTCTATGGAAAATGTTGTACCAATATTTTGTCCTGTGAATAAAGCACAGAATCCTGCTGTTACGGGTACTTTAGTGGCACTAGTTTCCTTGTTCAGCATGTGATCCCTTCGTGTAAATAAAGCAGCTTCCACTGGTCCGTATGCATGGGCTGTTTTTAGGGCAGAGCTGGGCAGTCCCCACGCAGAGCTGGGGGGGCTGTGGGGAACCTCTGTGCCTGCTGGAAGGCAAGGGAGCAGGTGGGGGCTGGGGCAGGTCAGGGTCAGCCCAGCACGACCTGGTGGATCTGTGTCATAGCCCTGCCCAGGGCTCCCCAGAGCTGTCCTCTGGCACAGGGCTGGGGAAGCCTCACAGCAATGGCCATGTGGGGATGCAGCACACCATGGACCAGTTTACAAGGCCTTTCTAGGAGTGATTACTGACCAGTGAGCTCGAACAGGAAAAATAGGAGGTAATTAATGGGCATCTAAGAGAGCCCCATCTACATCTCTGCCACTGTCAGCCCTAGGGAGACCCGGCAGCAAGGAGACGCAGAGGCAGCTGTGGGCAGGTGAAGGGAGAGCCGGGGATTAACAGCTGTTGACAGGAAAATGGGATATTTGCTTGTATGATTTTTCCTTTAAAGGAGAAAAACATTCACAGTGAGACTTACAAATCCCAGCCTTGCAGTGGAAAAGTCATTTCCAATCCACTCTAAGGAGGCAGAAGGTGCTGCGTTAGATTGATCCCCCTGACAATACTGTATTAGAGGGAAATTAGAGCTGGAGCCTGAGGAAACCACTGTGATATCAAACAATTACTTTACATTTGTCCTTACAAATGGAGGGCGCAGAAATGTGCTTAAGTATTAGCTCTCCAAAGGGTGAGAAAGGGAGGGCTTGGAAAGGGCTGCACTGAAAATGCTGAGCACATTAGGAGCTCTTGAAAATGGCTTTAAAAGCCCCGAGTAGGCAATCTGCATTCTGAAGAGGCAGGTCTGGAGTTTGGGGGGGTTGGAGGGGTTTGGTGAGGATGTGGAGCTGTGCTGCTTTGGTGACCTGACACCGAGCAGAGGGGCTGCCAGAGGGACCCCCCTGCTCGCCCAGCCTGGGGTGTCTCCACCATGGGTGCCCCTGACTCAGGGGACACGGGGACAGTCTCTGCTCCCAGGGCTGGCACACAGCTGTGTGCAGGCGTGTCTGGGGCAGCATGTCCCACGGCCCCCACAGCACAGCCACTGCCGCTATGTGCACGGTGTTGTGATGGGTTTACTCAGGTCTGAGCCCCAGAGAGCAGCTGGTTTATATTTATCAGCTTATGAATACTTAAATGTAATGAATGCAAGTTAAGTGGTCCCTGATCCTGCTCATGCTGAAGGGCTCTTGAGATGTGCTGGGTCAAGGGAATCCTTCCTGCAGCCCATTCACATTGCTGGCAGGTGCCCTGCCCAGAGAGAGCAGAACCACTGGTACATCTGTGGGAGCTGCAGCACCACTCCTGCCTGGCAGCTGCCTCTCCTCCCAAAACAGCCCTGAATGTCCTCTCCCTGCTGGGATCACCCCAGGATCCCCCAGTCAGGGACCTTATCTTCAACACAGTGTCCCTGCTCCACTGCCAGCCCTCCCCTTCCCCACAGGAATCCTCCAACCTCTCCCAGCAAAGGTGCCCCATGGAGCTCCCAGGGACCACCAAACTCTGCCCCCAATCTGCCTCCCCTCCCTCCAGCCCCTCACTCCTGCCAGTCAACACTTGGATTGTGCAGGAGCTGCCCTGGGCACCAGGTCCCCAGGGCTGTCCCCTCCCGTGTGCAGCACAGGGACACAAGGTGTGCAGAGGAGGAGCTGGTGTGTGTGCCCGTGGCTGCCAGCCCAGCCCGGTGCCAGTGCGGTGTCTGCTCCCCCATGACGTGCCTGTGCACACAACACATTAACACCTTTCATTTGCTTTGAAAGTTTTCCAAGTTCCTCGCCAAGCGCTGCCCAGCTCTCCATGAGCAGGAGCTTGCAGCAATGAGAGGACCTGATGGCATCGATACTGAACTGAAGTCCGGGCATCACTGCGTAATTCATTACCTGACAGCTCATTAGCCGTCCGGTCCAGTTGGTGACTCCCGTATAGCTGGGGCTGTGGGTGTGGGGGGCTGGCACTCTGGTGGCCGTGGGGCCCACGGGAGTGTCAGCTGCTGCGGTCCTTTGCCAGCATATGGTGGTGGGTGTCACACCCCAGGATGCTGTGACACCCGGCAAAAGCACTTTAGTGCTGGCTGGGACTCCTCACAGCCCTGAGTGGCCACGGGCTCGCTGCTGCCAGCTGCCAGGAGGGGAAGGGGAGCTGGTTGGGGTCACACTGTGGGGTGCTGGGTCGGTGCAGGGTCCTGCTCCCCACAGCCAGCCCCTGCAGCCAGCACCGTGTGAGCACAGAGATGGCTCCAGCACGCTCCACTGGCTGGAGATAAGGACAGCTTAGGGATAAATATTTACCCAGTGACTTGAGTGGATTCAACTGAGTTCATTCCTATTAGAGGATCTGTTAGTAATTATCTGAAGACTCTTTATTACCTGGGGACCTATAATCTGCCACAGTAATGAGTTCAAGTGGCTCATGTGGCATAACAAGCAGGAAAGGGAAGGTGGGAAGGGGCTGCTGGCGTTGCAGCAAGGGCAGGGCAGGGCAGGGCTCAAGGACAGGGGAGTTGCTTGGCTTTGGGGAACTGCCACTTCAGCACCACAGCCATGGGGCACAGAGTGGCTGCTTCGCCTCCCTGCAGCGGGTCAGGGATGAGCTCTGGGCAGAGCAGAGCCCAGCAAGCTCAGAGAGGCAAAAAGCTGAGACCTGAGTGGAACTGCTGTGTCCCTGGCCAGGTCTGGCTGCCAGGGATGTGCTGCAGGACACGACCTGTGTGCCAGGCGTGGGTGAATCCCAGCTCAAGGGGCAGCCCCCCAGGTGGGCTCTGTGCCCCACGGAACTGGGCAGCACTGCCCCAGTCCTGCCACCCATAGGGACTTACCTTGCAAACCTAAACCAAATTCATCTGATTCAACTAAAAGTAACTAAAAAGAGCAGGATGTGAGGCAGAGTTGATCATCCCCTGCAGCAGATACTGAAGGATTCCACAGCTGCAAGGGAGGAAAATCCCCTACTAGGACACACATCCAGGGTTAATGCATGTTAACAGAGGGCATGGTCCCCACTGCCATTGCCATGCAGTGTGTGTCCATCCCCATGTCCATCCCTGTGTCCATCCCCGTGTCCATCCCTGTGTCCATCCCCATGTCCATCCCTGTGTCCATCCCCGTGTCCATCCCTGTGTCCATGTCCATCCCTGTGCACCACAGGGCACACCAGCTCCGCACAGCAAGTGCATGGAGACCTGAAATGGCAACATGAGAGAAAGTGCCCAGGAATGACTGAGGTTAATTACTCTGCTGACAGTCCCATGAAGGATCCAACCTGTCAGCTGAAGTGAAAGCCTGTCATCCATCTCTCCTTGTCACACACGGTGGCTGGCATGTGGTGATGGTGGCAGCTGGGGAGCCAGTGCCCAGGCTCACATCTGGCTCCATTCCTCTGCCCTTTCCACCTTTCCTGAGTGCTGGCAGGTTCTGATGGATTTGTGTGTTTTAAATAAATTTATTTATTTTAAAAACAAAAATTTTACTTAAAATGCCCAAAGAGGCCGATGCCCTTGGCCCCATCTCTGCATGCTGCAGAGCTGCCATGTGACAGTGATGTGTTTAGTCGTGACAGTTATGAGAGCAATGCAGTCATTAAGTTCTTGTCTTTAAAACAAAGATAAAATTACATGATTAAGATCTAATTAAAGTCTAACTACCAGCACCATGAATCACTTCAGCACACACTTTAATGGATGCCTTTCGAAGCCATCGTGCATTTGGTTTCCTTCTGTGGCCAATGATTTCCCTATAGGGACTGGGGCTTCTCAGGCTGATGTTTGTTCTCGCTGGCTTTGATTTGGCTGGGGACCACTAAAAATGTTTACATGTGAGCAAGGAGCTCGAAAATCCATTTCTAACCAGAAAGAAAATTTCATTTGACAAGCTCATTCAGATGTGCTCTCTCCACAGAACAGAGCAGAGTGGGGGACTCCTCACCAGCCTCAGCCCCAGCTGGGGACCATCAGCTCAGCAATGCCACGTGTTTGGTGTGGCATGCTGGGTGCTTGGTGCCCCAATGGCTCGGTGCCTGGGCACCTGGTGGCTAGAGCTGCAAAAAGTGCCATTAACTGTCCCTTGAGGAGAAAAAGCAAATAAAAACCTCCCTTGTGACTCTTGGGCTGTCCAGCCTGAGGGACAGCACTATAATAATGTTGATGGAGAGTATTGTCATTTCCGTTTTCCTCAGCAAATCGTCACCTATCACTGTCCCAGCACTGCCTCTGCCAGATCAACACAAGCATTTCAATGCCATTGCTCCTGCGCCCGCAGCCTGCCAAGGTGGAGGCTCTGCCAAAACCTATCTCTGCCAAGGGCTGTCTCCCTGGGACCAGCAGACCTGCACCTGCCAGACATGCCGTGGTCTCACTTACACAGCACGGTATGGCCAGATTCCCTCTCTGCATTGGGCATGCTAGCCTGGCCCTGATGATCCCATCCTACAGACCCTGCCTGCTCTGTGGGGCCAGACAGCATGTTCCCCATTGGTTCTGTGCACTCTCCATGGGCCCTGTGCTCCCCATGGGCTCTGAGTGCTCACAGGCAGGCAGTGAACCCACAGTGAGCCAAGGCAGCTATAGCAGATCCCTCAGCACTGCATCGACCCTGAAGAATTAGGAGCAGGAAGATCTTATATAGACATCAATCCAAGGAAGCCAGATGGGGAAGACCTGGCAGAAGTGCAAGTCCAAATTATTAAGGCAACAGCTATCCTGATGCTTGCAGCAGCTTGGCCAGGGGAGCTGCAGAGAGACCATCTTGCCTGTGGCCTCACAGCCCTGCTGGAGCAGCTGGTGGCACATGGCACCAGTGGGGCTGCCATGGGGGTCCTTTCCTTTGGAGCAGCCAAGCGCTGTGACACCCACCCCAAGGCCCTTGCAGCAATTGTCACCATGCAGGACAGGATGTTCTGCACCTGCCAGGTGAGGCAGTGGCTGCCACCCTGCCCATGGTGCTGCCAGCACTGTGCATGTGAGAGCACAGCCCCATAGGCACCAACTGCTCTATCATACCCACTGAGAAGTTCTGGTGAAGATGGCCCAGTATTTCCCTTGGGGAGAGCACAGTGAAATGGCTTCTTTCCTGTTCCTTACACATTTAGGACAGATGGAAATGGGTGTTGTAGGGAAACAAGACAAAACTTACAGACCCATTTAGGTTTATTTTGTGTCTATTTTCAGCAGGACACCTCCTTTTCCAGGTGGTGACACATTAAGTGCATAGGCATCCTCTGGGGATCGTGGCACTGCAACAGGTACCTGCGAGGCTCAATGGGAGGGAAGATTATCATCATTAATCACTGCTGGGAAACAAGGCACTTCTCCAAACTGCACACCGGTATAATGGTGATTGTATACACACCGAGCCATACGTCAAGGGAATGCTCCCTGGATGACTCAGCCAGCCAGAGGAGATAAAGGAATTGAAATTCAGGAGTGCTGCTGGTTTACATCCTCAGAGGGATGAGCTCCCTGAAAACGCTCATTCCAACACAGTGGGGCTCAGAACAGGGTTATTTCTGTTAGGAATTGGACAAACATACCCACTTGGCTTTGGGAAATAGAGAACATGAGCAGGACAAGCCCAGGGGGCAGATGGGCTCATGGTGCCCATGGAGCTTCCACAGGGGATCTTGGTGCTGGCGGTTCCCTTATGGAAAGCTCAGGTGGTTTACACCTGGCTAAACCAGGAGGAGACAGACTGTCATAGGATTGATGGGGAGAAGGGAAGAGCATCAGCATGGGTGGCAGAGAGCAGAGGATGCTGCAGGACAGTCACACTGACACCTGGCACCCCTTCCTGCCAGCTCCGATGGGACATGGCTCACCTTCATGCCAGGACAGGAGCTGCTGGGGCAAATTTCAAAAGGGGGAGAAAATGTTGTTTCTCTGAGTTAATATTCCCTTGTGGATCTTGTTCTGCTCATTATTCTGGTCGTTACTTAAGCAGCAGCCGCTCGTCATTTGTGGTTTGGCGGTGAGAAGGGCTGAGTGCAAGAGGCTAATTTATTTTCTTTTAGTGCTTCTCATCCATGGCAGCCCCTGGCTGCTCCTCACCACTGGAAACCAACCGGAGGCATTTCAGATATTTCTAATGTATGACAGCAACTGGGAAACAGAAATTACCCTCTCTGAAATAATTCCTGAGACAGATTTCTTTTGGCACTTCGCAATGGAGACATGGAGGAGATGCAGGCTGCATGTAATAGTTTGCCTTTCCTGAGCAATTTATTAGCCCTGCCATCTGGTTAGACCTTGTTCCTTTCCCCAGACAAACACACCTCATTGCAGGGATGGCACCTGGAGCCACCTGAGAGAGCAGAGGAGACACGAGGAGCTTCCTGCTCTGCCCAGCCACACATTGCTCCAGCTTCTGCCACCTGGAGCTTTGATGAGCCTTGATGATGTTTGTGTGGTGCTGGGGGAGTTCAGTAGACCCACAGGAAGGACCAACAGGTGCCTGCCCATGCATCCTGTTCCTGAGCCTAGACCTGCAACAGGGCATCAGATGCAAGGGGCAGCAGGGCTCAGTCCTCTCCTGCTCTGGCCATCCTTCCAGGTGGCTCCCTGGTTCCATCCATGAGGAGCTGCTGGCATCCCCTCACATGCTGGCTCCTCAATGAGATCCAGATCAGGAGACAAATGATCTGCTCAGGATGCACTGCCTCTGATCCGTCTGCTCAGCCAAAACGAAATTAAAATATTGACAGAAACAATTTCCAGGGGGAAATTAGAAAAGTTCCTGGTGGTGTTGGAGCTGAGCGGTTCCTGCAGCCTGGCTGCCCATTATCTTCCCAGGCAGCAGGGGACAGGCAGTGACCTCCAGCCTGGCAGCACTGGTGGGTGCCCTGGCATGGGGCAGCGAGTTGCTCCAGCCAGGACATCCTGCCATGGACGTGGACAGCATGGAAGCTCCTCTGAGGGCACCAGAGATTTAGGCACAGTTTCCATTCCTTTTGCTACACTCAGAACTATCTTCACATAATGGTTTGGGTAAATAAAGCAAACTTGACATTTTCTGCACAGGCCTGTTTTCCCTGAAGAGCCAGTGGTTACCCCAGGGAGGGCACTGCTCACTCCCGTGCCAGCCGGGTGGTTACCTGTCCTGGAGCAGCAGGATGAGCACTCATGTCTCTCCCCTGCTCACACTGCCCAGGCACTGAGCACCCATGCCCCACCACACTGCAGCACCAGTGCTCCCACCACCAGGGCAGGATGCAGCTCCTCGGGAAGATGCCACCACCACCACCCACCTGAGAAACAATGACAGTGGCAGCATTCCCTCAGTTCCTCAGCCCCGTTCTCTAACCCACTTTTATCACCCTTTCCCCAGAGTATCAGAGCACTGAGGGAAACGCAGGCTGGAGGCTATTGTTTCTGTGTCACCACCAAACTCAGAACCTTATCAGAGAACGAAACCAGGTCAGTTTGACAGGATCTACTTCCGCCCAACCACATCAACAGGCACAAATTTATATTCCCAGGCTCTAATTCTCCCAGTAATTGAATCTTGCAGTGGTTTTTCCCCCTGTTTGCCCAGGATTAATGTCAGGCTAATTGGATACAGTTGTCCGAGCCATCTCATTCACTCTGCAGTCTTTTCATACATGTCTTCCTCCTGCCTGATGCCATGTTCCAGCTCTTCAGAATCAACAGGAAAACTCCAAGCGGAGTTGCTTTTGAGTCTGGTTTAAACCCCTCTCTCATGGCCAGACCTTCCAGGACCCTGTGGCAGCACTCAGCACTGGCACTGTGCTCGCTGCCTGCCCAGCCCCTGCCACAGCTCACCCTCCTCAGCCTGGCATGGTTTGGACCTGGACTGGCATGTTTCCCTTCATCCTCACCAGCCTCTGCACACCACAAGCAGAGCAGGAGGGGATGCTCTCAGAGTGAGATGGGACAGGGAAAGAGGGGACACCCTGCACCTGCAGCCACAGCTGATGGAGCATTCCCTGCAAATCCCCTGGGACCAGAGGATCCCTCCCGGAGGGATGTCCTGTGCAGGGCCACCCCAGACTTGCCTGTGAGGGATGGCCAAGAGGACAGCCATGTCCCCCACAGCATAACTGGTTCCCATGGCACAACTCACCCTGCTACCCTGCACCTTACAGCCCACACCGCAGGGCTTGCAGAACTGCTGCTTTTCTTTTGCCTTTTTTCTTCACTTAAAATCTTCTTCTTGAGCATTTAATAGGTAATTTGCATATTGCAGATTCATGTGTTTGGCTGTGCGTGTACCTGCATGTGCCACCCGTCCTGGCTTTGCCATATAAACTACCACTACTTGTGGAATAGCTAATTAAAGGTAATCATGAAAACCTCATTAGTCCTCATTTGCATAAGTTATACAGAGATATTTCCTAACCTTTGATCCTGGCCGTCACAATCCATTAGGTATCTCTGCACACGTAGTTCAAAGGCAGAAGCACATCTCCATCCCCCACTGCACATGTCAACCCCTGAGCTCCGCTCTCAGCTGCGAGAGAGACAGAACTGGCTGCTTCGAGTGCAGCTGGCAGAGGCCTGTGCCAGCACATGCCAACATGCATGGAAGGGTGAGTGTGCCCTGCAGCACAGGAGAGCACATCTGCATCACCACATCAGCACGCCCTGCCTGCCCTGAGCATGCCCTGCCTGTCCTGCAGGAGAGCACATCCTGCAGCACCCAGAACCTGGCCCTGCCCTGGAATCCCTGCCCCAAGAGGTGTCTGTTGCCCCTGTCACCTCTGCCTGGCACAGGGCTCTGCCACCCACCCCTGATCCAACTGCCCTGCAGCAGGAGCAGCACTGCTGGGGACAGGAAAGGGAAAAGAAAATGCCTGCGGGGAACACCAAGTTCCTGTTCCTGCACACCTCTGTCATCTCCAGCATCAGTCTCGTCTTCACCTCAATAACCTGTGTTGGTGGCCACACTGGGGCTCAGCACTGCAACTGGTGACAGTGACGGTCACACTGTGCCCACAAGCCACCACAGCTCCTTCACACCCAGCAGAGCCCCAGCCTCCCACACTCCCACTACTGCAACAGCACAATTAGAACCTGTCATGCCATAAAAATATTGGAGCATTAAATGTATTAGATAAAACTCCCTCTGTTATTAAAGTAGCTCATGTCCTGGAAATCTGAGCAGTGAGCAGTGCAATTTCACCCAGCGATAGGACTGGATTAAGTTCTTCCCACAAAAGCCTCTTATTGTATGAAAAAGACCATTAGCAACCATTGAAATCAATAGGGACCAGCCCTGGTGCTGCAACACCCGGCTCAGCCAGCACTGCCAGTATCACCAGTTAGCCTGGGCTCCTGCACCAGCTCTGTGGGAAGGGCATGGGCTGAAGCCAGAGCTGGTGCAGCCCCAGTGCTGGTGGGTGCTGGCAGCTGGGCAGCAGGACTGACCCAGGACTGTGGGTGCTGGCAGCTGGGCAGCAGGACTGACCCAGGACTGTGGGGAGATGCTGACAGCAGTGCAGCAGACACACCAATGCCATCGGGGTGTCACCAGTACCCTGTCTGTCCTGCCAGCGCTGGCCTAAGGGCAGGAGCTGTGCCATGTCCCTGCTGTCTTCCACCTCCTTGCAAAGATACTGGGTTTATTTTAAGGGGATCAGTCTTGGTCTGAGTTCAGTGAAATGCGTCAGAGTGATGCAGAATGTTGCAAATCTCATGAAAAAATATTTGCACAATGGGGTCTTCCACAGTCTCTGCAAAGTAGGCTCCTTTGCTGCCATGTTCTAAGTCAGAGCACAGAACCAACTGTGGCAGGGACAAAGGTCATGGGTGAGCAACTCCCACCTTCCCTCTCTTTACCACAGCTCCCCAGATCCTGCCCAGACCCCACCAGCTATGCAGAGCCACTAGCTCTAGTGACAAGAGTCATATTAAATAGTCCCTTAAAGTGAGGGGCTCAATTCTCACAGCACAAATGTGCTAGGGAGGAGGTAAGAGAGGACAATCATGTGAGTGGCTCTGAGGGAAGACACACTCTGGAGCAGCCAGTCTGAAGCCTCCTGTCCCTGGGAGCACACAAACCCTCAGGCTCTGCCAGCGTGTGCACAGCAGCAATTTAACAGAGACTAACATGCAAAGCAGCCTGGGATAAACACAGGGATTCATATCCATGTATTACACTCTCTTCATTGTATTCCCAGCCCCAGTGTGAACAGCAGCAGCAGCCAGACCAAGCACCGGGCTGGAAACAGAGCACGTGCCCAGCCAGTCCCAGCCCTGCAAGCAGGACATTCCTGCTCTCCAGTTTGGGGTGCCACAAGAGCCCCAGAAAGCACCATGACCTGCCAGAAAGCAGGTCGGGGGAGTGGTGCTGCTGGGGTGGGCACACAGACACAAGGTGCAAAAACACTGTCACTTTAGGGAAAAGGGGAATGTATGGAAGGAACTTCACGGACAAATCTCTAACAGGTCTGACATTTACCCTGTTCCACACCTTCCTTAGCTCTTTGGGGAGAGCTTAATTTCTCATGATATTCAGGTAGCAAATGAGCTTGGCTGTTCAGCCAGCCAGGAAAGTGGCTCAAAGCCATGAGCTCCCTCCAATGGACCAGGGGAACCAGCCTGAGGGAGCAACAAGTAACAGGGTGTGAGCACCAGAGCCCTGGCAGCTTGGGAAATGCCAGGCAAATTTTGGTTATGATATTTCAAATCTCACAAAGTACATGAGAATCCATCCAACACTGGCACAGAAAGGAAAACACTCCCCTCACCACTCCAGACAGGACATCTTTGCTGTACTGACAGTCCCCCTAATTTAATTATCCTTCCTCCAGTGCCTCTGTATCATCATTCCCAGGAGGCAGGGCTCTCCAGAGGCAGTTTCAGAGCCTGTTTTCAGTCGTTCCAATTTCATTGTAATTTGCTGCTCTCCAAATGCAGGAGGGGAGCTGTGGGCCCTGCCAGGACCATGGGCACCCAGGTGGGTAGGAAATGACTCCCCTGGAGCACCTGGGGCTGGATTTCAGCCTGAGCTGCTCTTCACAGAGGATGCACCGGGGGGCACAGCTACAGGCACACCCTTGGCCAGGGCCAGTGGCCTTGAGATGGAATTTCCAGTGACTCTCACAAGGGTAATTCATGCCCTGCAACAAACAGATGCAAGATACAAGCGAGAAGGAAAATGCTCCTGGATTTTTAAAACACTCAGCAACAGCAAGTGAGGGCAATACATTATTTAAAGTCTTTTCCAAGGAAAGAAAATAATTTCAGCTTAGTTAGCTTTTTAGGACAGCCTAGTAGAAAGCAGGGAGCACAGAGCTGCAGGCAGCAGGGCAGGTGCTGGTGTGGGGCGATGCACAGAGCCTGTGGCTGATGGGCATGTGGCACCAGGACCAAACACCACGGGGCTGCAGGTCCAGCACAGCACCAGTGGCTCTGGCCAGAGCACAGAGGGGGTGCAGGACCACAGTGCCCGGCTCTATACAGAGGTGCCAGGGACACGCTGACAGGTGTTGTGGAATGCAGTGGTGATGGAGAGCGTGGCACAATGGGCACTATGATGCTGGGCACGCTGATGAATTAGGTGTCAGCAGGTTTAATCCAGAGTCATTAGCCATGTTGAATGCTTGCGTATCATTTGTTAAACTAATGGATCGCTGGAGGTCATTCAGTAATAAGAAAGAGAGAGGAGGGTTATTAGTTTTTATCAGACGTTAATTGGCCAAAATCGATTACTTGTTTGGCATTTTCAGTGCTCTAGGGGTGTCTCCTCCCACAGTCCCTGGCCAGCAGAGTAGCTCTGCACAGAACCACAGTGCCCAGCACGGGCCAGCAGCCCCGCTCAGCAGAGCAGCTCCTCCAGGGTGGATCCTCAGGCTGATGCCATCTCGAGGGGCTCCCATTCCTCTGCTTCCCATCAGCTTGTCCCAGGGACTGGCAAGGGGCACCTGCTACCCCAGAGCAGCCTGCACCCTGAGCTGACTTTTGCCCCAGCCCAGGGCAGCACCATTAGCAGCAGCTCGTCAGGCCCCCTGACCCTTCCAGGCCACCCAGTTCCCCCCATTATCCGAGCCCCCCACACCTCCCCTGGCTCCTCCAGCTGTGGCACAGAGCAGCAGAAGTGAGCTGGGAACCACTCAGGTGATGCCACATCTATCTTAAGAAGCTTCCAAATGAAAACTAGCATTTGGACTTACTGCATTCAGGCTCAAAATTTGATTACATTTTTCTACAGCTGTAAATCTGCCTCCCTTTCTGCAACATTATTATTAAAACCAGTATTGAATTGGTGGTGTGATACGTAAAATTTCAATCCTGGCTTTGACATTCCAGGAAGTTAAAAACCAATTACAGTGTGTGCTTTGCCTCAGGACAGAATGAATCATTGAACACAGCCACTTCACCGAGAGAAATTAAAGGTTGAAGCAGCAACATGGGGAAGGTATTAAGTTAAAAATCAAAGGTCAATTAAAGTAAAACTGAGTCTATTTTATTTTTTAATATTTTGCTTACATTTTGATTTCTTTCTGATGAACAAGGAGGCAAAATAAACCTGCACTAGTATTTATTTGCCAGCAAATAAATCCTGGCTGAAGCTGGTTTCAGGAACTGAGAGGAAACATGCAGGTGAAAAATCTCCCTCTAGGTGTAACAAAGCCGGCACAGCACTAGGGCAGCACCCGCCCTCCCTCACCAGTGCCCACCCCCATAGCAGAGTGAGGGGTCCCTGGGGACACTGTCCCTGTCACCATCACCCTGAGCCCACAGGGTGCTACTTGGCCCTAGAGCTTGGCTGTGCCATGCTGGGACTGACACCACCCATTGCAAAAGATGTGAAAGAGGGTCAAAGCCAGCACTAAGAAGTGCAAAGAGCTTTGTGCCCCACAGTCAGCACCTCCCTCAGGTCCACTGAGCCCAGCAGGATGTGCCGAGTTAGGAGCGCAGCAGGTCCCAACAGTGAACAGCCCCACCACACAAATCACTTCATAAAACAGTGAAGAAACCACTCCACTCCCTCCCTGATATGGGGGACTCTGGAGAGGTGATGTCACAGCCCATGATCCCATCCAACGCTGGTGAAAGCAGCACCAGGTCCCTCCTAACCAGGCACGACAGCAGCTCTGGTTTGGTGGGCTGGATCCAGGGGCTGTGCAGGGGCAGGATCGGTGCTGCCCAGCCCAGGAGCAGGCATTTGCCAACGTCACCAGAGCAGTGCGTGGGGCGCTGGGTTATCTCCAAGCTGTGGCAGGAGTTGCTGACCCCTCCTGTAACACAACGGATCAGATGTACTTCCCTTGCTCGGCAGGAGCCTGTCAGCACAGACACCTTCAGTGTGGGTTCTAATAGATAATCCATACCCTGAAGTGCAGTCTATCATCTGCTTGTTACACATGATAAATCATTCACAAAGCATTAAAATGCTTAAAGACTGTCACAGGGGCTCCAGGAATTGCTTTGCAACATGCACACTCTGCCTGTTAAAGGAGCAAATGGATTCACGGTGGAGCCAGGCAGTGCCAGTGGACATAGCTTTATTTACAGTCTGGAGCACAGAGCTGTGGAGCAGTGCAGGGCAAACCCTCCCGGACCCTGTTAGCACTGGCGAGACAGTCTGATCTCAGCTCTGGAAACTAGTTAAGGCCATTAGGAAACATGCCTGTTCTCCAAGGAGTCGGTTCTGCAAGATTAAAAACGGGAGCACAAGCACTGCCGACTGCAGGGTACTTACATCTATACTGAGTGTGAACTGCAAGGAGAAGGGAGCTAATGTATTCCCAGACAATTTAGACTCATTTCAATAAAACCAGAATTAGACAGCAGCCAACAGCCAGGAGAGCAGCTGTTACAGCACCAAGACACTCAACACAACGTGCCCCTGCACTGTATAAGAGATAACACATCCAGCCCATGGAGAGCTGGGCTGGGACAGTGACAGGGGTCACCTGCTCCCCAGGGACACCATACCCCCAAACCTGCAGGGACACATCAGCAGGGCAAGGGCCCACAGGTCCAGGAATCCACAACCAGCCTCAATCTGTAAAGTCACCAACATCCATCACCAGAGAATGGCAAAGGAGCTGGGGGAGTTGGAGCAGCAATATGTGAAAGGATTGAGGGGGTGCCCAGCACCAGAGCTCTCCACTTACAGCAAGTCCCCTGCCACCCTCAGCCCTGTCCACCAGCTCCTGTCACCCACAGCAGTGAGACCAAGCTCCAGGCAGGAGGGGACACATTAAAGACCTAGGTCCTGTGGCATTTGGGACTAGGAGACCCCAGCCAGACCCTCAACCACCATGGAAAGGGGCACAGGAGACCAGAAAAAGACCAGAAAAGACCCCACACCTTCAGAAGTCTCTCAGACTACCCCTGCCCACATTGCAGCCCAGCCCAAGGGGCTTCTAAGGGTCCCACCTTCTCCCAATCCCTGAGCTCCACATCTGGCTACCCACTGTAATCTGGGGTGTAATCTGGTAAATACACCTGGGAATCAGTCAGAGACCAGAGTCAGCATTTCTTATTAAAAGCTGGGTTTTTGCTCTACGACAGACTAGTTTTATGTTCCCATAAATTGCCAACAGTTGGTCAGATCCCCACAGAGCCAGGATCGATACCCAGCCGAGGGGAAAAAGTGCTGAGGAAGAAAAAGCGATACTCCAATTAGAGCAAAATTTAAGAGTCCAGAGGTAGGGGTGACAGTGCCTAATGTGTTACAATTTATTGATGCCCTCCCAAAGACTGGGTTTTGTTCTGGCTCTCAGAGGCAGGCGGGTGTTAATAAATACCCTTCCAGGCAGCTGCAGTGACTCGCACCTCCATCCATTGCACCCTCGCCCCGGCTGGCACAACCAGTGACCATTCCCACATGGTTCTGCTCCTCCTGCCGAACACAGGGTGTTCTTGGCTCCTCTGGTTCACCCATTGGCAGGGGCCCTCCACTGCTGCCCCCTGAGCTGGCAGCAGGAAACCAACAGCCCATGGGAGATGTGCCCCCCAGCAGTACTCCCCAGGGACACCTCCAACTCCCCAGGGTGTCAGAAACCTGCGCCCAGCTCTGCAGTAATCTAATCCTGATTTAGCACAGCATAATCCCAGCCCAGAAGAGACATCTGGAGCCCCAGCCCTGGGCTCCCCTCCCAACACAGCTTTAACCACCACTGAGTCCTGCCCTGCTCTGCCCTCACTGTGCACCAAGCACCTGCCACAGACCCTCAAATGTTTTCCACAGTCTTCTTGCTCCCACCCAGGAGGCTGGAGAACAGCAGCAGGCTCTCTGTTAAATCTCATGGCCAGAAAAACCTGGCTGGATCAGTGAATTGTTGGCAAATACAATAAACACAAGTACATTAACTCTAATTCTGCAAGGCCTTTGGCGATATTAATCTCTCTTTAATGTAATTACTTATAAATAAGTGATGACCTCATGATTTAATACGACATCTGCCATCCCATTTCTACACAAGTGAAGCAACGCCTCTGGTACATGGTTAGGGTGGGATTCCATGTATGTGACTGCCCATCACAGCCACCAGCTCCTCAGCCCACCACCCAGGGGCTCAGCTCTGGCTCTCCTTTTGCAGCAGAATGGTTGGAAATACAGACCAAAGCTGCTTGGCGGGGGCTGGCAGGGGCCATGCTTCCCCCGAGGCCCAGGGACTCGTGGGGGCAAGGGGTGATGCAGCACAGCTGTTGGAAAACACACCACCATCAGCATTTCTGTATCCACAGCCACGCAATGGGAGATCAGGATGGACGACTTAGAGACTTGGGGAGCAAGCGTGATTCACAGGCGACTCCCACCTTGGTGAGCACCAAAGGAGCACGGGGCATGCACCAACAGTGCTGCTGACTTGTGCCAACAGTCCCCACCATGTAAAAATATGCATGGAAGAGGGAGGAAAAAATCCCTGGCGAATCAAAAATTGTGCTGAAAAGTGAGTTTGTGAAGGTTGACCCAGCCTCTGCTGCACTGATGCAAGGGCTCACTGGAGCAAGAGGAGCACAGTCTACAGTGGAAATGCCTCCAGAGAGCTCCAACTATATTGTCTTCTATTCTTCCCTCTGTTCTTCAGCTGAGGACAGGCTGGACCACTAAAGCATTTCACACCCCATTTGACCTGAGACTGGGCAGCCCAGCAGACACAGGGATGGTGCCTGCAGCCACAACAGCTGAAGCAATTTTCCCAGCCCAGGGGTTCACCTACAGATGATGCACCAGGGACAGAGGTTTCCCCTTCAGCAGCTGGGAGCAGCAGTCCATCCTCCTGCTGCCTTGCTCCATCATCCTCATCCTTGCTGGGCCAAGGCAGGTGGCAGCAGGAGCAGCCCATCCACATTCCCATCTGGCAGCCACACTATCCTCCGGGTCCAGAGCCACCACTACACACCCTGCTGAAGGAAAAAATAGTGTTTAATTAGCACAGAGCTGGAGGAGCTTCAAGACTTCAGAGCCTGGTGATGGCAGGAAGGGAACAGGCAGAGGCCCCTTGGGTCAGTCCTACCCACAATGCCTTTGGCCATGTTATGGACAGGGGCAGCCTGAGGAGCTTCTGCAGGTGCAGGGAGCTGGTTGGGGTCTCCTGGGCTCAAATGGTGCGGGACTTGGGTCCATAAGTTGTCCCTCCTGCCTGGAGCTTGGTCTTGCTGCTGTGGGTGGCAGGAGCTAGTGAGCAGCAGACAGGGCTGGGGTCACAGGGGACTGCTCTGATGCTGGGAAGCCACAAAGCCCTTTCATATGGGAGGCTGAGCTCAGACATGAGGCATGACTGGGCACAGAGAGAAGACCCCCACCTCTGCCTGGACAGGTGTGAACCCCCATACCCCAAAGAGGAGTCAGATCACAACCCCCTGACCACAGTGCTCATGGACCAAACTCACCAGCACAAAGGCTCCAGTGCAGGTCCCGCACCCGCTCTCGGGACCATGGCCGAGTGCTGCAGGACCTGGGCTGATGGTCTGTGGAGAGAGAAGTATCAGGGACGACATGGAGCAAGGTAGGAGCCTGTGTCTCCCCGTCCCCAGCACACAGGTCTGTGCCCAAAGCCAGGCCTCCGGGTTTCCCCAAAGAAGCCCTGATCAGGGCACAGGGGTAGGTTTCCCAGCCTGTGCCCCCATCCCATGCCCAGAGCAGGCAGGGCAGCATGTCCCACGAGCGGGAGCACGGTGGGGCTGGAGCCTGTGGCCTGCAAAAACGCTCACTCAGGCAGGATGCCTAGTAATAAATTTATTGTATTTTATTACATATTCCCCTTTTTGCACTTAATTCCAATTCCTCATATTCAAACTCTTCTTTCTGAAAGAAAATGATTTTTAACATAAAAATATAAATTCTGCATATTAAAAGTGCATACACCTCGAATAATAAAACATACAAATAAATAATAAAAGGCATTGACACAGTCTCATGCACTTGTCCTCAAATAATTTAAAATTTATGGTACAATGTTCAACCCCAAGTAAAGACAGCCTGCTTTCCAATTACTGTACAGGTCAAAAACATTAAAATACAGAGGAGAATATCAAAGGTGTGGGCAAACCCCACGTCCCTGTACCAGGTACAGTGATGTGACATGCAGCTTGAGAACTGTAGATATTCCAGTGTAAAATCTAACATTGTGTCCAGAAGAGAAACTGCATTTGCAACAGGACTTAAAATTCAATTTTAACCAATGGTGAGGCACAGGTGGTGAGCAAATCTGTACAAATTCATACTTGGAAGGCCACAAGACAATAATGGAACCACTTGTGGCCTGGTTTCCCTTGTGTCACCCTACCCAAGGCAATGTAGCACCTCCAAAGGGGTTTATTGCACTCACAAATGCCACACGAGCCTGAGGCCAGTGCACATGTGCTGCAGGGCTGAGTGAGCCAGTTACGCTTAGTTTTAATCTGTGTCTTATTTGCAGATAAACTGAGTGCTATCACCTTTATAAAAATAGAAGAGTCCCTAAGCCTTTAGACCTATCAGACATTGTGCAGGTCTTCAGGTGCTTTTCTTTTGCAAAATAAAGTTCCTAATAGTAACTGCCTTACAGGGCTTTTGTTAAGAAAACCATGTAGGACTTTCATCTCACCACAGATTAAAACTAAATTTCAGTTCCCTCCACAAATAACATCAGATACTGCCAAATTCTTTTGGATTAGTAGGCAAATGACAAAGATACAAAAAAAAAACCAAAACAAAACAAAGCAAAAAAAAACAAATAAAGAAACCAACAGTACAATTATTTGGAATGTCATCTTCAAACTCCCTCTGTGCTGGCAGACTCAGGGGAGAGCACTGAGCCCACGGGGCCAAGGACCAGGAGGAGTGCTGGGACTCACACGAAGCCCTCGCCAGCTGCCGCAGCCACATTGGACAGCAACTCCAGTGGGATCTGCTGTCCAACAGGACATGGCTCAAGCCCAACACAAAGGGGAAGACCAGTCACCCCCACGGGCAGCTGGGGCTCCCCTGGGAAGGCAGGCAGAGCCCAGAAACCAGTATGGGCAGCACACCGACAACTGGGAGCCACTCCCCTCACATGGGCACTTGACAGCAGCGCCGTGAGTGCCCGCACAGCTCCAGGAGACTGCCTGCCCCTCCTGACAGCACCGAGCGTGCCATTACATCACATCGAATGGCAGGCTACACATGGAACCGTGACTGGGATTGCCCTGCTAACAAAAGAAAAAACAACACAAAACAGAAATCAGTTTGTTCTCATTTCCCCGCTCTGATCCCTCTGACCTTACGCTATGCTCCAGCCTTGTCAGTAATGCAGAATCCTGCAAAGGAAAGAGTCAAAGATGTGCAAAGGAAGCAGGAACCCAGGGACATGCTCCTGTGTGTCAGCAGCAGCTGCACCACGAGGCAGCAGCACAGACTGCAAGCGGTGCTCCGGAGTGGCTCCAACACTGAGCACAGCCACAGTGGGGCTAGAGGCTTGCATAGTTAGTAGGGACATGCACTGGGGACAGCATGGCCATGCAAGCTGCCTGGCACCGAGAAAAACGATTAGTCATGCTCAAGTTTTGGCTTCAGAAAGCAAACCCCTGCAGCAACAGCGAATGAGGGCACTTGCAATGGGAGAAGTGCAATTAAGCTGCTAGCTTTCTATCCTAAGCATCTTGTTTTTATTAAGCCATAATTGATAAGTCTGAAAGGGTTAACAATTTATACACCCAAAGTGAGACACAAGTTACAGAGAACTGCAGGCACCAAATTGTCTATCAAATGTGATTAATACAAATAAAGAGTGCCTCTTTAATACACGTCATTGAAAATGTGCTTGTAACTTGAATACTACTAAACACTATCCAAAAGACACTGCTCAAAAAGGGTAAAAAAAAGTCTCTAGGTGACTCCAGTAGGAACTGAGCACTGGAATGAAGGCGCTGCTCTCCTGTGCCCAGAGGACTGATTTCAGGAGCACGAGCAATTGGCAGACTAGGGACATGGGGTGAAACACAAGTCACACACGCCAGTGCACGTGAGTCCAACCCATAGCCAATTGGAAACACTGTGCCTGGAAGCCTGTTTTGCCTTAGAGTTCACCTGGCTGTTTGGGAGCAGGGACACTGCTGAATCTCCCTCTTCCCATGCATTCCCCATTAGCGTGAGGCTGCCCTGTACACCTTTTCTCCCAGATCCTCAGCATAGGGGTCCCAGACTCTGCCATCCCCAGCCAGGCATGGTTGTGGTGTTGGCATCTAGGACCTGGCAGATCTGTCTCCGGAGTGTTCCCTGGTACCATGCCACATACTGACAGCTGGACAACAATACACACATACAGGAATGCCTGTACATGAAAGGGCCAAGAGAAGTCTTCTTTAAAGCAAGGAGACAAGACTGATGTTGCATTTCCCCAAATCCCTTGAATTAGGACCTGCAATAACCTATATTCAGTTGCAGAAACATTTACCCTCCATCACTGATGGAGCCCTTACTGTAACAGCAACAAGACTTGGATTCACACTCCCACTGAACAGTGTTTCCTGGACCCACACCCTTCAACCCCCTCCTGTGCAAGGAAGCTCATTTACTACCAAAGATCTGTGACACCAACAAGCAAAGATGCAGAGTGACAAGTTGCTGCATTCCCAAGTGCTCTGATACAAAAAAGCCACGGAGCAGGGACTGCACTTCCCAGGGATGACATATGCACACCTTTCACATTTTGCCCAGTGCGTGCCTTATATTCCACAAACACTCCAGAGCACCCTTGTAAGTCAAACCATTTTGTCTGAGGACGTGCCAAGTCAAGCCCTCCTGAGCAGAAAACCCACCACAGAGGAGGAGCATCCCACCCACTCCAAGACAAGTGCAGCCCCTCCTGCTCACTCGTGCTTCACTGCAGAGTGAGGAGCCTGTGCACCAGAGCTGCTGCTCCAGAGGGACAGAGAAATCCAGTCTGGCAGCATACAGAGAGCAGACAGTAATGGGACTGGCAGCAATTCCCATCAGGAATTACAAGGAATACACAGAAAGAGAGTGAGATTGAATCTCATGGGACTGTAGAGGTTCAACTGCTTTTATCAGCTCCTGGAACACCAGGACCTCCATTCCCCTACTGTCCAAATGGGAGCTCCAAGGACCATACTCTTGCCCCAGATACAAACATTGAACTGGCATTCAGTTAAAATACCAGTTTGGACATGGCTTCAAATTTACTTCAGCCCAGGCATGCAGCACAAGAGCAAAACCACCTCAAAACCCACACACCAGCTTCCAGTTCAAACTCCTTCAGCGAGCAATGGCATGAAAAGAAAATGTCAATTGATAAAAATAACCTTTTACAAATGTCCATGCTAAAATTCACAGAAACTAGTTCTGTCGACTAGAAGATCCCAACCCGAGTCAGCACAAGCCACCAGAATTACATTCTTGCTACAAGAGTTGTTACAAGAGAAGAGCCGAGACAGTGTAAGACCTTAATACAGATAAAACCTTAAACAAATACTTCAACATCAACATTTCAGGGAGTAATTTAAGGACTACAATGTGAAGCAAGTCTTATCTGCTCTGCTGGATATAACAGAAAATAATCCAAGAATAATCCTAAAGTCATACATTTCAGAAGCAAGCATTGCAATCTTTGCTGCTTGTCACTACAATAAATGAGACTGAGTTCCTTCTGGGAGAAGGAATGCATTGAGGGGACAGTGACCTTGGGGTTAGAAGAGTCAGGGCACAGCACCCAGCAGGGCGTTACAGGCGCAGGCTGTAGGTGTTGCTGGGATGCAGAGGGATGTCACCAGGACACCACAAGGGTAACACTGCAGCTGGGCTCAGCCCCACACACGGACCCCAGCTCAACAGCACCCCCAGCTCAGACCCACACACTCTGAGGTGTCAGCTACCCCCAAGCCTTCTCTCCCAAACTTGCTGCAGGTGTGCAATGAGCAGAAAAGCGATCATGGAGCAGCAAGGTGCCCATGTGAGCTGAGGGCAACGCTGCCTGCAGGGCCAGCAGCACCTCAGTAAGGGAGGAGGTGGCATGGGCCAGTTTGTTACGCTGCCAGAACAGAGCACACACCTGCCTGGCCCCAAGCTACACCCAGAGAACCTCTGCCGTGGGACTGCGTGACAGGCACAGACCTCACCCAAAACAAAGCGTGCCCAGCACACTGCCCAGCATGTTGTGACCTACACAGACTGCTGCTGGACATAAGTGACATGCAGCACATCAACAAAAACTATGGGATTTTAGAAAAAAGATTATACCACATGTATGCAAAAGGACTTGAGGAATCTACCTTAAGAGGAATCTTACAGAACTTGAGGAATCTCCCCTGTAAGAAGGGCATGTAAACAAAGTAGATGTAGTGTTTTGACCCTGATGGAGGCTGTCATCCAAACAAGAAGGGGACCATTCTGCTGAGGGACATGGGGCAGCCAGACCCGCAGGGAGGGGATAAGCATGCCAGAGGGAGGAACATACAGCACTCTGGAGAACAGGAAAACTGCTCCAGGGGTTTGGGTTTGGCCCCTCCAATCTACACAAAGGGGCCTGTCAAAGTGTGCTCAGAGAGGACAGGACCATGCTTGATCCAAACATCACCTCTAGAGATAATGGAGGCTTAATCACACTGCTATGATAAGGGTCTGAGTACATTAGGAAAAGCTTCCCAGGAGACTGAACAGGGGGGTCCTGAGAGTATCACAGCCATCCAGGTGTGTGGACACAGTTCTCCTGTAGCACTGCTTCCACAGCACCTCCACACGTACCAGCTGGCCACCAGCTGCTGCCCAGGGACTTCTTCTGTCACTTAGTAGAGTGTTTCAGAAGAAAATAGTTAAAAGAGGACAGGGTAGAGGTTGCCTTAGGTATGGACAGAGCAAAACTCTTCAAAACTTAGCAACAAAAAATGCAGGTTACATTTCATGGAAAAAAAATCAAACTTCCCGTTGTTGGAATGCAAAAATCAAATCTATTACACAGACACATGCACACACGGACACACAGGTACCTTTCTGTCCATCACTAATGCTAGTCACTCCTATACTGGCTGAGTATATACCTGAGAAACAACATTAGTGTTGAAATATTGCCCTTTAGAAAGCTTGAAAATGGAGGGGAGCAGGGAGATAGGGTTGAGAGCAGAAAGAAGCAGCAGTCTCTCCAGTTTCCTTCACATCCTCCACAGCTTGGAACAAGGCCATACACCAGTATGGACACAGCCCACTTGGAACAAGACCAAAGGAATATCAGTTCACAGCTCTACAAAGCACGAGTGTCAGTACAACCAGGGGTCAGATTCCAACCCTCGAATCTGAAGAAAGTTGCTGCACTTTCAACAGAGACTCCTGTACAAGTGCTATGGGACAGTTGCATTCATGTTCAACAACTCCTCCAGCTAGGCTACTTGCACCAGTGCTGGCTGCCTGTGGCTATTTGGTTTGATGGCAGAATCAAAAGGCGCTTTAACAACTTGCAGTTAACTTCTCCTCAAAACATACATTAGGCACATGAACAAAAAAAACCAAGAGCTCAGAATAAATTAGCTTTTCAGCAGAAGAAAAGACACCTGGATTGCAGCATTTCACTGAGGTTCCAGAGAAGGCTGTACAGACACCCGCATGCTGGAAGGTAATTTTTTCAGTGGCTTGTCAGCAGACTGCTTGCCACTGGAAGGAGGAGACTGGACTCCGGGATCTAGCTGGGAAGACTTGGACTTGCGACTAGATAGCAGAGAATGTTTGTTGGGTGTGGCATCCTTTGAGACAAGTTTTTCTTTTGCAGTAATGTTGGCATTGGTTTGGGATGCCGGTGGGACAACACCTTTCTCTGGTTTGTCCTCCAGCGTGTTTTTACTGCCCGACTTGGAACTGACACTCCCTGTCTTTTTTGAGAGCATTGTTGTCTTGCCCAGGTCTGCTGACCTCCGGGTCTCCTTCTGCCTTAAGGCTGATTTAAAGAAAGACAATCCCTTCTCTTCGGACTTGCTGTCCCTCTTCAAACCAGAACGCACCCCAACATTTGGAGACCGCAGGCTGGCCATGGAGGAACTCCGCACGTGCTTGCTGTCCACTGCCCTGCTGTCACTCCTGGAGTGGCTGATCCGTGGGGAGCTCGTTCTTGAGCTGCTGGTAACACTTGTTTTATCAGACCCCAGACTTATCTTGGAGCCCTCCCTGCTGAGACTGCGGTCAGAAGTCCGGCTCTTCCCAGTGGAAGAACCCTTAGTCAATGAGCCTGATGGGGTTTTCTTGGCAGCTGTGGAGGATGGAGAGGAACCTGACTTTTGCTTCTGTTGTGCCAATGGGACAGATGCCTCCAGTGGCTTCGTGCTGTGGTCCTTCCTAGCCTGAGCAAGAGCAGGAGACCCATGTCGCCCACTGGCCCTAGAAGAGTCTGTCTTACTTCTAGACCGGGAAACTTTCTGTGAATTCTTCAGTGGAGGAGAAGAGTGAGAGGCTTTGGTCTCTTGGGTAGATAGGACCGTCCTTCCCTTCCTCAAACTTTTGTCTGGCTCAGAAGCTCCCTTGGAGCTGTGACCCTTCCTAGGGGTGTCACGTGCCTTCTCTGTAGCCAGCCCTGTCTCACCAGGGGCTTTCACCTCCTTCACTGGGGAGCTGTCCACAGAATCGCTCTGGTCAACAAAGGCAATTTGATTGTTGTTATCAAAAGGGTCCAGAGCAGGGCGATTCTTGTCTGGCTGCACAGAGCTTTTACCATACCCATCTGAAAGGTCTGAGCTAGATGTCCTTACAACAGACTCTTCCCTGAATGCCCCTTCCATGACAGCCAAAGGGGCTCTGCGAGCCGTCCTGTGCTCTCGCCGACTGCTGTCACAAGGCTCTAAGTAGCTACTGGAGAGATTTCTCAGGCTGCCAAAACATGAGGTGGAGACTTTATCATCAGCAGCCTCCCCAATCTTCTCCAGGGTGGAAGCAGATGTATGTACTGGGGAATCTCCAGAGAAGCGTGATGGGGAGTTGGAGCGGAACTGCAGTTTTGCAGAGAGTGACCATGAGGGTCTGACACCGTTTTCACTCACTGCCAGTGGGCTGGTGACAGAGGATCTGGACGACAAGCTCTGACGCTGGACGCTCCTTACAAATGGTCGAGTTGAAAATCCTCCTGCAGAGACAGCAAGCAAAAGTCTAAATGTGAAAGTCCAGGATGCAACCGGTTTATCCCACCCATCCACATTTCCCTTCAAGAGTCAGGCAGCCCACCCACATCACACTGTGTCTCTCTCCACGCCTGCTGCAGGCACAGCTTCTTGGACAAAAGCTGAATAAGGAATCCAACACCTGTTATTTGCGAGTGGTCACCCAGGAGTAACTCTCTGAAGCCTGTAACTGAAAGCCAAGATTCTTCTCTCATCCCTGAGCAGCCAGAGATCAAATACAGGATTTACACCTTAGAAGTCCTTGAAACCAGCAATGGGTTCACCAGCCATGATGGTGATTATCTATTAAAGAGTATTTCCCAGAGCATCCTGTGAAAGGCAAAGTAGGATTCCTACCTCTGGATCACAGATTTGTATTTACAAACACAAAATATAAATATTAGCATTTTAGAAGTGTGAATTCCATGGCCATATCTGACAGCTGTCACAGTGCTGCTGCAGGGATATGTCCACACCTGCTTACAAGTGCCCCAACTGACCTGTGAAGTTCCACATTCTCAGAGTTACAAGGCACTGTATGGAGGAGAGAGGCAAAACCAGGAACTGAAGAGTTATTAGCACACAAGTGAATTTGAATCTTCCCCACTTCCTGGGAGCAGCCAGCAGCATGGCAGTAGGCAATTAGCGCCTATGCTAAGCCGTAGTGCTGTGTCAGCCTCCCTGTCAAGGTGCTGTATTAAGACCCAGAGAAAACACAAACACAAGTTCTTGACTGACAGGTTTCATTGACAGCATTTGCTTTCTTTGAAAGGCTCCTACCTTGCTCTCCTCCATCCTTTCATGCCAGAGAGAAGCTCACCTGTGCTCCCACCAACCCAGCGCCTGCCTCCCTCAGCTGCTGGAGCAGCTGTCCCTTCTAACCAGATTTTGCAGCTATTTTAGAAGGGATTTTGCAACAGAAAGACGAGTGGCCCAGTTTCCTGCCCCCCCCACCTCCACTGATACACACCATCATCTTCACTCCGTTCCCCAGTCAGCTCCACCGATTCCGAGAGCGAGGCGAGGGACGTTCGGCGCGACGAGGCGGCCGAGGCGATGCTGGGCTGTTTGCTGCCAGGGAGCCGGCTGACCCAGTGCTCGCACAGCGAGGAGCTCGTGGAGCCTGCAAGGACCAGGCACAGGCATCAGGCCAGCAGTGTGCGGCCACTGCACGTGAGAGACCCCAGAAGATCATGTGAGTCAGGCACGCACCACACTGCTCTGGCTTCGGCAGACACCCCAAGCCTGGAGCTGGCCCACATGGCCACATCATTCAGACACTGCTGAGGGAATGGGGCTTATGGATCTCTCTTATGGATCATTTATGGTCAGAAGAAAAAGGCATAACTGCATTTGTCCCAATGTGCTGTGAATACCAGCATGTAGGCAGTGGGCAGTGCTTGAGCCGCCACCACAATACCATGAAAATCCCTTCCTTTCCAAAGTTAGGTCACCAGCCTGCACCTGCTCCCAGCTCATCCTGGATTCCACCAACACATACACTGCTGGTGGCTTCCTGGGACTGAAAGTGCAGGGAGGGAGCAAGTCACACTTTCATTTCCTGGTTTTGACAAGGGCAGCACTGAGCAAAGCCACCCATAGGGGTGAAACAGGGTTCCCTCATCTCTGCAGCCTCCCTACCACAAATGCCTTAGCAGAAGCAATGGGAGGTTCTCATGGCTTCTGATGCACAGCCACAGACTCAGACAAGCCTTGCTGTGCTCTGGGACACAGAATGGGGGCTTAAGCAGAGCTGGGTAGAAAATTTCTCAGAACGACAAACTATCCATGAAAGACAACTTAGAGCCACCCCTGGACAGTGCCAGCAAGGCTTACCTGCCACTGAGCTGTTGGCAGACCACGAGGGGATCGCTGTGCGTCGCTGGTAGAACAGGATGTAAGCTGTCTGCTTGCAGACTTCACTTTCAGAAAGTTGCTGAACTTCACTGTCATCAAAGCAGTACCACTGGCCATCAACAGAGTTCTTGCAATATGCTGAGAGATAATACATTACTGTGAGACTCTCCTCACTCCTACTGCTCTCAGGTTTGCTGTATGATATTTAACATGACCTTATTTGCTATGGTGGACTCAGAGGAGAAAGAAAGGAACAGATTTATTCATTCATCATCTTCCAGTTTGATTAGCAAGATGGGAGCCTGAGGCTGCCAGAACACAATAAACAGCTCACATTTCAGGACTTTCTTTGTCTAACATTACTGCTCAGAACAGAACACCATATGGGGGTGGCTCCACTACTTCACCTTCTGTTACTTGCGGCACTCTGCCTCCATCAGTGACTCCCCTTCTGACTCCATACAGAAATACAACTGGTTTCTCTGTGAAAGGCTCCAACACAGATAACATTGCAGGACACTTGCCTGTATAGTGTCCCCCTTGCATGGTGCCATGGTGGTTGCAGACAGCGTACAGGTCATAGATATAGTCCTCAGGATCCCTCCCGAGACCATAAGGTCTCCTCCAAGGTGACCAGTGCGATGGCAGGCTCCAGCTGCTCTGGCTGCGTTTCACTACATGAGGAGTCATGTCCAAGCCACTCAGGGGGAATTTAACCATGTTCTGAAGTTTCATTCTTCGGTCTCCTTCCTGTGTGCAGAGAACAGCATGAGCTGCAGTGACCCAGGCCCACCATGACTGGGAAAACAGAACGCAGGAGAGGAACGTGTAGGGCAAAATGGCTGCTTCTGACAAGGGGGGGTCTACTCAGGTCACTCCCTGGCTCTGCAGCAGTCCTCCAGCAACACAGCAGGCATCCTTACCTGTCTAAACCTCTTGAGATGTATGATGAGAACATCAGGTAAGGTCCAGAGGCTCAGTGTGATGCTACCCTGCTGCAGCTGCTTGCAGTGTGGGCATCGCCATGCGTCATCTGGGGCAAGCTACAACGAAGAGGCAGGAGTGGGTATTGGTTTTCAAATTCCAAGGAGGCTTTCACCATGCCACTGTTCCTCTGCTGCCCCAGGCCCAGTGCAGACACTGATCTCTGTCTCATCCCCCTCCAGCCTTTATCAAGTTCACTGGAAATGCAGGTTTCCCAGTGACATTTTTCAAATCAGTGACAAGCAGATACCCGTGTGCCTCATGCAGGAGGCACTTCTGTTGCAACAGTTCTCTGCTGTGCAGGGGAGCTGTTTGCACCTTATGAACAGCAGTCCCTTTGAAGTGGGGAAGAAGGAAAAAACGAGACAAAAAGCAGGCAGGCTTGGCAGCCTGAGAAAAAGTATTCTCACAAAAAAAAAAAAAAACAGCAGCAAAGAAAGAATCAGAACAGAAAGAAGAAAGGTGTACCTTGGATGTCATCTCTGACACCTCACTGTCCCCTGGAAACCCTTTTCCCTCCTAGTCTCAATGGCACAAAATTACACACTGCAGACTCTCCCCATCCACCGACTGTCCTTCCCAAGACACAAAAGTGACATGCACCTCTCTCCACAGCCCAGTGCTCAGAGAACTCAGAAGCCACAGAGCTCTAAGCTGTCAAACAACTCTTCCCTCACCTGTGAAAGAAGCAGTAAGAGAAGCTCCAAAATTGTTAAAGCTCAATCATGGGTCCACAGACCACCTCCAGATCAGCCCTTTGTACAGCAGATTACAGACTCTGCCAAAAGAATACAGATTGCTTCCGTGTGCCAGGCAAGGGCTAGCTCAGAGCCCTCTTGAGCCTGCATGCAGCACAGCATCACTCCAGCCTCTTCAGTCTCCCACACCACGAGCAGATCCGGAGCAAGGGAGCAGCCATGCTCCTGCAGAACTGAGCTCAGTGGTCACTGTGTTGCTCTTTGGGGGCTCCCACTCAGTGGGGGCTGCCTTGAGCCCACCCCAGCCTTGCTCAGGCTTGGGAAGACACGACTGCTCCAGAACCGAGTGGGACACTCCCATGAAGAAGCCACATTGTTCTAACCCTTCATAATGTTTATAATATGTCACAAGGAGGAAATTGCCAAACAGAGGACTAAGTTCTCCTATCAAGATCTGGGCAGCAAAGACGCCAGCAGCAGGACCTCTGACTGCAGAGGAACCCCATCAGCAGCACAGGTAAGTAGTCTTGTGCTCCAAATTTGTTCTGTCTCAAGGAATCACTGTGTGTGGAAAAGAGCTGCTGTGGAGTGTGGCAGCTTCTGTGGCACGTGGACCAGCCAGAGCACACAGCCTGTCCCTACCTGTTCCTCTTTGGTGTACAGTTGGAAACACTGAGATAAAGTGCAGATCTGAGGTTGATGATGAAGCTCTCTCTGCTGGCGGACGCTTTCAGAGTCTGGAATATACTCCTCTTCCGTATTCACAAACAAGCTGCATCAGGGAGACACCACATTTACCAGCATATCCATCCACTTCCCAGGCTGTCCTTGCAGCCAAGGTCTGGGCATAGGTGGAATTCGAGGGGTCTGTTTGCTGAAGGGTGCACAGTTCACATAAGCAAGCCACAAGCAATGCTCGTGAGATGAACGCACTTTCAGATTTTATATTTTATACTTACTAATCTTTAGTTTCTTTGTCCCATTCTACCACTAATTTCACATGAGTAGTTCCCCCCTGTCCACATGACTTCAATGCCCTGCAGAGAAGAGCAGATAGAAGTCAAACCATCTTTCAATCCAAAGCCCACATTATCTTCTATATGCATTTAATTTCTCTCCATGAGCCCTTCATCCTTCCTCCACTCCCACAGCCCAAGTTTGCAAAGCAGTAAAAGGAATTCATACAGCAAAACACATGGCAAAGCTGGCAAAAAGCATTCACCCAAGTACCTGAGTTCTGCAAGGCCTTGTACACTTGTTATAGAACAGACATCTACCAACATTTATAAAAGAGTAATAGGCACAAAAAAATTAAAATGGAAGGAGTAATATTTTCACTCTGTTCTCCATTTCCAAGGAGGAGAGAGACTCCAGATGACATTTCACACAAGTGAGGTATTCTCACACAGCTTCCTGAGGACGCTGCATTGTTTTCCTGCTCCTCAAGCCTCTGCAGTCCACACCAGAACTGTTTCCCTTTCAGGACAGCTGCACACAGAGGTTTCAGCTAACAAGCCTCTCTCCACTCCTGGGAAGGACCCGGTACCTGAGGGCCAGCTCACCTTTCCACTGTTGGGTGGCAGAGAGGTCGCTCCTCCTGAGGTAGCAAGTACGTTATGCCCACAACACTGACCACTCGCAAGCTGAACGGGCAAACCTGCAACAGAGAAAGAAGAGGTCACCTCAGGGGCTTCAACTCAACATGCCCATGTGTAAATGTCTTTCAGCACTGGCTGACAAGGACTTTATCCTAGAAAACATGTTTGACATGAGGAAGTAAATGTACAAGGTCTCAAATATGCCTATATGCCAAGGAGCTAACAGAGGGGTGAGGTACAGTGACGGATGCTATGCACCCAAGAGCTCCTCTGTGGTGACCACAGAGAACATTTGCCTCACCTGCAAGCAGGCTGCAGGCCGCAGGAAATACTGCATCTTCTCCAGAATTTCTTTCTGCAGAATATCCCAAGCAATTGTTTTTTCCAAATGCAATACAAAGGGCAAGCCAAACCTATGGGAAGGAGAAGCTTTTGAGGGTGCAATTAAAAGATTATCCTGTTCAGCAATCGGATCCCCAAACTCTGCCAGTGCCACTCTCCCCCCAACCTTGACTCAGCACCTAAGGAGCTCAGCCCACTCCCCAAAACAGGGCATTTAGAAACTTGTCTCCAGAGGGGCTTAGCTTTGAGGCAATGCAGTTAATGCAGCCCCTGCAGATGGCTCTTCAGGGGGGCTGCAGGCCTGCTCTGTTCCCCAGCGGCTTCTCCAGGCTGCAGAGTTTTGTGACCTGCCTGGGAGAGCTTCCTGTGAAGTTCTGTGAAGCTTCAGTGGCTGAGACAATTCTCAGGTTGTAGATGATATAAATGACTTTGCCATGGTTGTTTCTCACTTCCCTCCAACCCTGTTTTCACTCCAATTTAAAATTCCCACCACTTGAACTACTTCAAGTTCACCAAAATTAGAAGTATTTTGCTGCTTTCATTAAAGCTTTTTGATCAACATGTTCTTCAGCACCTGATGTGAGCTGGGATGCAAGCTGCTGCTCCTTCACTTGGTGTCTACACTATAGGAGAGTAAAACCCAGGTCAAATTTAAAAAGCAGCCAGAAGAGTAATTCTAAACATCTGCTGCCAGTCACCTTTTGCTCTGCTGTCCAGTGCATGCTCTGTTACACACCAGCAAGACAATCTTGTCATTTGCTGTTGGTTTAGTAGAGGATTGTTCCAGTTTTCCAGACTTCACCGTTCCTTGAGAGTAGGCTATTGTTCGGGAGTGCTCAGTGCCACATTTCAAGTTATTCAGGTTATTGTTCACATGTATTCCTGAAAAATTAGGAGAAAGGAAACACTTTATTATGTCATTTGTCTTTAGTGGCCTGATGCCTCTCTCAATAAACCCTCCTTGGAGTGCAGAGGAGCAGGTCAGTACAGAACTGGGAGCATTTTCATCACTTGTACAATGGCTTCAAAGGGCAATTACCTTCCAGAGTAAATATTTCTTTACAGAAGGACATTATATACAAGCGCTCCCCTACCTGATTTTTCGCAGCGGTTTGTACAAGCACTCGCAGCTTTTACTGTCTGCAAGAAAAACTAAAGTGCCAGGAACCTGACTTGTTACTTTCAATAATAAAATTCACCTTTGATTACGCTCCATCTGCCCAGAATGCCATGATTCCCTTTCACTGAGGGGAGATGCAGAGAGGCCAAGGGGTTTGAGCTTGGAAAGAGAAAGTGTTCATTCCTGAGACTGTTTATTCATCACTGGCAATCTGATTTTAAATAACACAATTTCGGTGGCTTCATCTGGTCCCTAGCAGGTCTTTCAATTAAGCCTGACAAGAGTTTTCACATTAAGCCAGCCTAGCCTGCAGCATCAGCCCTGGGAAGAGGCAGAAAGAAGTGTACAGCACTGCTTGATAACCTCCCAACTGACAACACTATTAAATCTTCTGGAATGAGCCTGGACAAAGTCAGAGCTGAAATCAATACACCAGAACATCAACCGCTTGTGGGACTCTTATTCTTTTCCCACACGAGTCTCCCTCACTAGTCACCTGAGGTGGACATTAAGCAGAGTTATTGACTCACCTCTCTGACTGAGGATGCCCTCAGGCCTGAAGACCTCTGGGGTCTCGAAGGCAAAAATGCAGTCGCTCTCATGGATGGTGTCCAGGTCGTCGGTGTCACAGAAGGAGCGATGGAACCCATCATAGTACATCTCCGTCAGCACAATCTGGAGTCAGCAGAAGCAAACCAGAACCCATCAAACCACCCGTGCCTTGTCCAGCTGAGCCGCCACATCTCTCAGCTGGGACTTTCCTGCTAAGGGATGGCATTCATCAAAACATCCTGGCATCAGCCAGCAGCAGATAAAAGGATGGTCATAAAAGAGAAGACAGGGCAAAGACAACACATGGAGAGGTTTTGGTGGGATCCAACAGTTTTCCTAAAACTGTCCCTACAGAGGAATTCCCTGTAGATGCCTGATGGTTCCCTCACTGCCAGCATGCACAGATCACAAGGGGGTCAGGCAGGTCTGTACACTCCACTGAGGGCTATTCCAGCATCACTGGGTTTCAATTAGCCAACGCACGTGGAAAAGCACAGTCCAGATTTTCCACTATCCTGCTTCCCACATTCAACCACTTGCAGTGAATTTTAATTCCTACATACCCAACAAGGGACAAAAGCCCCCTCACTCCCTCCCTCTGCAGAGAGGGTATGCAGGTGAGCAGCCCAGCCCATTACCCATACCTGCTCCGTGGGTATCTTGGTTTCCAAGGAGACAGCCTCCCGCAGCCTGGCCACGGTTCCAGAGATGGGCACAGCCACCCCAATCCGCATGCAGTGCGAGCACTTGCCCTGGTACACCACGGTGACATAGAGTGGCCTGCAAAGAACATGGGTGCACTGCTGGGGCTGGGCTGAGCACCTCTGGGCACTGCCTGGAGCAGCCTCAGCCCAAGCTGGGCACATCCAGGCTGCCCACCAGGTACACGACCCTCCTGGCTCACTGAAATTACGTTCAGCCACAGCCAGACAAGCCTGTTTGATTTACAGACTCCTTTCTTACTACGTGACCTGGTGTTACTCACTCCCACAAGTGGAACATCTCCAAAAAAACCCCATGAAGTTAAAACTAACACTGTCTATGACAAAACAATCACAGTTTTCCAGGACGGATCCTGCTTGGGACAGTCTGAGGCAGCACCTTAAAGCACTTGGACAGCTGCTGTTGCAAACAGGCTGCTTCCCAGCCCTCAGTCCTGCCTCCAACAGCAGCCAGAGCAGTACTGCCTGGGCAGAGAAAAGGGGAGACACCTTCCCTGAAGAGCCCACTCAGCCTCCACCCAGTGGTGAAGCAGGGATTTCCAAAGCAAGTGTGGCAAAGCAATGTTTATAATCTGTTCTGTCATCACTCTGATCCATTGCTTCTGGAAGCAACACAAGTTTTTTACATCCAAAACACAAGGTGAAAGAGTTTGTCTATACCATGAGGAGTTTTCCTGTGCATCTCTTTATCTTCACTCTGAACTTTTTATGTGGATTTTTTTTCCCTCCCTGGAGCTTTTTTTCTTTATTTGCAACAGTTGTCTTTCAAAAAAGCAAAATATTTTGCAGGAAAGCTTTTAACTTTACTCTTTGAAACTGCAGCAATCAGTGAGACTATTCAAAAAAGCCAAAGTGTTTCATCCTTCTTCCCTTTTTAATTTTAAAATGTTATAAATTAAATGAAAAGCAAAATATTTTGGCTAGGTGAATCAAAGACTCTTTCCCCAACATTAATTCTATAGGAAGGGTGAGGGCAGAGGGCTGTTCTGAAACAAGTAAAAGGCTCAATTTTCCAATTTATCTGCAAAACAAAAAATTAAAGCCCCTTTTGTTCCTATCTTAGAGACCAACCAGAGAGATTTTGCTGACATCTCTCTTCCTGCTGTAGCAAATTAAACAACACTATGGGAAACAGTCAACATTAAGTTCAGGACAGTTCCGTACCGTGTGTGGGGCAGAGGAATAGGCAGCGAGATGCAGAGGAAAGGGTCAAAGGTGTTGCTTTGCTTCTGGCAATGAGGGCACGTCAGGGAGGACCTGGGAGAAACATGGATAACAGCGCAGAGTTACACCTCACTTCATCAGGAAGGCATAAACCATCAAATCCCAAATAAGAGCCCTCACACGTCAACCTGGTTGCTCCTTTCTACTAATTTCTAAACCCTTTTAGAGTAACTAGTCTCAAAATTCATTACAGGGCATGCCAGGAAAAGATTTCACTCCAGTCCCTGAACGTGTCTCTTAATAAACTTCACTGCAAAACTAATAATTAACCAACAGTAGCTCCAATGTGGATGGCCTGAAAAGGGTTTTGTCTTTGGAGAGAGGTGGAATGATGGGACAGGGATGGTGACAGTCAGCACTGAGGTGCACACAGCTCTTACTCAGAGGCGAAAAATTCCAGAGAAGAATTCTCTCATTCAGAACTACACCTCACAGTGGCTTTGTGTCTTAGACCAGGCTTAAGGTTTCCCCTTTGCAAGGGAAAACTTGGCAAACACCGGAGAGAAAGCCCAGCAATTACAATTCTAACAAAAGCACAGGCACAAGCCATCGAGGAACACTGGCAATTCAGCTGTTCTCTTCTATTAGCTCTGAAATTAGAAAGCTCACTTCCCAGAAAGTAGGAAAACTCACTGGAGAACCCTGAAGGGACAGTGAAAGCTTCAGCTCAATTCTCAAGTGTCAGATAACAGGCACTCTGCACACACCAGGGACCTGCAACTCCCAGGCACCTCCAGACCCTGCCACAGGCTCTTCTCTCTGACAGCCAGGGTGAGCCCCACAGCTCTGGGCTCTCCTGAGGCTTCACTCCACTGAGTGATGACTCACTCTCAGGATGCATTGGGGCAGGTGTAGTGGTACATTCTGCAGATTTATACAGAATATACTAAATCTGAAGTAGTAAAATTTTCTCTCTTCTGGAGCAAGGTCTTAGTTCAGATTCCCTTCACAGGAATTCAGGAACAGCTGTTAACATAGTGACACAGTCCCAACTGTACTGGGAGATACTGCAGTCACCAGTACATATGCAATTGTGTCTCCACATTTACAAAATACCATACCTGTATTGGGCTTGGAAGAGTTCCTGCACGAAAGTGCTACTGATGGGAAAGGCTGGGCCCTCAAGCAGCACATCATCCTCCAGAGGTGGCTGAAAGAGAGGAACAAACCTTCAAGGCACACCCAAGTGGAGGGGTACACCAAGCAGGTCGCTCCAGGACTCCAGTCAAATTTGTGCCCTCCTTGACCAAAACCACCAGAAAAATGACACAAGATTTTTAACTACCAAGAGTGCTCTCCTCTGAGGGGTGGGCATGCAGGAAGGGGAGGCAGGCAGGACAGCCCAGGGAAGGGCAGGGCACTCACACCTGATGAGACCCGGCAGCCTCCTGGTAAGACCTCCCAGCTCTTGCAGAGGCTGTGGCCACTCACATGACTCTGTTGAAGAACACTTACCAGGGATTAGTGGAACAGCTCGTTATATTCCCAGGCAGAAACAAACAGTATTTCAACCCAAGCTTTTGTTCCAACTGAGCTATTGGAGTTAAGAAGCCAACGGGGAGAAAGGAAAGCCTGTGTGCAAAGTTAGAGCTACTCTCCCACACTGGTTCCCAGCAGAATCCCTTACCTTGAGTGGAGGCATGCCACTGGAATTCACCACATTGTTCAGATCCTCGTGGACTCTGTCGAGGAGCCAAAGCAGGAACTCCTGGGCATCGTGCTGGGCGTTCCCACGGTACTGCATCGCATTTTTGGACACGATGTTCTGCAGAGAGAAGGGACGATGGTGCAGCGACAGCACTGGGCTGCACCCGTGCCAACGAAGAATTGAGGCCATTTATATCACACCTACCCCTGCACCACAGGGTCTGACACTGCTCCTCTCATGAAATCTTGTTTGTTCAAGATGAAGCAAAACAGCAATTTAATCTCCTAATGCCCACTCACCCTGTGTCGCCCACTGCAGCTTTGGCAAGGTCACAGATTTCCCAAAACATTGATCTAGAGGTGCTGTACTAATCTAGGTCTACAATTCCTGGACTCAGTCGGGATTAGGTCATCTAAACCACAGACGCTTCTACAATCCGATCATCACCATGCAGGTAGAGCAAAATTATTCCACATCAGCACCCTCTCAAGCACCAGAACATTATAGCCACCATGGAATTTTCTCCACTGCATATCAAGAATCCACTATACATAACTTGCTCATCCTAAACACCATTTTCTATTGCCATCCCAGCCAGCCAGGTGCAGCTTTCCCTGCACACAAGAAACTGAAGTGTCCCAGAAGAACCAACACCAGAGCAGCACAGCACAGGACAGATGCTGCTGGATCAGTGAACTCCAAACGAGGGGGACTCAGCCACAGGCTCAATAGGCACAGCTGGCACTGCTGGGGATACACACTGAGAGCCTTGGGAACCATCTAATTTACTCTTGAATTTCTAGAAACACCATCTCAGAAGGACACCAGCAACTCAAGGGATTTGTTCAGATCTGGCTTTTTTATGGACACAAATGGGAAGGGCTTTAAGCTCATCAGCAGGCAAAATCTGCTCTTTACAGATGTAACCTTGCCCTGCAGCTCTGCAGACACCTTCCATAATGTTGAAGTTTGCTCTGATCCCTCCAGCTGGACCATATGTGCTTCTTCCTCAGGGCATCTCCTCACCTCCTTGAAAAGCCACTGGGAGCCCACATAGGATTTAGTAGGGAAGGCTGTTCCCCTACATCAGGAAACGCTTTCTCTGCTCCAGCTCTCTGATCCCACTTTCATCTCCACAACCTGCCCCAAACAGCTGGCCAGCTCTCCTCACTGCACAGTGGGGAACATGGTACAGGCTCTGGAGAATGGGAGCCAGGCACTAGGACTTGCATTCAGCTGGAATTGCCTCTGGAGTAGCATGCTGGGGTGGGGTGACCCCAGCAGCTGAGCTAGGGTTCCTTCCAGAGCAGCAGACATCACCACTGCCACAGAAAAGCCATCACTTTCTCCTGTTCTGAGGAGGCACCAGCTGCAGCCAGGAGAGCCAGCCTGCTCCTCCCAAAACAACTGGGCATGGGGCAGCCACCCCCACACCCACTCCAGCAATCCTGTCCCCAAAGTCAACAACCAGGCTTCTCTGCAAGCAGGCTCAAAGCAAAGCTTACATCAAGTGCAGGGCATCTCCCCAGCCCTCCTGTGCTGCATGCCCCTAGGAAGATAACCCTGCCTGGGATGTGCCCTGCTAGCTCTGCAGCACCTACTTCCATCGGCACACCTGCAAAGAGACAAAGTGCTCCCGTGGGACTCAGACTTACTGAGGAGGGTCCCCAAGAGGGACAGGGGCACCAGCAGAGGCCAGACAGTACCTGGAGGGCAGGAACCGGAGGGAAGGCTGCAGAGCCAGGGGCAGGCTGTACACACACCCCAAAACAGGACTCCTCTGCTCCTCTAATCAGACTTTGCAACAGATTTGAGAAATGAGGTTGGGCTGCTCGCTTTATCCCTCTGAAAATGGGGTCACTGAGGGGGGAGTGGTGATGGAAGAGACAGGAAAGGACTGATAAACATACTCTATCCTCTATAATCTGTCCACCTGCCTCAAGGCAGCAAAATAATGGAAAACAGAAATAATCTGCTCTCATTACATATGTGCAGCCCTTCCGACAGCAGATTTACTGCCCTTGCCTGTACAGGGGCTAGCCCCCCCATGTAAAACATGTGCACATAGCCTGAACCAAGGGAGTGGTTCCCAGCCAACATTCACCTCAGTGCCACCCAGGTGTGGACCCCAGCACCCCTGCTCAGTGCTCCAATTTACAGACAAATTTACAGGGGAGAGAAATCTGAAGTAGCCTGTAGACACTCAAAGATTAATGGAGACCAAACAGCCTTCTCTGCTCCTAGTTCCCATTAAGCAAAGCAAGATCCACTGGTAGAAATAAAGTGAAAAAATACGATCCAAAAAACTGATCCAAAAAAGCCTCTTCAGGTACCTCTTTCCCTCCTTCAGCAGAAAACTTAGCTGAACACACCCAGATGATGGTGCAGGGAAGAATTTAAGGCATACATGCGAAGATTTCCCTTGCAAAAATTATCTTTGTTCAAAAAAAATACACTGAAAATTTAGCCCTTAAATTACTCTGTCAAGATCCAATCTGACAATCAATCACTGATGTGTGAAGCAGAGATTTCAGTGCAGTCTTAAGTGGTTATTTCACTATGTGTCTCCAGCACTGCTACCCATGCTCCTACAGTCACAGACCTAAGCTGTAACAGCCATACCCATCCTTCCCATCTCCCTGTGCCCAGCTCAGTGTGCTGAGGCACTGATGTCCCGTAGACCTGCTGAGAAAGGAGGGCTCCAACAGCAGCACAGGTCACAGCAAGGCCAAGCTCATTCTTCTCAGTGAGTTGACCAGAGAGCCAAGAGGTGCTGAACCCCCTGCCATGTCCCCAGCAGTGTGTGGTCCCTCTGCATGAACACGTGTGATGTGACCAGGCAGCACTAACACCCTCCCACTGGCCACAGCCAGTGACCTTATCTGGTATTTGTTTGTCCCAGTGAGCTCAGCCAACAGGCACTGCCACTGCACCTCAAGTCCTGTCTAGACAGAGCTGAAGATAAAAGGGTCTTTGGCATTGCTGGGAGGAAGTGAATCTGGTATTTCAAGTGCAAAAGGGGGCATGGAGGGGTTCTGTACAAAAACATAGTAAGTAAGGACTTTGTGAATTCAGGCTAGTATTTATCATCACCTCTCCCCCAGTGGCACCAGCACTACACTCCAGTCCAGACCCTCCCTAGCTGTTCCTGACATGTGTCCCTGGTGATGCACTGTCCCACAGAGAGCTGCCAGTCTATCACTCCCAAGCACAGGAGCCACATGCCTTACTCTCTATCTGTGTCACTGCTCATCTAGGAAGCATCTCTATAACTGCTCAGGTTTCCTTGACACTCTCATAGCATGAGTGGACTAAGGATTAAGAGCTGTCTGTGGAGACACATCCTAAGATGTTGGAAGGGATTCAGGAAGGACTACAAGTATCAGATGCAATTTCCTCACAAGAGCCTCCCTTACAAAAACACTCCAGCAACAGCAGCATGTTCCTAGCAGGACTCACACTTCCTGCCAACGCTGCTACACGTGGGTTGGTTACTGCTTAAACCTCTGCTCTTGGGAATGCTGTGCCCTCCTACTGACCCACTCCAGCGGGCTGCAGCTGCAGTGCAACACCAGACACACAGGGTGAGACTGGGAGCAATGGACACACAGTTGGAACAGTCGGTGCTGAGGGTCACAATTAAATCCAAGAGAGATAAAGGTGCCGACTCAAACTAACCATTTAACAGTTGGAGACAAACATCAGGAAGTCCTAAAGCACAGCCCCCTTCACCTGATGGGTCAGCACCAAACACAGCCCCATAGGCCTCCCTGTCCCCAGCCAGCCCCCTCGCCAGGCTGAGGGCAGTGGGCATGAGAGCATGGAGGGGTCCCCAAAGCCCTGGGTAAAAGACAGAAGCTGTACAGCAGCAAGGGGGTCCCCACAGCCCTAGACAATAGATGGGAGCTGTATAGCACTCGAAGATCCCCATGGCCCTGTGCTATAGGTGGGAAACTGCAGCCTCCTGGCAGCCAGACTGGCCGTTCCTGAACAACTCTGGGAACATTTGACAGGCAAAGCAGATAAACAAGCAAGTACCTCATCACTGAGCACTGGCCACCCAGCACCTCTTCATATTTACATTCCAAGACTGCCCTTTCAGATTGGCAGCAGGTCTCCTGCCCTTACCATAATCCCAAACTTTATGTCCTCTTTCGCTTATCGTGGAAGAGAAGACAACGCCTCATTTTGCTACTTCTGCAGAATGCAATAGCAACTGCAAATGCTTTAAAAACATGAAAAATGCCATATTCACCCACCCTCAATGACATGTAAACCTCTGCCCCTAATCTGGCTCTGCTGTAAGTACGGGTGGCACATCTGACCACCCTCCATTCAGCACTGCAGGGTATTAAGAACAACTCTGAAATGATTCTGGTGCAGCTGTTTCAGCTGTGAGGCACCAGGAGCAGGCACAGACTCTGACACTCCCCACCAACACCTTCCATGACTGTACAGCACCTCCAGCCCTTCCTCAGCTCAGCCTCTACAAGCCTGGCAGGAGGAGGATGGATCCTCCGTTCGCACAGATGTGTGAGCACCAGCACACAGGCACCCTGAATGAAGTGGCACGATCCAAAGAGGTAAGAGGGAGGAAATCAGAATTTCATATCAGTCCCACTCACCTCCCCGTAATGCAGGCACCCTGCCGTCAAACCAGTCCCTGCCTGTCCATAAAGTAGATTTGCAGCCCACTGCAAATTTAATAATCATTCATCTACTGCTCTAAATAGATGCAATAAATAAATCCATGGCCTCTCCTTTGCTGCTATTATTGTTCCAGATCACAAAGACAACTAGAGGAAAAATACAAGTCTGCTATTTTTCAGCGTGGCCCTGGTAAGGAAGCAGCTGTGGAAGGATTTTGCACATGAACGGATGAAGCCAGCTCATTAGAGACCTGACCCAATAACACACGTGAGCAGGAGAGAAAAGCTATTATCTTCCACTGAACAGCGAGTTATGCTCAAACACATTTTTATGGTTTTTTTAAGCCCACAGCCACAGTTCTGTGTTTGGATAAGTTCTCCAGCAGACAACTCATGAAGAGCTTACTTAAATTACTCACACACACAGACAATACTTTCCCCATTCTGAAGATGTTCTTTTCTGGGGAGAGCGATACCCTGGCAGCAGCATGGTTTAGGCTTCGGGGCTCACCTGCCCACCTCCCACCCAGCACTGAGGATGGGCAGAAGAGATCCCAGTGGGCTGAGCCTTACCACAGACAGGTACAAGGAAGCTTTGATGACAGCAGGTCTGTCACAGCAGCTGAGACAGGACAAAACACTTCTCCCTTGCTCCGTGGGCATTCAAAAGTGCTAGGGTTCTGGATGCAGCATTCTGTGAGACATGGAGCTTCATGGGCAGCCAGTGTCCCTGCACAGCCAGGCCCTGCCCACTGCAGAGAGGAAGAAGCACAGCCACTTATGGGAACACTTCAGAAAGCAAAGCCAAGAGGAAGAGGGCAGGGAGCAGCACACCAGCACCAGAGGGATTCTCCATCACCTTTAACAAGCCTGGACAAGAAGTATCACGCCACCGGCCCCTGCCTGACATCAATCTCCTGCCAGCAGCTACTCTCATCCTTCCAGGCTGAAGCCTCAGTTAATACTCATTAACCAGCTTCCTTTAACAGAGAGAGTGAAGTTTGTCCAGATGATACTATCTGGGGCTGCCGTGTGTACACACGGACAGACATGGATTGTAGGTGCTGCATTCCCAAATAGGCACACTCCTTCCCCGGGGCCCTTCACAGGAGCGCAGGTCTTGCCTGCCGGAAGGCACTGCCACCAATTAGTGCTGACTGCTGGGAGAATTCATCCTTCTAAGGAGCAGAAATCCCATTTTGTTCAACAACAAGACTTTGTTTTCCTGCTACACTAGCAGAGTGATTGGTGGGATTCAAAGGGATGAGGGACTGAGGCGCAGGGGAATGCCACAAGTATGAAGCAGAAGAGTCAGTAAATACTGACACAGAACAGACATGAGGGCTGGGCTTGGTGGCCTGAGAAGCTCATGCTCCAACTGCACACCTGCACCTCTCCCACTCTCTCAAGGGTCAGTTTCAGGTGCCAAGTTGGACACAGACCCTGAGATGAGGGGATCTGATCACTACTGCTCTGAGGAGTCTCCTCATGCACTTTTTACAACAAACATTCATTTCACTGACACAATCGTTTGCAAATGAGTTCAGCAAGCAGTGCTTTGCTTAAATGGCAGCAGGAATCATCCCAGTCAAGAGTGGCCCTGTACAAAGGCCAGTGCAGAGCAACATAGATCCAATTAAGCTGCCTGGGAACACATTTCCCTTCACCCCTTTCACTGGCTGCCAGGCAGAGCATTCTCGTACTTTCACTATGTGTCATTCTGCACAGGCAGTGTGGAAATAAGGACCTGGGAGCTCAGAAGACAGAAAACACATTTTAGCAATGATGCACAGTCACCCTTCCAGCCCTACAGAGGGTTCCCAGCCCACAGAGCCATCTCGCAGTGGAGCCACAGAGCTGCTCCACACTGGGGTTTCTTCCCTTGCCTCCCCCTCGCCTGTCCCTCTGCTCCAGAGGGGAGCATACATATCACACTCCTGCTGTCCCCTCCAGCAGAACATCCTCAGCAAACCACATCTGACCTCCAGACTCTGCTGCTCAGCCTTGGCTCCACGGCCTTGTGCTGCACTCACTCAGATCAAAGTTTGAAGCATAACCCAGAAATCCTCAGAAAAGCCTCCGGATTTCACAGGTAAATCAGACTGCTGCCTTAAGGCAACCAGGATCTGCTGCAGGAAACCCTTCCCAGAGGGTTTATGTGCATGCGGAGGGTGAGCAAAACAATTGTAAGGAAATATATGCAAAGAAAGAAGCAAAACAAAACAAACCTCACACACAACAATGGACTTGCATCTTATTGATCATTAACATTACAAGAAGTCTAACCTGGCAAGCTGGCCAAAGACCTTTGTGATCCCAGTGCAACACATTCCCATGATATCAGGAAACACCACAATGATGATGTAGAAAATTTGTAATTCACTTTTTGTTTCAAGGAAAGTGTGTCAACTCCATATCCCAGAGCAAGTCTAGGACAACCCTCCCCAGTGTGATGCCACCACTGGGAGCACCTGGACTGAACTAGAACAAGCACTTTAAGATTCCGTGTTATGTGGCCTCACTCAAAGCCCTTTTAGATGAACACCAGAAATCAGGAGTCAAGGGACCAGGAGGGAAGAGTCTCGTGTTTCTTCTTTCATGTCTCTTTCTTCTATCCCTCTGTGCAGGAGGACAGTCAGCTCTCCATAGAAATATTTTAGGAATAAGCAGTTGACCCTGTCCAGAACAAAATAACTGATCCTGCGCTGGGTAGAGAGCAAGATAATTAAATATGATCTGGGAGATCCCATTTCACACATCACTGGCCTTTTAGCAAAGCACAAGGGCTCTAAGGAGCAGAAGCATTTGAGGCTGACAGCTCCGGATGTGGGACCAAAGGCTACCCAAGCCCACACTGCCCCAGCAGCTCCCACTGAGAAAGGCTATCACTGCACCTACAACAGGAGGCAAAGATCTGAGCACATCAACACTTTGCAGGAATTCCTTCATAACTCCAGAGTTAGTGATTAACTCCCAAAAAAGTGCCCAACACAGCTGGCAGATTGCTTGTCCCAACTGAGATATTTGCACCAAAACACCTTGAAACGGAAGTTACACACAGCTACTGTGAAATCTCACACCAAACATTTAAACATAAATAAAGAAGCAGCACTTTTAACCTGGCACAATAATCCCAGCTCTACCAACAGGTATTTATTCTAGGTTCAGACCAAATTCTGATAATCCAACTCAATCGAGTTATGGTGATTGTGATGTATTTGCTGTACAGGCTGCAGGTCACAGTCAAGGCCATCTTTGCAGAAATAACTTCAATCCCAGCTCTGGCATGCAAAGGGTCTTGTTAAACATCAACATGGTTCAGTGTGCAACTGCCTTATAGCCTCAAAGTCTCGAAACAGAAAACACCCTCATCATCCACAGGAGACCCGAACTCCACAAAAGGCAAAGGATTTGCATAAAATGTAGTTTTTTAAGCCCAATTAGTTCAAATCAAAATCCTTCTTGCTGAAGACCCCCACCATCACCTCCAAGTGTCACAGACCAATTCCCAGTACAAAGGATGCTCTGTCCTCCCTGTCTGACACTCCCAGGAGCTTTGCAGGCAGGACAGGACATCTCCCTGGAAAAAAACAAGCCCGAAGCCCTGCTTACACAATAGATGTTTGTCACCATTGTCACATCATCACAAAGGGAAAAGGGGAAGCACAAGCTGCAATATTGGCCCCTGTTATGAAAGCAGCAGCTTTGTTTAGGCAGGAAAACAAAACCCACTGAGCAATCGGAAGAGAAAGATTGTTAAACAGCAAAGGAGCACAGGACCAATGGGAAAGTAATTCACAGCAGAGATAAACCCAGGAACCACCAGCTCCACCATGGTGCTTTCATTCTGTTTCCCAGGAAGGGTTGCCCAGACTCCTTTCTGCTCCCAGCCCAGAAACCAAACCCCTCTGCTTCCACCTCCCAGTGCAGTCCTTCCCGGACCTTTTCCTACTGCCTCAGCCTCCTACACCTGCTGTTTCCCCAGGCTTCCCTCTGCTCTGCCAGCGCCCCGAACCTCCCCTCACCGGGTACAAGCTCTCCACAAGGCTCTCCCTCACCCTGCACTCACAAACCACTTGTTTGAATTGCATTTTTCTTGGATTCAGCAGCTACATGATTCAGGAAGCCATAAGATGGGTTATTTCTTGAAGACCAACTTCAAAAGTGAGAAAACACTACCAAGAAAAACCAGCAGAGAGTAAAGAGCATCCTAAAACTGCCCCCCTAAAAGGCCCCCATCCACAAGGATGCCAAGACATACTCCCTTGAAAATAATTTCCTCTCTTCCAAGAGAGAAGCTTACAGATATAAGAATGAGCAAAAAGATAATACTTATCTTTATCCTAAAATACATTTAGCCTCTGAAGTACTTAGGAATTAGGATGTGCCTTCAGCCAGCTACATTCGCTGCCAAAAGAGATTAAAAAAAGTAAAAAAACCCAAGACACGGATTTTCAAGTGTGCTGGCTAAAGAGCTTCTGGCTATCAAATAAATATTACTGTCAATGGCTATTACTGTTAGAGGGAAAGCCCAGAATGACTCTCCTGAAAATACTTTTCGCCCTTAAAAACAATTACAGCAAGGCAGATCAGGAATGTTCCACCCTCTATCCAGAACGAGCCTGGAGGGATGTTTTCCTTGTTTTAGGGAAAAGCAGCAGTTTCCAGAATGAAAACACCGATCTTTGCCTTTCTCCAATCTTAGCCCATTGTTGACATCTGTAAATGTACTGTGCAAATCTGCTGCTGAGAGAAAGTTTAACTGAGAACACTAAATTTAATAGCAGGTTCAAGCAACTTAACTGTCTTTAGAGGTGTTAATTTCCTAGTAGAAGTTAACCGACCCCTGTAAGGGAACAGCACTTGACACAGTCCCAAAGCAGGACCTGGGCTGATGGCACTGTGCAGCAATGAACTGGACCAACAGGGACCAGATGCCCCCCAGCAAGGCTTTTTAAAGCCAGGTTCTCCTGGCAGGCAGAAGAAGGATGGGCTCCAGCTCCATCCAGGAGCAGAATAGTGCTCGCTTACTGTCAGTGATGCCTGCAAACAGCAAAGTTTCATTATAAACGCCCATGGAAAATGGCCTTAATTTAATCCCCGACCCTGCTGCTCTTCCTCCTGCTGCCACTCGTGCCCAAGCCCCACTCCCACAGCCTAGAAAGAGGGCTGCTCTCCCTTCTGACTCTATTAGTTCCACTGGCAGAAAAAGGTTCTGCTTTCACCACTTTTTATTCCTGCTGTTACACAGGAGAAATCCAGAGTTTCTTCTCCTGCCGAAGCACCCCTGCAGCAGTCCAGGTGAGCGCCCCACGATGCTGCCACGACCCAACACACGGAGCGGATCCGCTGCCCAAGCACTCCTGCACAGCAGGAGGGGCATCTGGTCCCTGTTGGTCCAGTTCATTGCTGCACAGTGCCATCAGCCCAGGTCCTGCTTTGGGACTGTGTCAAGTGCTGTTCCCTTACCCCTCCTGAGAACACTGGAGCCACACGAGAGAGAGGGCAGGTGCCTTCACTCCAAGGGATCAGCCGGGATCCCCAGGGAATACCCCACACCCCAGAACTGCTACGGAACAGGGGGGGTGCAGCTGCCTGGAGAGCCACAGAAGCAAAGGAAAGAGTTGCTGGCCATGCATCCATCGAAGTGGCCGGTGGTGCCAAAGGCCCCTGACCGCCCAGAGCGGCCTCCTGGACAGCCCAACACCCAGCAGCATGGAGGGAGAGCCGGCTCTGGGCCCTGCCATGTCCCCGGGCTGCCACCCTGCCTGAACACGCAGGGCTCGGGGCCGTGTCAGCGGCACTCCTGCTGTGGTTCCACCACCTGAGCATCTCGTCTGCCGTCACTCCGCCAGGAACACGCGGTGCGGCCCGCACGGGCTGTCCGGGCAGTGCCCGGGGTCGGGACGGGACGGGCCGGGACGGGGGCCCTGCAGAGCACCGGGCTGGCGGGGCCGGGCGCCCCTTCCCCTCGGACGGCGGGGAGGCCGCCCCGGCAGCCACAGCCCGGCCCGGCCCCCGGTGTGTGTGTGTGTGTATGATTGTGTGTGTGTGTGTGTGTCTGTGTGTCTGTGTCTGTGCGTGTGTGTGACTGTCTGTGTGTGTGACTGTCTGTGTGTGTGTGTGTCTGTGTCTGTGCGTGTGTGTCTGTGTGTATCTGTGCGTGTGACTGTGTGTATCTGTGTGTGTGACTGTGTGTATCTGTGTGTGTGAGTGTGTGTGTGTGAGTGTCTGTGTGTGAGTGTGTATCTGTGTGAGTGCCCCGCTCACCTTGAAGTCGCGGCTGTGCTGCGGGGTGTACTCGAGGGTCCAGAGTGCCCGCACCAGCTGCGCCAGCTGCTCCGTGACCTCCCCGGGCGCGGGGGGCGGCCCGTCGGCGGGGCCCGGCCCGGCGCGGAACTGCTCCAGCGCCAGGAACTCTGCGAACAGCTCGGTGTTGGAGAGGCACTGCAGGATGGCGTTCATGAAGCAGGTGTTGCCGTGGTTGCGCAGCCCCGCCACGCCCGGCACGGCCTCGGGGCGCGCTGCGGGGCGCGGCGGGGGCTCGGGGCTGCCGGGGCCCGCCGGGACGCAGCTGCCCAGCCCGCCCGCCGCCTGCGCCGGGGGCA